>CM042065.1:17368240-17818623 GCA_023512825.1 Liposcelis brunnea | reverse complement strand
AAAAACTTGCTTCATAAATTGCACTTACACTTCAGACGCCGCTGTTCTACAATTTAATTTTTTTTTAATCGCTCTAAAATTTAATTAATAGACACGGATTTTGATTTTAACTGGTAGGTGCAACGAAACATGAGGTTACTGCTTTTCCTCCCCATTTTTTCCCTTGACTTAATCTTTCATGTATTTAAATTGCATAAAAGGATGATTATGCTTTATCAGCTTAATTTACGACCCTATAGAGACTGCTGAAAGGTCGAGACTTAACTAGAGAGATTACATTAAGCATTACGAGCAACTTGGAATTAGCGCTGATTACTTCACCAGCGTTCACTTTTAACTTACGAGAAAATGTTTTTACAAATCGTTCTTTTTCCAGAAATCAGCTCGAGTCCGCCGTCAACCAAAAGAAAAGTTTCGTCTTACCTGAAAATAAAAATGAAAAAAAAAAGCTTTAGAAAGTATTCTTATGAGAATATATAAAAGTTTTTTGTAGTTTCAAATTTCAATTGTCAATATCACTTTTGACACAGACTTTTCCAAAATGTTTAATATTTTTCAAAGCTTTATAACAAACTCGCATCAGACTTTAGTGACGTGCTAATAGAGAATGATTGACGTTCGAGGAGAAAATTGGTTTTTGTGAGATTTTCACTTTTTTTGGTGGGATAAAATTGAAGGCTGCTTTGATGGCTAAGATTTTCATTTAAAAAGATTAATTTTTAATCAAATAAAGTGAAATTTATCTGCGTTAAAAGTTTTAAAAGAACTTTTGTGTAACTATATTAGGATTCTTGTTTTAAAGCCATCAAATCGGATACTTTTGACAAGTTTAGATTATTATGGATCCGCTAAGCGATTGTGAGCGCCTAGACGCCTTTCTTTCCCGATTGGAAAGAGTCAATTTTTTTGGCTTAAATTCAAAATTTAAAAATAGAATAAAAAATTGCGACAGTGAAACTAAAATTTGAAGGTGTTTGATACCGCTTTAGTTAAATGTTTCTTCGGATTATAGCACGCGGGATTTTCGTTTAACTCGGAGCCAAGCAACCGAAATGATCGAAACTCGCTAAAGGAAAATTGCAAAATTCGAGAACCGCACGTCGGTATAATATAAGAGAAGGGAAAAATTCGAAATGAAAAGAAAGCCATTTCAAGTGGAAATGAAGACTAACAGAGATTACCTCTTGACATTTAATATTAAGAAGAAAATGATATAAAATTCATACTCGGAGCGGACTAAAAATTTTTTCCATAACATTTAAATATTTAAACTCGGATTTTCCTTAAATGACAATCAAAACATTGAGGAAGTGCTTGGGGTCGCGTTAGTCGTCCAAAACGAAATCCTAGAGTTTTCGAAAATTTCAAACGGGGAAACTTGGATTTCGATCCTCGAGAAAAACCTATTAAAAATTTATAGAAAAAGGAAAGCAACCGTGAAATATTAAAGGGGAATCTGACGGGAAAAACCCGAACCAAAAGGTAAAAAAAAATTAGAGGAAGATTTCTAATTTTATCGTTATTCTTTGTCATTTTTCTTTCGCCTTATAATCGAATCCCTCAGATGAAAACAATCCGGCAATAAAAAGGATGAGTGACCCCTTAACGTAATACATTCAAAGATCCTACCAAAGGTCAGAATTTTCTTCGGTAAATCAGCAATGTACACCAGTTTAATCAATAAATTACCTTTAAAGGTTCCTTCCTTAAAAGGTTTTCTTCCCCTATCCTATTTTCATTTTCTTGATTACAGGAGACAAAATTATTGTTGTTACGTTTTTTCTTTCTTTGTTTCTTTTATTCTTTTTCCTCTTTCGTTTGATGACTTTTCTTTGTTTCTTCTTTCCCCCTTCTGGTTTTTGATTTATAGCAACACATGAATCTTTTTCCCTTTCCTACCGATCTTCGATTCACACGTTTTTGTCTCTTTTTCCACTTTATCATCTCTTGAAATAATTCTTATTTCATTTCGACTCCGTATGCTTCCTCTGCCTTTTTTTTCAGAATTTATGATTTTGTAAATTTCCCATCTTCTTCCGGTATCGGGCGATCCTTATAGGGAGAAAACCGGGACTTGCGGCGCCGCAGTCTCATTAAATAACGATCCCGGCAACGTTTATCGAGTTAAAATTTCAAAAATAAAACGAAACACGACGTTTTGAAAAGTATAGCAGCTTCACAGACTCGAGTATATTTACCTACGGAGGCTTATAAAACGTCATCTACATCGACCTTCACAGCATGGGCCTTTTATGCTGACGTCTTTAATATTTCCCTACTCGAGCTGAATTACATTTAAATCAGTATTCTCCCTTTTCTCGAGAAACCTTGACGGAAATCCTTGGAAAGGAGGAAGTAAAACTTAGAGATCGACAAACGTAGGTAAAGTATTATCATTTGAATTTCGAAAGGGATCTCTCCTTGTTCCACATGTTCCGCCGGCGGATTTGCTACCTCGCCGAGAAATCTGTTTACCAGTTTTTCGAGTGTCGAATGATTAACGCAGCGGTCGCCTTAGTAAGTAGGTCGATCCGAGAAGAGAGAAGCGGGACACCACGCTGAGAGCACGTCCCATCTAGGAAGAAAAGCGTGGGAAGAAAAGAACCTTTCCTTTAAAATCTAAAATAATCCGCGGGACTCCCATTCTGTGCGACAGTAATATACGAACCTGCTATCTCCAATTTCATCTTTACCACAAAAATTTTACAATTCGCAAAACCCGTTTGAAGAAAAGGGATTTTCTCGGCTCAAAATTTCAATTCGAAATTAAATCGAAATAAATAAACCGACGGAAGAGGAGGAATATGTGTCAAGGAAAATGATAAAGCAGTCCTTTTAATTTTTCCGAAAGTCAGGAATTTAGTAAATGAAATTAAACGGGAGGGGAAAAAGCACTCGATTACGATATTTCTACTAATGTCGCCCCGATATCTTTAAATTCATCCGATTAGTTTTATCCTGACTAAGGGTGTGTGATTCGGATTCCGAGGGCATCGAAAATGGATCACCCCTCTTTCCCGAAGCATTATTATCATATCTATTATTAATGCATCCTTGTTATTGAAAATATACATTTTCCATTATTATCAAATATTAAAGGCGGCTATTTAATACGACGCGTGAAGTGAAATAGATGAGCCAAGAGAGTTTCGATGGCATTTTCGACTCGACCAGACACTTTGCATTTAAAAATATGTGGCTCCATTTGCACACAATACATCATTCTTCGTGCTACCCACCACTTGTGATATGTTTATAAACATCAGGCCTATAAACAATACGATACGGGTCCCTGTTTCTCACCTTGGAGATTAAGTGACATGCTGCGACATTGTCTAATGAAAGGACTTGGGACTTAAAAATTAAAAATATATCAACGGACTCAGGCAATCAGGTTGAACGCATTTTGGCCCACTGTGTTTTTATGCTCCGAAACAAGTTTTTCTTGCAGGAAATACATTCCTATTTAGCAGTTATTTCCAGTAGAACACAACGTTCTTGAAAATTCGTTTTACTGCACCCTGACTCGACCGTAGTTCAATAAAAATGCAACATTTGACAACAAACAGTTCTGCTCTACAATCTGTCTGCCAATAATAACGAAACGTAAGATGACGAATCTGGACAGAAACCAAATTGATTTGTTTCTTTTTTAAGACTGAATGAAAAGCATAAAAAATTTTTTAGTTTTTTTTTATTCCATAAATTGTTGCCTTTGATAATAAATAATGCCGATAGTTTATATCATTGGAAAAGAAGTTTTGGTTTACACAGATGGTGTTCCCTGAAATGTTTGTGACATAAATTATATTTTTATGTAACCGCCCAGTATTTCATAGTATTTAACTTACGGTATATTTTATATAAAGGGTAAATGCGTGTTAATTTAAATAAAAAAGGAATGTTTTTGTAAATAAAAGTTAAACCGTATCGAAGTTGAAGTGGCGGCACAATGGGGGGTGCTTTAAATGAGCCTTGATCCCCTTCATTATCATCTTTTTGATGCTAAAAAAACCTACAGGATGTTTCCGAGATTTCTTACCGAAACGGGGCAGACCAAAAATAAAAAAAAAAGAGAATGTTTATAAATGATGGAACATCTCCCTTTTTACAAATTGCACCCTTGCCAACATATGCCAACATTGATTTCAGCGAATAAAAAATAATGCTTTCGTTAAATTACCGCTAGCGATGGGAGAAAGTAGCCAATTTTCAAAATGGGAAAATCGCAGTCCCATTTTTTAAATTACAAAATTATACGGTTTTATGAAATGATGTTGGAAATACGCCGGCGTTTTTATTTCCCTTTAACCCAACAAAAAAACCGTTTATATTTCGGTATTTTCCTCGGAAGCGGCATCATCTTTCCGTGAAAAAACAAGGACTTTTAATCGCCGGTAATCGATTAGGGGATGCGCGATTAACTTACGCTTTTTACTGCTGCCTTTTTATGTTATTCCGTTTTAAGAGATTCGTTCGGTGCTTTTCGACATTTAAATAAGTATTTGGATTGCCGAGTACATTCGACTTTTGATGAACGTGATGTACAATGTTATAAAAAAAAGTTTTATCGCCGACATCTGGGGTGGAAAACATCGTTTTTTAAATAAGTATCACGTAACGGCTGCAAAATATTTAAATAAGTGAGAAATCATATCAGTTGCGTCCGGCGATTCCATATAATATATTTAATAATTCCGTAATGACCCATAACGGAGTAGCCCGCAGCCTGGAATGCATACTAATGAATACGTCCGACATCTCTATATTCTGTGGCGGGAGCACCGCAAGGCAGTAACGTCTGATTTACCACCGAGTTGCGGAAAAATTATTATACCCAGATATGAGGGACTTAAGCACAGATAATAAATAAATCCCGTCTCTAGTCTGGAATATAAAAATTCCGAAAATTTCATTTGGTAAATCTTCCGGTTTCCCTTTCTTTTTATGTACACGAAGCAGAAGCAGACTTTTTCTGAAATAGTGACACAAAGAAAAAGAGCACAAGACGGAGGTATAAATCAAAAAGATATAAACACAATAGGATCGACCACAAGTATAGTTTGCCTACAGTAGCTTTTTACATTTCGACGATAAATCATACTTACCGTCTCGTATCTTATTGTTAACAGTACCCTATACATAACTATGTGTAACAGTTTTTAAGATATTATTATGAATCTATTGTCGACGTATCCCTTGTGTTAATACGTCCCCCATTCAAATAAAAAATATCTTTCGAGATTTTAAACGTTTAGATAATCAAGCTTTAAAAGTGTCAGCCGCCTTTGAACAAATATTTTACTGGATTTTAAAGATGACCGAAAAAAAGAGCTTCTCAATTGCAAAATAAACACATGATTCAGTCAAACACGACTTTCTTACCTTTCGTAAGAAAAGAACTCAGGTTGTATTGCCTAAACTTTCAAGAAATCATATGTTTCAAAATACAAAATGTTCCTTTCGGTTTTTTCAAACTCCTTTTCCATATTTTCTCTTTCGAATGGAGGAAAAAGCTTCGAAATTAAACGAATAAAGTGAGGAACGAAGGGAAGACCAAAAATGTAATTATTTCGAAATCCTTTTATCAAATGATTGCGATTGTGACGATCTCGAAAATTTGTCGCTGACAAACAGTTTTGTTGCGAAAGCCGTCATCATTAAAGACAAGATGTCAAGGAAATAGGATATTTTAAACACGAACAATAAACCTCTCTTAAGTCCTCAAATTATGACGTCATTATATTACAAGAAATGTGACGTCATCCAACCACTTTTGACAATCTTTCTTTTGCCCGTAACGATTTCTCTAAAATGAAAAACGGGAACGTTCGTTTTCATGCTCCAAAAAAAGCTGGCAATTTTTTTCTTCTTCGTTTATTTAAAAAAAATAAAGAAAAAGGAAGGAAGACAAGACGACGAAGATAAAGTTCCGGTTGAATGGAGGTTCGAGCCGCGGCTTCCAGGTTCACCGGTCTTTTAAAGTCTGGAATTCTCCCTCTTTCGATTCGGCTGAGTGAATCTTACTCACTCGTTAGCCACTTTCGAAGTCTCCTCGTGATTTTTTTCCCCGAATAATAACATTTCCAAATCGACTTTTTTCACGGGCTGGAAAACGTGGTTAATTGGCCATTTCAAATTCCTTTCTATTTTTCTTCGTTTGATATCCCCGGTTTAAAGGATCGACAAAATGACCATTTTAACTTCGTAAATCCGAGAAACCGAGGTAAATAAGGACCGGAATTTTATAAGTCACGTTAAAAGGGGAGAAAAGTGGAGAACTGACATTTTGGCGAGGTCGAACAAAGTTTCTTTGTGCTCTCGGCAAAGACTCTAGTATGTAAATAATCCAGACCGAAGACAAATCAACAAAGCAAACAAAAACTCCTTTGATTTTCTTCATCTTAGAGCTTTCATTTTTCTAAATTCAAACTTTGTTTCAATTTCCATGAATTTGTTGTCTTATCATCCTTCGCAATATAAACAGTTATTTCGTTACTAATTTTTTCTTTAAATTCTTGCTTGAGGTTTTACCAGGAACGGGTCTTTTCATTTACTTGAAACGGAAGACATTTTTCCTAGCGAATCTGAGATGTAAAAGGGAGGGTTTAGAAAACGTTAAATCATATGTAAAAACCACCCCCCGCTGCCCTTGTATCCAGCACAAATAAAATATTCAATACCAGTTGTTCCTTGATCCTTTACATTTCATATGATTTCCTCTTTTCCCTATCGAATATAGAGGCTCAGATTAAACACTTGTTTCCATGGTTTTCCGCTTTCGGCGAAAATAGAGCTTTCTTCTGCTTTTAAAAGCGCGAAAAACATGGCTTTTCTTCGATGACCCGTTAACTCGATTTGCATCCAAGAAAGGGAGGAAAAGAAAGTTATCCCGTTAAAAAAACGAGGAAAGTGATTCCAAACAGGAAGAATAAGTTAAAAGGCTCGAAAAAAGTTTTTTCCTTGAGAGGATAAAAGAGAGAGAGAGTGGAAGAAATCGGGAGAAAAAGTGAAAAAAAAAAACAGTTGCTTACCTAGTTTAATTTCAAGTCACCGATATCTACGTTTACCCGGTGGAAACGATCGTAAACTCAAATATTTGAGTGTTTCATTGGAGCTTCGAGCTCTAAGGCATCCGAAGGGGTTCGGGGACCGATGGGGGCAATGAAGCCGTGTTTCACCTACTTCGAGTTATTTATTACCTCCTTTAACTTGATAAAGTCCGTATCACAGGATTTTCTACACTCCTTAGTTTTCTATCGGCCTTACAGTTTTTTAAATACTTAGCGGCTTTTATTTTCGAGATAATAAATTTTGCGAGATTTTTTTCAAGTAGACAGTTACAATTTTTTTGCGCGCAAGGGAAATCGCGACCAACTTTCCCCCCTTATTTTTAAAACGTTTTAACTGGAGAAAATGAAATTTTTACGAAAGATAAACTTTTTTTTATTTTGAAAGCGGGTTATATCAAATTTATTTAGAAACGAGCTTATGAAGCTTAAAGGGAAAGAAATCCAGGGAACGAGCAAGAAACCTGCTTCTTATTGTGCTTTGTACAATAAATCTGTTTTCGTACCGTCTGGAGAAAAGCTGCACAGTGCTCTTTTAAATTTAAATGGGGAAGAATTATATGAGCTTTCGTATAGCGACTCGCTAATTGCAATTTTTTCTTCTTTGCCTACAATTTCTATGCGGGCCATTCAAATTTTGTACTGTACAATTTGATCAACCCTCGCAAATAGCGAGCGTAAGCATAAAAATGGCCATTTTACCCCCTCCCCAACCCCTCGTAAGCAAAAAGAAGCATGAGCCGCACCCCCTGGTATAAGATTGGTATAAATGCCAGTTTATTCAGTCTGCATTTAAAACATTATTATTGATTTCTTTCGATATCTACTCGACAAAAGAATTAATCAAAAGAAATTCTGGAAGGAACCTGTCACGATACTCCTAAAAATTCGAAAATAATATTTTCATTCTCGGAAAGAAAAATTATTTATAAATTGAGACAAAAAGAAAACAAGAATCAATTTTTTTTACGAGGATAAGATCACGATACTTTTCTTCCGTGAAGCGGGAAAGTCAAACCTTTGAAGCTAATATACGTTTGTATATAATTGTTTTATTTCCTGTATTTGAAAAGGTTAACATGAAATGCAAACATAGGGAAACGAGAGTACCACAGGGTACGAGTCTGGGGGAACTCAAATAAAGCATTCGAATCTCAAGTTTGTTTGCTTTCCACTTTACCAGTGCATGAAATTCCCATCCTCTAGTGACCACGAGCATTTCAGCTGCCTATCAACTGGCATCGGGTTCCCCAGCGATTCGAGTGACCATAGAGCTTATGCCCTCCGTTTTCCATTTCATTTTCTTGACTTTCGAGGGCTTTCACCTTTCTCGGTCCACCCCTTTTCTCCCTTTCGAGAATTTGATTTCGCTTCGCTCTTTTCTTTAAAAAAAACAACAACAAAATTTCTCGTCTCGAAAGTTTAAAAGGAGCTGCGGGAGTTTCCATTCGCGACGAAGATGTAAAAGAGAGATGAAATGCGCTCGTGATGAGTAGTTTTTATCGTTCCGGAATGACAGCGCTACCGCGTTACGTAAGAAGTGTAATAAATCATTTTTTTGCATAAAAAATTAGACGGTGAGAGGAACATGTGCACCACGGGAATTACACATTTGTAAATTATGAGGCGTCTACCGAGATAAATTAGTCGTTTCTATCTTCGAAAATTGATGTACGGGTTTTTTATTTCGATAAAAAAAAACTTTTTTTCCCAGCCTCGGTAAAGATGGACCCGACAGTTTTTTTTTTTCGTTTTTCTTTTAGTTTTTCCGAGAATCGAGCTTTACGATAATGTAACGATTCGAATAAAGTCGAGAGTCGTGATTGTCTCCACGGTTCACCTCGATCGTCTAAATTGCCCCCCAGTCGCCCATGCGTCACTCTTGACGTCCGCCTTCTTCGTTACATCTCCCTCACATCTAATTTGATAAGAAATAGCCTGGAGGACTATTTAGACGCGTCCCGATATATACCTAACTCATTTCCTCCCCGTGTACGTTTCTTACGCCGAGGGTTCTAACTTTGTTTCGAAAACTTTCCTTTAACTCGAGGAATATATTGCGGTGATCATTTCACCGAATCTATGTTTACATGCGTCATTCCTTTTAACCTTTTTACAACTTGGAGAAAAGTTTTGGAGAAAACCCTAAAGTCGGTTTTCCGCTATTTCTGCGACTTTTCCATTTCGAAATCCGTTAACCGCAAAAGAGGTGACTTTTCCTAAGAGAAAGAACCACCGACCGCCGATTCGGAAGGAAAATATACGAAATCCGGAAGTGGATCCTCGAGTGGAAGGTTGAAATCGATAGATCGAAAACGCAGCAATTTCCAAAGAGTGACATTAGGTATTCCACTCGTGGCTAAAATTACTTCCTTTAAGATCTGCCGCAATGTTTACTTTTCCTTTGATTTTCAGAGATATCACTCCACCCTACTCGACATTTCAATTATATATATTACGTTATTCCGTTTGTCTCTCAACCTTTTGATCTATTTTCAATTTAAAATTTCCCATTCAGGAGAAAAATCGACGAGTGCGTACAGGAAGGGTCGTTTTTAATTGATTATTCCTCAGCAGACTCCTCTCGAAAGATATTACAATCACCCTCGAGTTTTTCCCACAATTAAAGAAACATGTACAAACAAACAAGTGTGATAATATTTACGCGTTGCCCAAAAAAATAAACGTTTCAAGTGATTTAATGAAACGGATTTATGAATATTATAAAGCAGAACGTTCCAAAGTTTTAATATTAAGAAAAACAAATTCTTTTAATAAATATGTCAACCGGGTGATTTTCAAACCCGAAAGAAAATTAAATGAATATGACAAAAGGATCAGCGTCGTTTAAACCAAATTTAATCAACGTGCCTAATTTAGATTATCTTAATATCCCTTCAGTTAAAGAATAGACCCATTTATTATTGCCTGAAAACTTGATTTTATCTCAAATTATTATATCTTAATATTCAGATAAAATAGACAGGTACGCGAGTCGGGTCTTTGTCGTCTGCCTCTCCGTTTCATTTATTGTGATTCCATTTCTCGTGCTTTTTAAGGCATAAGAAATTTTCTCAAATTTAGCAAGCGCAGCGCGCTAAAGCCAAAATATTTGTGGCAGTTGTTGGACGAAAATATGTTCAGAGCGGTTGCCGACACTCGATATGACACTCCCAAGAAACATTTGACATCTGAAGGTCTAATGCGAAAAACAATCACAAAATTACAGTTAAATGAAATTAGCATAACGACAAAGTGAAAAACTAGGGAGATGACAACTAACTTAAAGTCTAAAGATTGATGCCTATCGGAAACAAAGCCTAAATCATACATGCTCCTTTACATCAAGACAAATGGGTAACGGATACCGAGTTTAATTTAATAAAACAGTGATCAAACCATTAATCATAATCATAACACAAGTAATGTAATAATATAAATTGATTAATGTCTATACCACAGTTTAGAAAACGGAACGTCTTATTAAAACAATACTTATTTTCCTTGGTGGTTGGTATCAATCAAAATTTAAAAACAAAGACCCGTGTGGGCTGAAGGCACATGTAAAGAATGCCTAATTACTCAGGTGTAAAAAAAACTCTGACGATAACTCACGCCGAGATTCTCTTTAGTAATCTTCGTTTCAAGTCCTTTGGATGCGGGCATTCGAGGAGGGAACCCCACGGCCAAACTTTTCCTAATCTGACTAATAGCGGCAACAAGTTTATAATTTGTCCGTTTGAATGTTAAATAATGACATCTGCCCACGACAGTTTCCCATTTATATTCATCTTTTCCTAAAAGTTTCTATTCCGATTGTATATCATTCGGCCAGATGGCGACGTTTCGGACACGGAAAAGGGTTTAAGTCGCAAAAGTTCGGCAGAGGAAAAAAAATGAAATCTCAGAGGGAAGAGGAAAGCGGCATGCACGACCGATCTTATTTTGTGAAAGGTAGATTCGTAAAACCGAACCGAAGGGTCACGAACTAACAAGAGGGGAGACGAAATCAAAGACGAAATTCTTATCCCTCGGAATCCCTAATTAAACAAAGAAAATATTTCAAATAGGAAACACGCATTTTGTTAATGAAAAAAATATTTTTTCTTCTATCGAAATAGCTCTTGTAAATATTCAAAGCACTTCAATAAATTTTGCAGTTTTCAACATCGCATGACTCTCGGCCATAATTTCGCAGAAAAGAAGCCTCGAGATTCGTTTTATCACGGAACAAAACCAAAAACAGCTAGTGTGTCGTGAACCGTGTAATTTAGCGAAAGCTTAAGATGTTTCAGAAGCGCCGAGCTTACTAATTATCCTGAAATTTTTCTCTTTCTCTCAAAATATGACTTTCTAAATGTCCTTAATGAAATATTCTATGTAATAGTCGAACGTGTTTTGCTTACTCGAGTTTTTCGACGTCGTTATCCGACGCGTTTTAGTCAAGGGATTATCCCGATTCTTGTTTTTCTTATTTTTAATGGGAAGCGACGTTTGACAAATGCCTCTTAATTGAATTGGCGCGATGCCGCTTTCGAGAAAACCGAGACAAATTACTCCTTGTCCTTAATCACCTTTATAAATGCGCATTTTTCAGTTCGACGCGTTCGCGAACTTTTCGAAAATTCGCACCGTTATTTTATTTTATCGTTAAAAGACGTGTAAAAATGGTTTTCGATTAATATGTGGCACCAGGAAACGGTCGAACGGTCTCGAGGTCAAAAGTTGGATCCGTTTCAAAACCGTAACTTACCCGTCATCTCGTTCCCGGTCGAATCCTTTAAACAACCAAAAGGATAACTTACCTAGAAAGAGAAAAAAAAAGATATCGGTTAATGCTTCTATCAGGAAATAAAAGATTTTTGGGAAACGTATCCGAAAGCACTCGATCAAGGACGTGTGTTTTAAGAGTCTAGACATAACAGGAGCTAAGCATCAAGTAATCTGAAACGACACTTTCTTTTCTGTATCAAATGGATTTATTTGAGCAATTCACTCACTAGATATAGTTCCCATGTGATTTCAAGAGAAAGTAATCCTCTTTCCTTTTCCCCTTTCTCTCTCAGGTGACAGCTATGCTTTCTCTTTCATATCTACCCTTATTCTTTAATCCTCGTCTCCAAACGTTGCTTGCCATTTTTTTCGTGGGTCGAAATTCTTTTCAAAAGATACAAAATTATTCCACAAGTTTTGAAAACTCTTCACGTTGACAAAAGAATTTTTAAAACGGGCTCTGTTTTAAAAATTGACTTCCGACTCGTGAGTAATTAACCACAAGGCGTTTTTAGCACAAACAACTGATCATTTGGGCGTTGACAAATCGTTTTGGCAAATCATTTCGCATTTCACTCATTTAATCGATTAACGAAAATAAGTCGAATGCAATTTTAATCACTGAAACAAAAATTTACTACTGGCTGTTGAAGAGAATCGGCTACATAGTGATCATCAATGTTGTAAGTTGATTGGTTTTATATAGGACGATTTAGCCACTCCATTAAAATAATAGAATCACTAAAAGCAAAAAAGTATCAAATTCAAGAAGGAAAGGTTCGCATGCAAACATAAGTTTATTCAAGTCTGTTTATTTAATAAACATAGGAAACCATCGGCATTTTTATTTCATAGACCTACATCAATGGATCAAAAAATTTATTTTGAAAATCAAAACTACAATAGTTTAACGATTTTCTTTTCCATTTTCATTTTCACATTAGTATTGCTTCGTGCGATTTTTTATCTTCATTTCGAAGACGTTCACAACCGGAAAAAGAAAATTCTGTATGAATTTTTCTCTTTTTTCCCCAAACGAAATTCAACCACGCCCTATAATTCAAACATTGAAATTTTTAGGTCGTGCGTGACATTACGAATCTTCACAAATTGTCACAAATTTTTCGATAAATCATTTTTCTTAATCGCTACCTTTAGTGAGGTAAAAAAGTTTAATAGATGATTTACGACCTCGAGTTCGCAGGGTGCTTGGTAAACCCTAATTTTATGACAGACAATACAACAACATTAACCTTCAACTTGAAAAATCTCAGCGAATCGAGCCTAAAAAATAAGAAAAGATTTTTTTTTCGACATTAAACCGATTTCCCGATAGAAGATTCCCATCTCTTTGAAAGGATGCGACTTTTAGTGCCGCATCGACCAAAGATGTATTTTGCCAAACGACGTTCCACCCTTCCATTTTTCCGATATGAATTTCAGCCTATATTTTTCATGTTTTAAAAAAGTCTACGGTAGCGAAAGCGTCTGTCTTTTCCTAGGAAGAGTTTCACGTCCCCGGATTTAAAAAGCTCCGTTTGCCTCTTTATTTCCATCGTGTTTAGGGGTTGGCATCAAATGGACCGGAGAGGCGAGATAAAATATTGGATGTCGCCGTTTTATCGCAACTATCCTCTTTTCCTTGTCCCCGTTCCTGCCGACATTCCTCATTTCACGTCGTCTAGCCGATACTCGAACCCCCCCAAAAATCTCTTTTTTTTCCTCAGACGGTTTCATTATTCCTTTTTCTACTAAAAATCCCGCTTTATCGGGCGATCTGAAAACATTAAAAGTCGATTTAATTTCCGCTTTTTCAAACTGTTTAAGGAAGCCCATTTTCTTTAATGTAACTTCTTTTTCATTGTTTTCCCTTCTTCGTTTCCACCGAACCGCATTAATGGTGTGGCGTGGCGAATATTTTTGTAAGCTGGAAATAAAAATATTCAGCCTTATGCTACACGTAAAATATTATTTTAAACGCAAAGAGCTATAGCAGGAATCTTGACTCGGTTCCCTCGTAAATGCGAAAGGGTAGAATTTTAAAACTTTGCAATAAAAACTTTTCGAGAACTTAATTTTGCCTTTTTATTTTTATATAATTTTTAGTGAAAACGGGAAAAGCTTTCTATAAACACACGTGGTGGTTAAGCTAAGCTTTCGTAATTGTGCTTTTTACTTCTCTATAGTTTACCCCGAAGCTCCATTTATCATCACATTCATTAATCATTGCATTTTCCTTCGTCCGTCCCCCACTCGAAACGCGCTTCAAAAACAAAATAAAATAAAAATCCGAATATGCCATCACGTTTGTTATTTCCGATTCGATTACCACTTCCGATTTATCCTTCAGAAATCAACCCTTTATAGTAATTAAGAAGGGAATTAAATAGACTTAAAAAACGTGATGTAATTTAAGTAAGTATAATTTCTCGCTAAAAAGCCAATAATTCTTTTTCCAAGCTTTCTTTTTTCGGCTCCTCACTTCAGAACGATTATTTTATTTAGATGATAGCGGTTTGCTAACTGAATGCGCATTAAAAATATCCATTTTAAATTCGAACCATCTGGCACGGGGGAATAAAACTAAAATCCTCAAGCTAGATAACCTTTATACTTTTCAAAATTTGGATAGTCATTTTACAGAATAATTTTCCTATTTATGTCACTTCGGCCTAAACAGATAACGGTCGTTAATTCTATTTAAATTCAATGAAATAACGGATTAAATTTCGCTAATTTAACGAATATTAATGACCGCAACAGTTACCTTAATGCATGTTGATCATAATTTATATGTGATTTGTGTTTAAATAGAGAGGGAGGTCCGTCGATCGGAAAATATACGCGGACGTTACCCTTACACGCGTCGTGTCATACGTATTATCTCGCTCCACCGATAAAATATCCAACCGGTCACGCCCCCACCCCCGAAAATATTTCCTTTATTTCCTGAAGAGGAAAAAGACCGTTCGATTAAAACATTTAAATAAATAAATATCGCATTGTATTTTCTGCTCTTTACCGATTCGCGACATAAAAGATTCGTCGATGTGTGCGATCTGAACGAGGATTAAACGGTCGAAAGAATCCGGACTTTTCCAATGTAAACAGTATACGGCGACCACACCGACTTCTCCGTTTTTTTTGTCACGTAACGAGCGGACAGAAACTCATATTTCGAAAATCGGGAAATAAAAAAAAGAGGGTGGGAGAAAGGGAAAAGATCGGAGATGAAAATATTTTAATTCGACGTCGGGAAAAAGGTTTTGATTCCCCGTAAATCACATCCTCGTGAAAATGCCATTAGCTCCCCTTTCGTCCGCGCCCCCGTGATTCACCGCTCCGGTAAATACTGTATATCGATGATCGAAATCTCGGCTTTAATTCGATCGGTCTACACTAAGGTCATTCCGAATGTATTACAAACCATCGATTTTATTAAAAGTTAAAATTTCGATTCCGAGACTTTTCCGAATTTTCATTACAGGTTTGAAAAAGAGAAACCGGAGGATTATTAAGGGAGGGTGGCTCGGTTCGAAATTAATCATTTTCCCTTCGGTCTGCGATTGAATGGCTTCATTCATCATGACTCATTAAAATAAACAAAGTCTAAATTTCCAGGAAAATCGTAAATATCAAACACGGAAAAGGGCTTTACACGCCCGATGCATTTTTTGCATTTTTCCCGGGCGGTAATCAAGGATTAAACACAGATTCGAAAGAATCAAAACACGATGAAAAACATGAAAAAGGGGGGTAAAAGGAGTAAAAAAAACATCGGTACACATAAAGACTTATCAGAGTGAATATTTATGACGTTATCAAATATTCAACAGGAAGCGTTGTCCGAGTTAAATGGAAACTGTAATGTATACAATGAATAATCAATCGATCAGTCGTCAATCAAAATCGTTCCTGGGATCTTCTGACCCCAGGAGTCCGGTCCAGACGACGAAATCGCACCAGCCGGCAAATCACGATTCGGCCGGAGTTAAACCGTAAAACGGCCGCGTCGGTGCATCATCGATTCGGGTGGGCCGATGCACTTCATTCGACAAATACAGAGATAAAAAGTCGTAAATGTTTCACGTTTCACGTCATGATTGACGCCTTTTATTTTTTACAAAGCCCAACGTTTTCATTGGGGAAAAAGCGAAAATAAATTTTTTTGCAACGAGAGATTAAAGGATTTGGAGTCGTGTATGGTTTAGACAGGATACCCCTAACGTTAATTGGCCTGTGGGGTCGAGATATTTCGCATTCCTCAACGGCGCGATGCGGTGCGATAAAACACAATTAATATCCGTAATTAGTATACAAGCAAAAGATGTTATTCAGTCATTCAGATATTTGCCGGGGGCGGTTTACACCCTCTTTGCATCCCTAACGTTCCTAATGAATCAAGAAAGTGTTTTCCGAGGGGTTCGATTTTAATATGTGTGTTTTTTACATCAACACATTATCCTGTCATAAACAGTTTACGCCGTTTTAAAAAAGTGCCGAGTGCCCGACGTTACAGAAAAGGGAATTTCTTAAAACCTTAAGTAGAGATTCCACATCGAGAAAGTTGTGGAAAGAAAATTAGAACCAAGCATAGAAGTATCACTGGCACAGCTCACTTAACATGCAAAACGTAATTCGGAGAATAAGTGGTTTACTCATTCATACCAGACAAATGGAAGGAATTAACCAGGTTTCCTTTTTCATCCGAGGAACATTCAAAGTCGTCCTTTATGGGAGGACGTGGAAAATTGCGACCATTTAGCATCAGAGGACGAAGTTACATCTAGAAATATGTCCAGGATTTGCTTAATAGTCCGGAAAGTAAATTTAAAGACTTAGAGATTTTTTCTAATCTTTTTTGTTTCATAAAACGATTTCCTTTTATATTTATTTCCTAAAAAAAATTTTTTACTTCTAGCTATTTGAAAATCCCATTATACCTATTTAAACCTTTAATGGAATTTTCCTACCAAAACCTGATGAACGTTATAATTTATTTGACATGGTGGAGTTATTCGAAATCGAATCCAAAAACGAAATGAATGTTTTGTTTTATTTTCGAAATGGTAACCGCATCTAAATGAGGAATGATTTCGCATAATTATTTCTGGAAATAAAAGCGATAAAAAAACGAGGATTTAAGGTTAGCTCCTCTCGTTGCTAGACCAGGCCGAGATGACAATTCTTCTATTTTCCTTTGGCAACTACGATCCCGGATATAAAAATTTCATTCGTTCTTAATGCGGCTCGAAAAAAGCTTTTAACGGTTCCATTAATATTTCAATTTTAACGGAATAAACTCCGGTTTCGTCGAAAACTTATTTTTTCTTCCTTCCTTTTTTTTACCCCCCTCTTTCGACGCTTTTCTCTATTGTTTCCCTTTCTTTGGCTTAACCAAACCGAACGACGATGAGGAAGGTCGGGAAAGATTTCCTTGATGCGTTCGGAAAGGCATCGATTCCACATAGTTGCAGGAGGATTTCGAGGGGAGATGCGGTTGAAAAATTGAAAAGCTCAAACTTATCCCGTCGGTTTCTTTATTCCTTTTTGGAATCTTATTAAATGTGAAATCGGAAAAAAAAGAAAGAAAAAGAAATCCGTGAAGAGTGAAAGCAGCGAAAGTGAGCTGTTAACTGACAGGTGCTCTTATTATCCAAGGGAAGAAAGTACCTAAGAAAGTAGGGGTGAAAGTTGACAATATTGAGCTTACGAGCTTGTTTTCAAGAATGATATGATTAATTCAAGAGTCACTTTCATCTCCCTAGGAGGGTGAAATCGCACATTTTATTAAACTTTACATCGGTCTACATCGTATCACCGATCGGGGAACCTTCCTCCTTCTAAAGTAATTTTTTGTAATAAGGAAAAAATGTTTACTCGGAATGCTTTGCGTTTGCAAATGCTTCCAGGGCAGGGGTTCCTTATTATAAAAAAAAATTCTGATTTGTTTTTTAAATTTCATTCTCGTTTACTTTTTAAATCAGTGAAAAAAATATGGAAACAAAGCATTAGCATGTCTCGAGGAAAGCCTGAGTTTAATTTGTCTGAGATACTTGCATTTTCTGTAAAGTCATTCTAGCTATAGCTTTGAAAGTCTTGGATTTTGTAAGTTGTTAACATAAAAAACAGGAATAAAATTTCAAAAAAAATCTAGGAAAAAAGTTGAAGGAAGTTGACCAACAAAGCTTATATGAATAAAGTTAAAAAAGTTTCCTTTCCTCCATCGCATCTGGATGAACTTGGTCTTTACGAAATCTTAAATCACACACAACACTATACTAGCTTAGCAGTTTTTAATTTCATCTCATTTCAAAAATTTTCCCTTTGCAATTACAATAATAAAATATATTGTGAATTTTTAAGTGTACAACACTGACGAAACACCCTGTATGAATAGCTAATTACGTATTCTGTATAACAAGCAATGGTAATGAAATTTGACATGATGTAATTTCATTCAAATCGTGATACATTATTGATGCATCCCCTTTTTAAAATATTTTCGTCCCTTGCAACTGATATTTATTTTGAATCATGCCTCGACAAATTAATTCGACCCGCATTTGTTTTTAAAAAGTAACCTTTCCTTAATTAAAACCCCGCAAGACCGCAAAAAAAAATGTTTGGTCGCAGATTTACCGTAAAAAGGGTAAGTCGTGTATATTTTTGTTGGTGGAACAAAAATATTAGAGATTCGGGTAAAAAAATCTTGGGAGCGAATCGACGCGGAACACGAGAAAGGTTGGCTTTAAAAATAAGTAAGCTTTAATTTAAAAGAAGGGGACGAAAGGTCTCAACCTTAATATTTTATCCGGTAACCTTTCGACGGGAGGGAATCGTTCGAATTTTGATTATTAACGTTAACAATCGATTCGATACGATTTCGCACAAAGGCAGGCACGGAGAAAGGCATCGACGGATTCTCGTTTCCCGAGCGATTGCCTCATGTTAAACGAATTCCCAAATGAGCGATAGCCCGGTTTGATCTTCTCTAAATTGTTATCTGTTCGACCGGATAAACGTCGATGCAGCCGAATGATCGTTCGATTAATAATTGTCCACATGAGCGATTGTTCATATATAATTTATGGCGTCCTCACGGATCGATCGTCATCATCCCGAACGATTAAAATTTTTTTATCTCGCAAAGGTAAAAGAAAAGTCGGCAGGGGAAGAGAAGAACGAAATGGACAGTCTTGTTAGCGAATTCACCCTCCGATTCGAGGGAAAAATTTTAGGGAAGAACCCGAGAGAGAGCGTCGGGTCGAGGGCTTTAACAACACGATGAAATTGCCAGAAAATAAAACTTCTTTCTCGAAAATCCGAAAATATCTCGCAATTAACAACATTTTCCCGATTTCTTATTTTTATTTAACGATTTTTTTCATCTTCTCTTCTCTTTTTCTTTAATGGTGGCAAGATCTAATCACGAGTTACTGCAGTCGTAATTCTTTCCTCGCCAGGTTTTTAACCTTTTACTCCGTTCCAATAAGAGTTTTCAAAGCCGATCCCGAAGATATCCTTTTTCTTTCGAAATCGACACAAAGACCACGTTCTTTTTTATTTTTGCAAAGCGATAATTCTTTGAAAAGAAAAGTATTTTAAAAGTGAAGAGAATGGAAAAAAGAGAATCTCAGTAAATTATACCAAATAAGATAAATGATTTCCCGGTGAAAAGAGGAAATGGAAAAGCGATATAATTTTACAAATTTCACACAGGATGCGAAATAGCATTAGTTGAGTTTGTCATTCTTTATGATTGATCGCTATTCGTTCGCGAGCGTCTAGAATTTAGATTTCGTAAAAACCGAAGCTTTTGAACCGGTTATTCAAATTAAAAAACTTTGCATACTACGAGGGGGCGTCATTCTCTCTCGCTTTCAGGTCTCGATTCTTTTGATGAAATTGTCAAGTTTTTAGGGGGCAAAGTTCTCCTCACAACAAAATAGCGACACTTTACCAAGTTTTTCCTTGCAATTCATTGAAACCGCAGCTTTCCGTGCATAAAAAACAAATACTACCAATTTTTGTGATTTCTATTTACTGGAAAAAAAGAAAAAAAATCTTGTAAATACATTTTTTTTTGTTTTCGTGCCATTCACAATGCGATGAGATTTTCTGTCGTGACCCAAATCTCATTCCGAGAAACAGACTGAATGACTGACTGACAATTCGAGTCTCATTTAAATGTCTAATTTCGAAAGGATTGACTGGCGTGCAAACATTTCAAATTTCAGGAAAAAAAAGAAGCCCGTCTCCCGTTATTTCATTTCGTCTGGGACGTGATAAGCTGCAGCTGGAAAATCATTTGATCTCGATTTGAACCCGAACACAAGACGGAAAAAGAAAATTAGACAGACAAAAGGTCATATAATAGAAATGGGTGATCAATAATTCAAAGAACAAAGGAAAATCGAATTCCCAAGAGGTCACACGGGGGTTTGACAATCCCAATCAAGTCTTGTTTACCTTTTCAAAACTCCCTTTTTCTTTTCCTTTCTTCATTCACTCTAACTCCTGGCGTTGCTTTTTGATAATCCAAAAAATTACAATTGTTTGCCTTTTTTTAAAGGGACCGTTCGACCTTAGATCCTTATTTCATGTAATCAATTAAACTACCCTCGAGACAAATAGCACTAAACTTGGGATTATCCTTATTTCTAGAAAGTAAAGCTTTAGGCGAGTAAATTCCATCCAAAAATGCGGATGTCGAGGATGGTGAAAAGGAGACTTACGGACTTTTAGAAGGGAATATCTGTCGTCTTTCCACGAGTATTTGCTTTCGCGTTAAGTAAATAGCTTCTACCCTGCCCGCCCCTCCTCGAGGATGGGCGAGGCAAGAGAAAGAGTAAAATAATCTACCTTTATTTACATTCCCAATTTCGGTTTTCAAATATTAACACTAAAGACGAGATTTAGTTTCTACGAGGATCGATGAGTGATCGATGCGCTTCGAGAATTCGTAAATTGTTTTGAATTCGGAAAACCATTAATTATGATATCAGATAAACATCCAGAAAGAATAAATGAACAAGACAAGGCTGCTGACACAGATTAAACAATGTCGAGATTTGTTTGAATTTCGACTCGTGGAATTCCTCTTTTGACAAAAGATTTGAAGCTTTTCGAAGAGGTTTCTAATATCTAAGGTAAACTTTCCCCGGAGATGGGAACGCTCACGATTCTTTCATAAATTGTTGCGGACCCCTTTTTCCGAAGGGTCGATGCATCATCATTTATAAGAAACCAGACCGGAACCAGACTGTGCCACTCATAAAAACAAATGGACATTTTCGTTTAATGCGATTTCAATAGGATATCGAAACGTATCGAGTGGAATGTTCCCTTGTTTAAGTTCCGGGCCCACCTTTTCTTTTCGTTATTGCACGGGCTTCGTTTTTATGAGCTCGAGTTAGTCATTTACGAGCAAACATCTCCATGTGCCACATAAAAAAAAAGAGGAGAGAAAGTAAGAGAGCAGGATTACAAAGCTTACAACTTTTGGGGAATAGTTACCCTAACTACGCCTGCGAAATCGTTAGACTTATACATACCCGACCGGAATACGTAATTCCGTCGACTTTATACCTATCGAGTGTAATTTTGCTTTTTACGGTCTAAAAGAAAAAAAAACATGGCCTGAATATGAAAATTCTGATTGAAATTTGATCCGCTTTTTTTATTTTCTATTAACGTTTCGATAAATATTTTCGAAGCGTTTGCGAACACTGTTTAAAAATAAAACAAATCAGGGATGGAAAAGGGAACTAAAAAGCTCAGCTTTCTTAGGATCATTATACGCCTGGCCAAACTGTTAAAGATTTAATCCCTGGTAAGCTCAGACTGAACCTAAAGCCGAAGCTTACAGAAGAGGTTAGTTTTCGAAAGTGTCGATAAATTCGCCTACTTTTTTCCCATATTTGCAAACACCTGGGAGTTCATATGAAAGAAAAGAAAAAGCACATTAAGCCACTAATAAATCTCTAAAGGAAAAAAGTGGTCATATTATTGCTTTATTATGGAAAAATGTACGAGCCCGGAAAATCCAGCTAGCCGAAGGTCTGTATAATAGTATGAATTCAGGTAATAACAAACGAAGGAAAGACGAGTTTGATTATATAGGGTGAAATCTCATCGTAGAACCACGCAAATGGGCATCTTTTGAATAATTAAACACGCACCGTAGGAAGGGGAAAGTCTGCAACACTTGATCCCTATGATTAACTTAGGCTAAATCGAAAATCTCGGAAACCGAGGAAACCAGACTCTATAGGTGATCTCTAGGAAAATATCCCTCAAGCAAATTCAAAAGAGAATCAACATGGCGAGATCTTTTCATAAAACTTTTAAAAATTCAATTCCGGCTCTTTCCCTTTCTTTTTGTTAGACTACATTTTTTCCCAAGGTTTTATTCGATCCTGGAACAGATGGGATAATCTTTGTCGCCTGAGAAAAAAGACAGACGGCGTAGCAGACAAAGCTCATTAGAAAAGCACAAAAAGAGCATTTAGGAGAGGTATAAAAAAGGATGATTATCCATTCATCGGAATACTATCAATCATAAAATAACAATCGAAACCGCCGAGTCACCATCCCCTACTCCATTTTCTCGCCGTATGCTACCCCCTCCGATCATTTTCTTAATTATAGAAACTATTCAGTCACCAAAAGACGTTTTTCTCCGATCAGAAAAAGAAGTGGACTTGAATCTCTTTAGTATAAATCGTATTTACGAAATTAGATAATAACCCGGTTCATTATTTTCGTGCGGTTTCATCGAAACGTGTAATTATAATTTATAGTATGGACGGTAAAAGAGAGAGAAGGAGATCGCGAACCGAGCGAGAGAGAAAGCGACTAGTACTTAATTAAATTAAACAGAACTGAGGATACCAAGTGAGACTCGGACAAAGCGATCCCTACAGGAAATGGTGGGTTCTCTTTTATAAAACACAATGCACAGACTGGATACGTTTTCACCTCTCACGGTCGTTGGCACGCGTTTACCCCCCCGAGAAATATTACCACCCCGGAGCATTAACAGCAGAAAAAAAAAACCACGTTCGAGCTTTAAATTCGTATTCCTCGAATTTGTTAGCAATATTTCGGTGTACAAAGTTTCCAGAACACCGCAATCCCAGTTTGAAATACTATTAAAAGTATTAAAATTTAAAATTTGAAAGAGATGAGATACAAGGGTTAATATAATCTGACCTTTAGGATTCTCCAACTTTTTGCTGAATTTCAATTTATTCATAGCACACCGAGAAACTTGTGGAAAAAGTTTCAGTGCTTTCGAATGACTTGTTTATGTTTCTCTCTCGTTTTCAGGTTAGAAGTGTCGCAAAAGAATTCAAAGCAATCTATTAAGCGTTATAAAAGAAGATATTTACAAGCCAGAGCCTCAGAGTACCCGACGGCTTCTGACTAGCGTTTATTGTTTTAAAATACTGAAGAAAACCTAATCTAAAAATTTTTAAAGCAACTAAATGGGATTAAAATATTAAATTTCGAGCTTTTACGTAGAAAAAGAACTCGCGGAACGAATCATCCTCTAAGGACAATATTTAGGGTCGTGAAAACTTTACCTACGCTAGAAACTTTTCAAAACTCATTTCAGCGCAGTACATTACGACATAAGCACATAATTACAACCTTTTTTACGAAACAAGTCGTGGAACGTGAAATTAATAAGAGTGTTAACCATGCAAGGGGCTTTGCTTTTTAAGCAAACAATAGAAGCGGTCGACCAAAAGAGAGGAGCACTCGAAACAGGAAGAAAAGCATCTAAATGTGTGACAAAAATAAAAGCGATTAAGTGTAATCTCCAAAAATATGAGATCTAAAGTGTGTATAGGGGAAGATGAAAAAGGTTCCACAAGGGTCGGGACAATGCTAAGGGCTTAAAGAAACTAGAATCGTGATATATAGTTTCCAGTCCGGAGTAAGAACATGCACGGAGGATTAAATTTACTTCCGAGATGCGGTTTGGCGTTTACACCGAAACCGGGAGGAATTCTCGGACTTTCCCAAACTGGAAAGCCTTAAAACATACTCCTTCTCCACCTCTCCTGGCGTGATATTTTATGCAAAGTTTGATCCGAGACGGAAAAGTCGCATGTCAAAACGAGAAACTTGGACTAAAAACCCTATTGTCTCAAACTGTAATGAACTAATGATTTATGATGTCACCTTTCCTCCATTATTAAAATTTCATCCCGGCAATCTCTTTAATTACCATCTATGCATTAAAAGGTATCAACCGTTCCTTTTCTCTTTTTTTTCTCCCTCGTGAGCCGCCAGGGCTTAAGAAACCTTTAAAATATTTTATTCGATTTCAGTAGCGAAGCGGAGAAATTAATCGGATCTTTTTTTTTTTTTTTATAACAAAACCAACAAAAAATATCGAATATAATAAAAACCTGCTGAACCGAAAAAACGATTGAATAGGAATCGAAAAGATAAAGAATCTTAAAAGGATGAATGCTAATTAAGAAATAAAAAGAGGGAAAGAGAGAACGGGAAAGGCTCGAAAAGAAAATGAATTATGAAATTGGATTTCTGTATTTCAAGAGGAAAGATCCACGATTTATGTTTCCATCCTTGCCCAGAAAAGAAAACGATGGCAAACGCAACGGACTGTTAACTTTTCCACAACTTTTCCGATACTTTATCATAGTCTTCGTGTCTTTTGGGAGAATATCAATCGATCACAATCACCCAACAAAAAAAGAAAAACATGCACCCAAAAACTTTCAAGATGTTACAACTACAAATTTTAGTTTTTAATATTGTGCTTTTCAGCAGGGGCGAAGCTAACCTCGTCACGTTCAGAATCAAAGAGGACGGTTGGTCGCACGTCTAAAAGACTGTTTCAATTATTACCAAGCTAGACATTTAGCTGGCTAGGTAATGTTTCCACAAAATAATAAAGTTTGGCTTTTGAACGTAAAATATAGCGATGCAACTCTACGAGAACAAGAAATTCTGGTAAACCGTTAAGCAGACGAAATGGCATAAAACATTCAAGAAGGTCGAAATTTGCGGTGAGGCTTTCCCTTTTTCAGGCGCCTTAAGCCTGTGAGATCAGTAAATTTCTCACATTTAGACCTATTTAGTACAAAATTTTGATCCTATTAGCCGGCAAGAGTAAAATGTCGAAGCTCGATTTGATTTGACTCGAAGTTTTAACGAACTGATGATGTCTTAAAGTGACAAACTCTGCACCTTTTTTTATTGGTCAGTCGAAACAAAGCAAGCTCGAAATTTACACGTTACTCTCAAATATTGACAAACGCTTTTAACTTCGCAATTTCGGGAGCCGCAATCTGATGCGCTATTCACGAAAATTTTAACTGAAAATTTTGCAACCTTATTTCATGTGCCTCTGAACATTGTAGTTGAATAGCACCTCGTTAATAATTGTAAACATTTCCAAACAAATGTCTTCCAGGGGCAATACCAAATTTTACCATTTAACGCCGTTTGTTCCTTACTTAGAGGGAAATGTAAACAAACTGCAGTGCACATACCTGAAACAATAGGAAAAAAAGACGATTAATCATTTATACATAGTGGTGCATGGTGACGGAGACTGCATCGGGAAATGTAAAATGCAAGGACGTTTTTGACGAGTAGTTTTACGAGGGTTTCCCCTTCGTCACTGTCAGGTCGATATCCCGTGGGATTCGAAACGGACCGTTCACAAACTTTACAAGCAACTGTCAACAGTGATATCATACATAACGAATTAGGAACGCAATTCGCCGTTTAAATTAAATCCCGAGATTTCCCGAACGTTCCCTGCTTCTGGTAAAAGCAAATCTTAAATCGAAGAAAAAAAAATCTCTTTGCAGGTTTTTCGCGTTTGGGAAATGGATTCGAAAAGTAGGAATCAAAAGAGAAAGTTACGGACGGATGATTTGTAACTCGTCGAACACGATTTTCGAGCTCGCATGTAGGGACTCAAATTTTGTGCAGTTCGTTAGCTAGTCCGTGACTGGAAACCCAAACTCGAACGGCTTCGCCGAGCCAATGACATCGTCGTGAAGTTTAAAAATCCACTGTTTTTTTCGTGTATGTAAATGCGTGAGTTGATATTTTTAATAATTTATTTCGGGTATAACACATTCGCAATCCAGCCTTACCCCTATTTGTTACGACCTGCCGACGTAAAAAGAAAAAAGTGGTATCGATTCAGCTGACTACGTCAATCCTTGTGTCGTAAGAAAAACAAAGATTCGAATCCTATTTAAATCTATAAAAACATTTCAAACGAGATGTCAAGGAAACCTTTTTTGCTAATTTCCCTTTTAGAGAGGGTCAATCTTTATAAAGCATCCTTCACTGGAATGTGTCTCATCTTCAACATCCTTGTTACACATGTTATCGTTTAGTCGACCGTAACATTAGTTTATCTTTTTCGTTTCCTCTTATCCGTTTTAGTTATCGGTCCCCTGTAAACTCGGATGCATTTTCATTTTAATAAAAACCTTCAAAGGTCACGCAGTCGGAACGAAAGAAAAATAAAATTCAAAATAGTGGTTGTTTAGACCCTCGAACAAGTCGTATGAAATTACCATAAGAAAGGATTTCACTATTTTTTGTGAGTCGGTTTTCGAATGCACACTGGATATAGGATAGTGTGAAATGTAATGCAATAAAGTATTGAATTTGACAAGGGTCTGAGATGAACAACTGCATAGCAAGATAAATAACATCGGCGTGCCTCGACGCTTAAGCCACGAGCCGGTGGTACAGGAAGGAAATGGGTGTGTTACGTTTGTAGATGAGGGATGAAATTTGCAGCAGATGTTATTTTTACTTTTTTTATTGCCCAAGCTACCGTTTTTCGAAAAAGGATCGATTAAAAGCGATTCTAATCAACGTTTTGAATATGAATACAAGGGCTAATGATAGAGTCTACAATAAGTTTGCGATTAGAATTTATCGCTATTATCGATCTCGT
The DNA here is from genome assembly GCA_023512825.1 of Liposcelis brunnea. Lineage (NCBI taxonomy): Eukaryota > Metazoa > Arthropoda > Insecta > Psocodea > Liposcelididae > Liposcelis > Liposcelis brunnea. The sequence goes on along the minus strand of CM042065.1, from coordinate 17,791,809 downwards.
AATATTTCCTCTTTAAGTGAATATTTTCTATTATCGCCCGAATCGACCGAGGGTGATTGGCAGCATATTTAGTTCGATCGGTAAGCTATACAAATTGAAATATTTCTTATCGTATCTCATTTTTTATACCGATATCTAGAAAATATATTTGACTGCACGTGCTAGGATAAGAATACTCTTGCCAGCTCTAAAAGTAATTCGATCGGTCGCTGCGAAAAGAAAAAGCGGAGCCGCCTTTAGGCCCTTAAAAGACAATTTCTTGGTCTTATCAAAAATCTGCTTGTGCTACTGCAACCTTTTATCTTTTGATGAAGTCTCGTAAAAACACCTGTCAGGTTTAAAAAAAAAAAAGTAAGAAAAGGTCAGATCTAAAATTTGTGGTGACCCAATTAATTCGAGTCCCTGTAGCCGTGTAATATCGTCCCCGAGGGACCTGTTTTACACGGCTGAATGCACTGCGGAGGTGTTCATATTTAACAACTCCATCATTCACGGTACAAAATTTTTTTTTAATAATTCCCCCCCAGTTTTTTCGTGATGAATTTCATCTGAATTTCATCCTTCGATGATCCTACTAATATTAGTAGATAGAAAACCAATTTCGTTCTAAAAATAAGATAAAAGTTTATAACAACTTGGATGTTAAGATTATAGTCACTCAAAAAGTTTATAAAGCTGCTCCATATTTTAAAGTCACTCTTAAAGTTTTACAGCTTTTAAATATTTTAAACGATTTGTCAATTATTTTGTTCGAAAATTCTTACACGGGAAGAACAAAAACTAACAAACGGAGCAAGCGCAGCGGAAAGTCAAAATAAAGGAAGGAAACAGGAGGACGAAAGTTATCACCGCTGATACATTAGAGCCATTACTGGATATGATAAAACGTGTTAACTTTAATCATTAACGTGGTTTCTCTCGAAACTAAGTTACCGAAAACGTTTACACACTATTTTCTTCTTTTATTTCTTTTTAGTTTTTACTTTTCCCTCGGAACGGTAACAATTGGAAGGTCGGGGATCGAGGGAATCGGTTTTCCGAAAGTTAGAAAGCTTACGAGCTCGGGCAGTTTCATCAGAGCTCGGTTTGCCACGAGTTTCCTTAAAACTTGCGAAGAAACATTTCGAACGTGAGTCAAGTAAAAACGTGCTCGCTCGGATCGTGCACACTCGAGGTTCCGAAAATCGTCTGCATCGTTGCGGTTCCAGATCATCCTCGGTCTTTGTCCGGATCGTGCTTACTCAAATCAAAACCTATATACGACCCCAACCAAATTTACTTAGAAAACAATGACTGTTTGCGGTTTGTTTTCGGTACGCAAACAATAAAGCTTTACCTAATTCCTCCGAGTGGTTTCAATTTTCTAGATAATCAATCAACGAAGAAACAAACGTTTTCCATTTTCGGGCAACAAGGGAATTCTCCGTTTCAAAGTTTTCCTTTTTCGAGTTTAAACGGTTTAACTCCGGAGGTCATTTCGAACAATGCGTATTATTACAAAGTTAATTCGGTCTAGTCAACGAGATTACCGAACTCGAATTCGTAGAGGGCATCATCTCGTTTGCGGAATCGACTTAAAAGGGTAATAAAACAAAAATAAGGATTCCATCCCATATTCAAATATTACATAGTTAGTTTGATAACAACCGAGATGACAGTATCTCATGTTACCGAAATTAATTAATTCCAAGGCAGAAGAGGCTTATCCGTAGCTAATTGAAGTCTCTAATAGTAATTGGAATGATAGAATGGGAAGTAGAAAAGCGGTTTCTGGGGTTAGAAAGCCACATACGACTCCTTGTTACATTTCATTTCATTTACATACCTGAACAATGATCGAATGAACTACGCTTAATTTCGATTCAGCAATAAAATCTCCGAATCGATTATCGAGCCTTCTTATTTTCTTCTAACTTAATCGAGTTATTGCTAAATCTAATCAAAAATTCGATAGACATTCGAGGAGAGACGCAGGTTTGTTGTTGTGAAAAAGGAGGATCAACGACAAAACCCAGGGTTACTTAATAACTTTGGTATATTAGGGGTGCAGCTGAATACGTGTGAGGTCTGCAACTATGGTATAATCGCCCTCTAATCGTATTAAAATGTTTTTAATTAAATGGTATTCATTTTTTATCCAAACTCGCCGGGTTCTTTTTTCGTCCGTCGGACGCCGGTGGCTGTTTTATTTTTTTTCACACTCTTCTGCGTTGATAATTTACCTGGATGGTCGTGAAAACGTCTCCGTTAATTTTATATGCGGCTACACTCGATCGGTGGCCATTCGACCTGTCAAGGTTTTGCTTTAGATAAATCAATTATGTTTCCCCTTTGGAAAACAAAAGGGAGGCGCTTTAAAAAATTAAACCGATAAATAAAAGCAATTTCAGCGTCCCGGTTCGGTCGACAAGCACGTCGACACATACATCGGACTCCAAAGTAGACTATCATGTAAAGTCATTTTCTGTGACACATTTTCAACAATAACCAGACGGAGGCCTCATCTTTATTGGTCGATGCTTTCATCGTTTAACCCTTTTTTCCTCTAAATTATTTTTACCCACGTTTTTACGTTATTTTACTTTCCGATTTCTCCCATCAAACTTTCCATTTTTTTTCTCCCCGTTAAGAATCACTTTATTTTGTTTGCAATATCAGACGTTTTGGTTTCGGTAGGTAATCTATTCGGTTACTTGTCTACATGATTTTGATGAACCACAAACGATTTGCAACGAAGTGGTTCGTTATGAATTCAGCTTGTAAGATATCCGCATCAAATAGCTTTCAGACCGTAAGAACAAAAGTCCTTTTAGCTCACATGATCGATTTTCCTTCCCTCGTGTGGCCCACACTTTGAAAGGATGCCAAATGCACCGGAGCTAATTCCGAGATGCTCCCCTTTGTTTCTTTCTTTGGAACAGAAAAACAAGGCAGAAAATCTTTCAAGAGCCGTTACTAGTTTAGCAATCAAATCTTGCACTCCAAATTTTAATATAAAAATTTGCTGTTTCCGCTTTGACGTGTTGAATCTTTTTTCTGTAGCATCATAACTCTCACAACATTCGATTCGAACGGGTCACCCAAAAAAAAAATCCAATTAACTGCAGAAACGAAAAAACATTAAAAAAGAATTGGAATATTGATTGAATTATGGCAGTCGTGGGGCACGTTTTATTCCAGCGGAAGAGTTAATCGTTTAAAGCTTATAAAACCTTACGATAACGGGATTCCTTGCCAAGTTTTGATACATTTTCGTTGGAGGCCTTACAGTTTCCCAATAGTGCTCTTATCATCTTATTAATATATTGCTTCACTTTCCTCGAATTTTTTAACATGAAAAATAAAGGAGCATCCTCTTTCGAGATATAACTTTTATAACTTTTCACTTTTATCAGTTTTACGTTTAAGTATTCCCTCATTTTCTTACTGCGACGATGCGATATCGCGAAAGCTTTTCATACCTGCCCCGAAACCTTTTAAGACTTTGCAAATCTATTTTTCGTGATTTCTTATCTTAATCGAAAAAGAAGTCGTAAAGCCAGAACAAATAAACAGAATAAAAAAAATGGAAATCCCCACGAAAGCGATCAATTATTTCTCGGAAATGTCGAACCCTATTTTTTCCCCAATCATTCTCGATAAAAAGTCGACCTAAAACGCCAAAGGATTTATGTCACACATGGGCTGACGTATATTTACTTTCGAATTAGCAGAAAATAAATCTTCTTAGAGCACGATAACACATGGTGAAATCCAGTTATAAAAAGAAGTATAGGAAACTGGATAAACGGGAGGAAGAAGAAAAAAGTCTATGAATCACGGAGTAAAATTCAAAAAGTTGAGAAGAAAAATTTTGGTGCGGGTTTTCCAACATTCAGAAATTCATGAAAATAAAGAGAGAATTTTCTTTTCTTTTCCTCTTCGAATTATTGGAACTGAAAAAGTCGATTTATCACTGGCTCGGAGCTAAAGTTTAATGTTTGATTTTCATTTCTCGAATAAAACGAGCTTAAAATAACTATTAATCGATCCGCCTTCCTTATCTCGAGATTTTGATTTGATCCTTACACCTGCGAGTCAACGAGTAGTTTCGAGGGAACAATCATCGGTACGAATTAATTTTGCCTTTCCCGAAACTTTACAACAGTCGTTAAAGTTGGTCTAGGAATATTCATACAGCCGAGTTATAAATCCGGAGAAGATAGTCAATTATCTCGAAACCGACTCGAGGGCATTCGCAGCAGATGCCGTGCTTCGACTTTTGCTTTCCTAGAAATTAATTCGAGACATCGAAAGTTTCCGGGTTAAAAAAAAAACAATCTCGATTGTTATTTTATCAGAAATGAAAGAACGTGATTTAAATCGAAGTTAAATTTTCCAACGGGAAAATATTTTAACGTTAAACGTTAAAAATACCCAGTCGTTTTCCTGTTTAAGAGGAATTATATGCGAGCTGTCGGTAAAGTTATTGCCGGGGAAATACCCGAGGGACGAGACAAATTATCCGAAAGAGAAATATAAAAACCTCAGGCGCCGACTCTGGAAATACCTCTACCGGTATTTCTCCTACCGAGACAAATTTTACATGAAGCACAAACGGTTGACATCGAAAGTTGTATCGACCCTTTTTTGTCTTTTTCTTTCGGCTCATTGTTTTTCTATTGCTGACGTTTTCGTTTTCTTCTTGTCGTATAAACCCCCCTTTACATTCGGTTTCTCTTTCTTTTCTTTTATATTTTTTTTCAATCCCAAGGCTACAGCTGAATCAGAAACACGAATCGCTTTTACGTTTGTGGACTCGCCTTCCTAATTAAATCGATCACTTGACTGGAAATCGAAATTGCTGTTGCATCATTCCTGACGTTTTTCTCCTCGGGGTAATTAATCTTTGACAAAAAAGCGAGAATAGAATTCTATTAATTCCAACGAGGGTTTTATCACAACCCAAGCTTTAAAAAGCGTAGTCTTTGTTCGAGCAAGGCAACAAAGAATGGAAAGGTAATTTTCTAAAGATAAAAACATTACACTTTTAAAAGAACCCCTACGAACTCGTGAGGCCAAGGCCAAGCACTTCAAAACCGTTTGGCGGGATAAAGGTACCATTTAGACACTTGTGCCGAGCTTTTTAAATCGCGGTCGGAGAAGTCGAAACCGAGTCTCCTAAAGAATTTTGGTAAGTCGATGTCATAACATTTTCGGTATCTTTTAGTTCACTTTTAGTAAGCCTTTCTAATTACATCAAGCGATCTAAGTGGTATCGTAATCTCGATACTAAAATATTATTATCCTGATAAATAAGAATCAGCATGAAAAAGTCCTAGCCACCATTTCTTTTTATATGGAACCCATAAAAAGGGGAAGTAACAATAGAAAAAGGGGCTTTGCTAGAGCAGCGTCTCTCCGTGTTTCTTTTTATAAAAAAGAAAGTTTAATACGATGAATCCGTCTACTTATCGTAATCTTCAAGGAAGATAATTTTCCAAAAGAAGAAAAAAAGAAGACGGTAAAACAGCGTCCCTTGACCCTTAGTTATCTTAGAAAGTCATTTCATCATCGGTGGAAGTCAAGGGGAAAGGTAGGGCTCGTGTTTCTCCGTTTTCAACTCAAATTGATGGATCTAATACCTAGAAAATGAGCTCTCAACTTTCTTACAGACTCTTTGCCTCTTTACAAACTTTTTTCTTCCTCTTTATATCTCTCTTATTTGCCGGCCGAGTTTCCGATTTCATTCAGATTAACCGGGAATCGCGCCCAAAAGAAAAAAAAAAGCACTCGAACGTGAAATCATTTGAATGATGAAGTAGTTATGAAATCGTAGAAAGATGAAACGGAATATACATTGTCTTAAGTACACTTACATTCATCACACGAGTTACACGCCCGACCGGAAATGACATTAACTAAGTACCTCTTAATTAAATTGATATGAATTAAATAAAAGTGCACGTGTAATAGTTGGAAAACGGAGAATATTTCGTCGATCGTGTCCGAGGGTTCCGCATTAGTTACGGGGCTCAAAAGATCGGGGCCCCATTACATATTTCACTAGAAATCATCATCGGTTTCGATTCATTTGGATAATCTTCCTTGATTGTATAGTTCCAGTTGATCGGATTCACATTAACCCGACTGGACTCGCAGCGTGGCGCTTCCTACATGTGGTAAAAACTCCTTTGTTCTGGCTAACCCCATTTCAAATTTCTAATATTACAATATAATCACCCACATTTTCGGATTTGTGACCCTTCTTTTAATTTACAACACTATTTTACTTGGTCCGATCATCCCTGACCTACATTTGTAGCTCCTGCTAATATCCCTTCCCGTTCCCTATCCAAACGGAAAAAACGACAATTTCATAGATCGGCAGGGTAATTTTTTTGCTCGGGAAAGGATTCCTACCTCCTGATAGCCTTGTGTCGTTCCGACATACGCTAAGCCGCGTAGCCCCATGTTAATCTGACAGGCAATTACGATGATTAAATTGTAGTGGCTCAGAGTTCGAAAGCACGGGAAAGCTTTTCCATGAAAAGTTTGCAATAACTCTTCACTCATGAAAATTCAAAATCACGGTCGTGACAATAGAAAACAAAAGAGTAGTCCTTTGGTTTGACTCTTGAAAATAGTTTTGATGTCTAGTTTCCCCTGCCTGGATTTTCGCGAGTTCGATCACGAATCGCTCGTAGTAAGCTTAAATTTTTTTATACGAGACCCGATCGAGCGAATACAACTTTTGATTCCCCGGAAGAAATTTCCGAGAGAACTTAAAATAAAAGTCTAACTAGGATCGTATTTAAACTAAAATTAAAAGGGGACATTTAGTCATTTCGCAGAGCGGAATCTTATTAGATAAAAAGAAGGAAGAATAAAAGATGTGAGCCGTAAAAAATGTGACGACATCCTTGCCAAACATTATTTTTATATGACACACCAATTAAGAGTTTCTGCTTTCCACGAACTTTGTGTTCGCCGTTTAATGTTCCATTATTCAAATAGCCCGTGAGTTTTTCTTATGTTTACACGATAGAAATTTCTAATCGACCGAGGTGTCCGCGACTGCCGAACCGTTAATTTTTTTTTTCAAATATCTCATCCTTCCTTTTTATCTCGTTATTTAATAAGGAGGAGGTTCGTTCGCTTTATTTTCCCGTGAAACTTTTGTCGATTTCGATTTAATTCGCAAAATAAATCTGGGATCCTCGTAACAAAGGTTATTATTGCTTTCGCCGCGGGGGCGCACATCCGATACGCTGTTTTAATTTTCATTTATTATCGGGTTTCGGTTTACATAAAAGAGAAACTTTTTCGACTTGCAAAAAAAGCTGCCTGCGCTTCCTTGTCTGCGAGAAAAAAAACAAACGTAGACGGCGGAAACTTTATCGATGGAAAAGACAGAATATTTCGTTAAAAAAAACAAAAAAGGTTTTCACGGTACGCGGATCGTAAAATTTTCAAAGAAAATTCTCAAACACAGTTAAAGGAAGAAGTTTAAGAAAACGAAAACCGTGGGATAAGTAGCAAAGGAAAACTTGAATCATTTTCTATTTTAATATTCATTCCTTTTTCTCTCATCCACACAAAACGGATTTCGACATTCACGGCTTCTCCGTTTCCAGTTTATCTTACGATTTCCTTTAAAGATTGATGTTTTACGGTTTTAAAAGATTTTATGATACAGAAATTTGATACTGAATATTTTTTTTTAATATAAAAAAAAATGTTAAATGAGTCGGGACGGTTGAAAACTTACAACGAAGTATAAAAATTTTCCTTGGAGGAAAATAGTGGCGGATCTTAGGTCAGGCTCGATGAAAACCAACGGACGTATTGCAAAGCTTTTGTTTCCAGTTCGTAACTGAAAATGTTCGTGCTAATTTAATTTTCTAATTTTTCGAAATGTGCGAACAAGTCGGTTCGTGACACGTAGTTTAAAAAATGTTAATCCACAACCGATTATATTTCATCATTTCGTTTCTAAAGTCTCGTTCCTCGCTTTTAATTATGAATTTTATTAAGAAAATTTAAAACTTTTATAACAAACATTTTAAAAGTCAGCAATTATAATTACAATCTGAGTTATCATTTTTTATAAATCTCGAATGCCTTGTGTTTTCAAAAGCGAGCAACTTTTAAAGCAGGCAATAGATTCTGGGCTGCATACTTAAAGCAGCTCTTACATAAACATTTGGCAAGAAAAGAGCACCGAGGCTCCAAGACAGAAAAGGAATAATCCGAAAGGTCAGTCCTGTGCATATTTACTTCTGTTTTAAGGATTTCCAATCAAGACAGTGATGATTAATTCTTGCTATTAACATGCCTATAAGAATGATTGGTTTGATAATGTAAGTCTAAAGACTTAGTACGGAGAAATAAAAAGGGGGAGCCAACTATATCTTGTACAGCACTCTCAGCGAATTAAGCTAAATCAAATCATAATTTCATGATTTAGTTCTGATCTATTTAAATAGCTACTTCCTTTTATGATTTAATACACGAGGAAAAGTCCTTCGGTTTTTTTTGGAACTGCTTTGCCGGTAGCAAAGACATTCTGGAAGTTGGAGGCGAATAAAATCGAAGCAAATCAATAATTACTCGCTTTAACAAAAAAAAATCCTTGAAAAATTGGGATAGGCCGATCCTTTCGATTTCGAATCAAAATTAATACCTCAACGAATTTAAAATCATCGACACATATACCATAGTCCATCTTTTGCTTCGTATTTGAAAACTTATCGCCCACGTGAAGAACCGCCCATCCTTTTTTTTAACAAGAGAGTCCCTTACCAAGCCCAGTGAATAATATCGGTTAACGAAAGAGGCAATTTCGAAATGACGGTTTCATATCGAGTGAATTATGCGAATTAACGTAAAATGAAACATAACACGTCAGATTATCGCGATGAATTTGCCATTTGAAAAGGATCATCTCGAAACATCTTCCCCATCGATTATTCCCTGCGATGACCGAATATAGACAAGAATGCGAAGAATTCGAGGAAAGGGAAGTCGAAAAAAGAAAGCGTCATTAACGAAAATGTCAAAAAATCATTAGTTCTTAACCGTCTGTCGTCGGAATGATATTTTTTATCATATTCTTATGATTGATCGTGCGTCTCGTTTACTTAAAAAAATATTCGATACGAGAAATTAAATCGGAAGCGAGAAACCCAATAATTACCAGGCTTTATTAATTAAAATAACGAAAAGCGAGTACGAGGAAAACGTTTCCGAGTACGTGATCGAGAGCGTGCCAGTTTACAAAGCAAAACTTACAACTTTTTTGATTTGGGAATGACTTGAGCGATTTTGCCAAAGTTTAATCTACAACGATGTAAAGCACGTTTTCGATAAAAGCGGAAACGCATTTTGCGATTTCTCCGTAAACGTCAGCTAAAACTGTGATTATTATAAAGATGAGAGTTCCGGAGAGGGTTACTGAATCGTGGATTAGTAGCGTCATTAATTTAGTAAAACAGAGAAAAATAAGATTGATTATCTCCGAGGAGACAGCAACATGAATACCCTTTGCAAAAGAGAGATTATTCATAAACTAATGCCAGATTAATATTATGAGTAGGAGTTTTCTTAATCGCATTCATCACTTTTATTAAAAATAAATAAAAAACCGGAGAAACCTTAATCTCGGGAGCGATAACTTTTTCAAAAGGCTTAATTTGGAAAAAAAGAAAAAGAAAAAAATTTACCTTGAATTTCTCCTCGAATTTGCAAAGCGATGCACACCAAGACGAACCACGTCAATTCATGATGGCGACATTGAAATCCACACATGATGCACGATTCTGATATGTGTTAAGAATTACCCGAAAATATCCACATCATCTCGACCAAGTGGACTTCATGTCCGACCGAACTTCACCCACATACTTCACACTATTCTCGATTTTACATTCCGATATCTGCAAAGAAAAAACAAGCAAGATTAGAAAAATGACAAACAAGAAACCGGTAGCAGTCTCGACTTTTTTTTCTTAATAAAGCGCAGTATGAAAAAGAGATCGTCAAAGTTAGAAGCGCTAAATATTCAAACTCCTCGTATGTATTTCATTACTCGGGTAATGTATAAAAATGTTAATGAATTAACCGACGCCATTAATTCAAACATGATGAAGCTTTTTATCATTGAAACATTTATAGTGTAATAATATTTAAATTTAATTGATGTAAAAAAGTTATTTTCAAGTATCTTAAAATAAATGTTCACAACCTATATTTGGCAACAAAATAAATTTTATCGTGGAAAGTATTTAGATTACACCATGCTTGAAATTTTAATAATGATTAAACGTCAGATTCATAATTTAAGATCTAATTTGTTAAAATTAAATTTTTTTAAAGATGTGAAATTAAAAGTAGTAGTTTGAAAATAATGGCTGGAAAATCGTTTCTGAAAGGCCTCCAGATTCAAAAAAAAAAAAAACTATACAGGGGACAGAGGAAAATCGTCAATGAAACAAATGTTCTTGAAATAGTTTTTATTGATTTTCCGGATAATACTTTTTTGAATTCAAGTTTTAGTTCGGTCTTTGTAAATAGTAAAAACATTCTTTTACAGCAGTAATTTATATTTTGCCATCTCCTGGGAAAGCAGACTAAGAAATAATAATTACCAAGTCTACGACCCATTTGATTAAATAATCATGACATCCGAATTTAAAATTTAACCGCTTCCCTTAAAAAAAAAGAAAAAAGCCTAACTAGCTCCAAGATAAAAAATTGTGACATATTCACAAGATAATATAAAATGACACGGTAAAAAGGTTTGCAGGGACACTTTCTAGAGAAGGGGAAAAATTTCCCGCTATCATAATTAATTTGAAGTCCAAATGAGCTGATAAAAAAAGAGAGGAAAAAAACGGAGTTTCTTCGTTTATCTTGCGGAGTTGATTTAAAATGAAAAGGGATTTAAAAAAAGGTTTTCCCTACTCTTCGTTTTTCAAGTACCGCAGCTTTACCTTTTCCTTGTCAAATAACGATCCCTTTTCTAAAAATTTACTCGAAAAATTTTCTCTTCGGGATAAAAAAAAATCGATTAAAATTTTAAACGATATAAAAGGAAGCTTCTCCAATGAAAAGGTTTCGTTTTCATTCGATTGGAAAAGGATGAAGGCGAATCAGTTGGGAATTTTCTTATTGCCTCAGATGCGGGATTATGTACGAGAATTTACTTAATGAAGGTTTATAAAGTCAAAGCTGATTTCATTACGAGTTTATATTAAAGAATTTCATAAAACAAAAACAATTTAATTAATTAAATGACAAAAATGTTAGTTATCTTTCTCGAATCGAATTCTTTATCGTTTGTCTTTCGGCGCCGTGCGCTATCGCTTACCATTTTAAAAATAATAATAAATCATTATATTTTTAGACGAAACAGATTCATGAGGACGAATATGAAAAAAAAATCACGTCAAGCGAGAATTTAAAGTGCCAGGAAGTGTTGCAGTGGCAATGCCATAAACATTGATTACAACGCATTATCGACTATCAATTTTGATGGATGAATATTAGAAAATGGCCCTACATAATAATGTCATTATAACTAATTGTCAGGCCGTCCGACATTGTAAAAACCCGTCTATGGAAGCACTTTGATTATGTATTATTAATGCGATACAAGATGATGTCCATATTTCATCATTTAACAACTTGTTGAAAAAACGGTTCCCTTTATCGATCCACAATTTTTCTCGTGGCACAACGATTAGAAATCCCGAAAGCTTTATACTCGATTTATTTAATCAGAAAAAAGAATCCGATTCGACGTAAACTGAAACCTAAATTATAATAACTTTTGATTTTTTCCTTTTTTATTCCAGTTTCAATTTTACGGTCGTCTAAATGTGTGATTCATTCCCAGCAAAAAAAAAGTAAAAAAATATATCTCCCATAATATCAAGCGGAACTTTTTCCTCTAATTTTTTTTTTTTTTTGTGAAATATGATACCGTTTTGCTGGGTAAATCCATCCCTTTATCAAACTTCTAAAATAATATATACATTATTGATAAATTAATAAAGGGGAAAAAAGGAGAAGGTTGCAACGTTGAGCCGTCCGCTGTATCTGCACGAACCTTTTCCAAAATGTCACTTTACAATAATACAAGTATAATTAAATTTTATGGGCATCCTTTCGGACGCACATCCCACTAATCAAGATAAGAAATTTACGAACGCGGTCCGGAAGCGTTCCCGTTTTCAAGGCAAAGTAAAATCCAACTTCGTTTTAAATTTTCATTTTGCCAAATTTAATTTTCATTTGATGAATTCTACTAAATTCTATTTAATTTTCATAATGAACTTTTGCCTCGAGGTCACCAGAAACGACTTATTCTAACTAAATATCAAAAGCTTTAACGGGAAAGCACGAAAAATCATACATTTATTAAATACGTCCGCATTGAATTTAATGGCCGAACTCGTAAATTTAATTAATTTAAGAAAGAAAATGGGAAAAGGGAATATCGACTTCCTTTTCGATATCCGAAGGAATAGAGATCGCGTGACATTAAATATGATTACAAAACATTCTTCGAATTCTTCCAGATTCGTGAAAAAGAAAAGAAAGCGGAAAAAAGGGAAAACGAGAACTTTACATGTTTACATTGAGACCCATTTATTTTCATCGAGCTCATGCAACAATTAAAACAATCGGAATGATTATATCTCATTAAAGCCGGATAAAAATCGTGTAGTTTTTAAAATTAGTCCATAATTATAAATTCATGATCATTTGATAAAGCAGCAAACGGAATCTGATAAGGAACAGTAATTAATATTAAATGGCAAAAAAGGGTGAAATCAAATAGCTTCGACCATACCAGCGGAATGGAAACCTAAATCGCCCTGAGCAAGCATAAACCGAGCTTAGCCAGCTCATAAACTTCGACTAAGGTGTCGAACTGCTAGAGGTGCAAACTACTCTTGTCAAAAGATCTTAACCTAATAAACCATGCAATGCTTACAGATTTAAATTCCTTTCACCGTCTAGGCCCACTATGGTCAAGCAAAGAAACTGTTAGAAAATGGGTTCTATGCAATCACATTTTCGTCAAAAACTGGAAAACCGCTCAGGCCAAAAAATATTTTTCCCTGCCCTTCACCCTTCAGGAATAGTAAATCGATCAAACCTAAACGTTAAAATTTTCATTTTAAATATAATTAAATAAGAAGAAAAAATCATAAATTTTGATAACCAAAATATTGATTGACTTGGAGTGAGTTGATTTATTGATTTTCAATCTCCTTTTTTTTCTAAATGATTATTTTTTGTTTTAATGTTTTTGATAGCCTAGGGGAACGTTGTCGGTAGAGGACGTCAAATTAATACTCATAGACTCTGCGGGCTTCTTAGATATGTACAGTTAGGCTACTCCTTTTATTTTTTTAATCGAATATAAATCGAAGGAAATCAATTGAAATGGGACGCGGTTAGTATCTCGCTCGCAAAGAATTTTAATGTGACGAGGTTATTAAAAAAAAGGCTCTCGGAGTCGTTTGAAAATTAATCGCGTCGCGGCTGAGCCACAGATCTTCCTTTCTCTTTTTTCTTTCGGATTTCCCATGTAAAAGAAGTTTCTCATTTACTCGTTTCCCTCGGGAATTGTTGCGACCGAGGTCTTAACCGGTCTGCGATCGGAAATCCCCGACCCTTCCCGTTTTATCGAACAAGTTACCTTTCATTTTAAAACAAATCGTAATAATGATTTGTCATTTTAAAAGATTTACGATTTTGTTTGTAAATCGTGACCGGAAAATATATCGCCTTAAACATCTGCATTTATGTAAAGGAGCAAAGAACGTCCAAGGATCAACGATAATCATTCGAGTATGGATTCATTACGAGTCTTAAATAAAAATTTCGACGTATAATAACAAGCCTAACGTTTTGTAGCTTCCAACCGATCCCTAAAAATAACGAACAAAGAAGCTTCTGCTTGCTAACAACGATAAATTAATTCAATGAAAGCCGAAACCGCTTCTTGAAATTAAAAGAAAACAAAAATTTATTAAAAACGATCGCACTCGTGTAAAACGGAATACATAAAATAAAAACTGAGTAAAGCAAGATAAAGTACACGTGAATAAAAAAAAAAAAAATATGAAACGAAAATATGAAAACATTTTTCTTCTTCCTCATTTTTCGCGAATATTTGTTCGCCTTACAAGACGAGGAAATCGTGCACGAGAAATCCTTCATGGGTTATTAATCGAGAAATTAAAAACCGAAAATTTGAATGAAAACAAATATCTCCCGCCAATTAAAATTAAATCGGAGGGGTGCGCATTATTTTTATTGGCAAAATGAATTCCGACTCGTGCAAGTGTTTTATTTTCATTATAAATAGCTTTCATTATTTTGTTTATAATGTAAAATATACAGACAGATCTTTTTCACGGGGATAGCTACAAGGGTGAATAATATTATTTTTTTTTTTTTTTAAAAAAAACCCCGGATCGACGAATTTCCGACGTGGCGTACATCACAAGGATGAGTCAACAATACATAATTATCGTTTCATAAAAATTTTTAACCGGCTATCCTTGCCCAAATACGAAAAATAATTCACACCCAAAAGGTGGAATCATAATCGGTAAAGATCTGTAATAAGCCTCCCGAGGCGCCCTTTTGGATTTTGTAATTTTCGGTGATTTAAAACTTTAAGAAATATCGATAAAGAGCCTTTATCCCGAGGCTATTAACCCATTAAACTAAAATCTGGCAAAATAAAGAGGATTTTAACCCTTTTGAAAAATCATTTCACGATTATAGCAAAGGAACGAAAAGTTCGTCTTATTTTCCTTTTGCTAATATTTCAAACCGATTTATTATTATTTATTCTCGGAACTTCTAAAAAAAAAAATCGAAACGTATAAAATGGAGGATTTCAAACCGACCGCAATCCCTGTAAATATATTGATAAAGTTTCTGACCTCAACCAAGATGAATATAAATGGTTAAAAACGTTTTCATATCGTTGTAATCTGTGGCTTTCAAATATTATGGGTCTACCTTTTCTATTTTTGGTTTCGGCTGACTCTATCATTTATGGACAAAAGTATAGTCAGACTCGTGCAGCCATTTCATTATTCATCGGATTATTTTCCTAAAGAGGTAATCGTTTTCTATCTAAAGCAAAGCTCGTGCTCTGACTAAATGTTTTCATTCGGCAGATGAACAGAGAACAATAGTTGCTGCCCGCAAATTTGACTTCCCTGTAAAATAAACCTAGTTGCGTCCGAGGGCGGATCCACCGAGAATCGTATTGAAAGAATAATTATTGAAAATGATTTTAGGTAGCTCAAAAACACAGGCCAAATAATACATTGTGGCTGTCTGGTGATGCCCTACCTAGAAAAAAATTTCAACTACGCCATCGGATTCTGTGAAACTGATCGTGAGCTACAATTGGAACATACCCTTGGCAAATGAGCGTTGCTATTTATTTTTCAAATCAAAAACAAGAAAAGAGCTAATATGAATTAATAACTACAGGATAATACTCGTTGATTGATTTTCAATAGACTACATGAACTGAGATAACAACGAGGATGTAACGACCCGAACCCGTAACCCCGAATACAAACCCTCGGAGAAAAAGAAGTCTTAAAAAAATTTGATTCGGCCTGGGGGCATTCATACCTTTCCTATAATTGATACTTCAGCCTCATTTTAATTTATAGTCCCTTACATTTTAATTGATACCGTTTGTGTGAATGATGTTATCATTTCTCACTATTCCTTTAACTAATTATAGTTTGATCTTCCTCTTTCTTTCCTGTCGATAACTAATAAATAAAGTAAATAATAATTTTTAAAGATTTTTCGCGCTTCGAAAGAGAAAACCCCGGCAAGCTTATTAACCCTCGAGGGAAACCAATTGGAAATCCCCGGGATTTTAAAAATGAAAGTTTTATTGGTCTATTAATGCTGATTTCGTTCGCTGTTGTCTATTCCGTGCATTTACGCCGTTAAAGGATTTTTTTTCCGGTTTCACGTGGAATGAAATGGGGATTACGATTTTTTTTATTGCTTTTGTTTGAAAAACCAACTTTTTACCGGTTGGTTTTCTCATCATTACCGAGAAAAGAAACCGATATACCGAGTGAAACACGGTCTCGTAATTAGGATGTTCCGACACAAAATTTATGCTTTTATTTACGCGGGAAAACGACATTCTAACAAATGTAAAAATGTAACATTTTTCCTTGAATTACTAGGTTCGATTTTCGATTTGAATAAATTGAAAAAAGAAAAAAAAAGGTTTATGGCCGTTATAAAAGTTTCACTTCTTTTATATTTTGCCGCCGAAACCGTTTGAATAAAATAAAGATTTTTTGCAACGATTTAGTCACCTTTAAATACAATAAAGTCATAAAATAAAATTATAAAGCGCAATAAAGCAATCGAATCGGTTTTTTTCCTTTTTTATGGAACTCAAAGAGATTGCTACCGCCTGAAGTACCTGACAGGGCAAGGGACGTTTCCTCCCGTTTGAAATAATAAACTCCAGGAGCGAGTTTGTAGATTTTTACGGCAACAAAGCAGCGGAAATAAAAATGAATGAATCCGTTGATAAAAACAAAATAATTAAATTGAACGTTTTGTTTTATTTTTCGAGTCAAAGACTTTCTTGGTCCTTTTTCTTTATGTAAACGAGCCGATGAGCTGCGGTTGCATACTACAAAGAGACCATTTCATCTCGTCTGCCGTTTTAGGTGTAAGAGAATCGTGTCGGATACCTTGGAGGCCTTTTATAGTTAACACCTCTCGAGACCACGTAATAGGATCCGTTGCGACTACCTGCTTACTATTAAAACCGATACGGATCGATACCCGATCGGGTGTCCGCGGCTTTTTGTTAACCTATTGTCAAACCCGTGTTTATTCATAGGAAGTGCGAATAATGCATTCCGATAGGTTCAGCCCCCGACCTGTGCACAATTATTCACTTTTATGCTCTACAACCAGATGTCCTACATAATAATAATGTTTCCATTTTTGTATCACTTTAGACTTTTACTTTTTCCCAAAGTTGCCAATCTCAGGAGTCATGGGATTCGCCACAAAGTGATCATGGGCGGGTCACAAAGTGACCAAAGCACTCAAATTGAAACATGTTGACACACAACAGGTTTCATTAAAACATGAAACCCAAAATATGATCTAAAGGTAACCTCCGTGAAGGTAGCACCGCCAGATTAGAATGCCGGGTGGGGACCATATGGGGTCGTTTGTGCTACGTTTGAGCTGGTTTGAGCCGCAAAAATTTTCGTTTGAGCTGCAAAGGTCAAAAGGTTATAGCGAACATCAATATGGTGGCGCTAGCTTCACGGCATATCCACCAGATCTGAATTTGATTGAACTAAGCATTGCAATCGTTTGTGCTACGTTTGAGCTGGATTGAGCCGTAAAAATTTTCGTTTGAGCTGCCCCCCAAATTTAGGGGGGCTCTTTAAAAGGGAAGGCTTCCAAGGAGTACAAGGTAGAGAGGCGAGTGACATATCGTTAGATAGACCTCTCGAAGAGGGAAAAAATGACGCCTCGCACACCTCATTATCTCAAACCGTTCCGAAGTTATGTGAGGTCAAAGTTCAGCCCTGTTGGAAAATCTATATGGCGGTGCCAACTTCACGTACATTCACCATGTGACAATTTGAGCATGAAAACTATGTCAATCGTTTGTGCTAGGTTCGAGCTGGAATGAGCCGTAAAAATTTTCGTTTGAGCTGACCCCCAAACCCTTCAAATGAGGGGGGTCACAAACATAAAGAATATCAATAAGGTGGCGCTAACTTCACATACATCCACCAGGTTTCAATCTACCTTTAAAACCATCACAATCGTTTGTGCTAGGTTTGAGCTGGATTGAGCCGTAAAAATTTTCGTTCGAGCTGACCCTTAAAGTAAAGGGGAGCTACTTACTTGAGGGTCTGATAGGATTTTTTGAGTAAAAGTAGAGTGGCATATCGTTGGATAGAGCACTTTGAGAGGAGGAAAAAGACCCTTCCGTCATCTTGATATCTCAAGTCGTTTTAAAATGGTGCAATGTCAAAGTTCGACCCTACAAAAAAAACCTGGTGGTGCCAACTTCCTACGTAGCCTCGATAAGCCTCTTTTAAGAGTTTGGCAGTAAAAACTGTAACAATCGTTCGTGCTCGGTTTGAGCTGGATCGAGCCGTTAAAATTATTGTTTGAGCTGGCTCCTAAACCCTTCCAGAAGGAAGGGGGCCAGCAGGGAGGTCTTAATATTTGTGCCCCCTTCCTTCTGGAAGGGTTTAGGGGCCAGCTCAAACAATAATTTTAACGGCTCGATCCAGCTCAAACCGAGCACAAACGATTGTTACAGTTTTTACTGCCAAACTCTTAACAGAGGCTTATCGAGGCTACGTAGGAAGTTGGCACCACCAGGTTTTTTTTGTAGGGTCGAACTTTGACATTGCACCATTTTAAAACGACTTGAGATATCAAGATGACGGAAGGGTCATTTTCCTCCTCTCAAAGAGTTCTATCCAACGATATGCCACTCGATTCTTTCTTAGACAAGATCTTCTGGGCCCCCAGTTAAGCAGCCCCCCTTTATTTTGGGGTGCAGCTCAAACGAAAATTTTTACTGCTCAATCCAGCTCAAACCTAGCACAAACGATTCCGATAGTATTTACCGTCAAACTAATAACAGTTTCCTATTTGGGCGTTACGTGAAGCTGACACCACCAGGTTTTTTATAGGATCGAGCTTTGACCTTGCCCCATTTTAAAACGGTTAGAGATATCAAGACGAGTAAAAGTGTAATTTTTCTCCTTTTGAAGAGCTCTATCCAACAATATGCTACTCGATTCTTTCTTAAGCAAGATCACCTAGACCCCCAGTTAAGCAGCCCCCCTTTATTTTGGGATGCAGCTCAAACAAACATTTTTACGGCTCAATCCTACCCAAACCTAGCACAAACGGTAACGATGGCTTTCATGGCCAAACTAAAAACAAGTGGGTTACCAAACGTTAGTTTCGCCAGATTGATAACCTGTATCTTAATACTTGGGCTCCCCCTTTTTTTAGAAGGGTTTGGGGGCAGCTCAAACGAAAATTTTTTACGGCTCAATCCAGCTCAAACCTAGCACAAACGATTGTGATGGTTTTAAAGGTAGATTGAAACCTGGTGGATGTATGTGAAGTTAGCGCCACCTTATTGATATTCTTTATGTTTGTGACCCCCCTCATTTGAAGGGTTTGGGGGTCAGCTCAAACGAAAATTTTTACGGCTCATTCCAGCTCGAACCTAGCACAAACGATTGACATAGTTTTCATGCTCAAATTGTCACATGGTGAATGTACGTGAAGTTGGCACCGCCATATAGATTTTCCAACAGGGCTGAACTTTGACCTCACATAACTTCGGAACGGTTTGAGATAATGAGGTGTGCGAGGCGTCATTTTTTCCCTCTTCGAGAGGTCTATCTAACGATATGTCACTCGCCTCTCTACCTTGTACTCCTTGGAAGCCTTCCCTTTTAAAGAGCCCCCCTAAATTTGGGGGGCAGCTCAAACGAAAATTTTTACGGCTCAATCCAGCTCAAACGTAGCACAAACGATTGCAATGCTTAGTTCAATCAAATTCAGATCTGGTGGATATGCCGTGAAGCTAGCGCCACCATATTGATATTCGCTATAACCTTTTGACCTTTGCAGCTCAAACGAAAATTTTTGCGGCTCAAACCAGCTCAAACGTAGCACAAACGACCCCATATGGTCCCCACCCGGCATTCTAATCTGGCGGTGCTACGTTCACGGAGGTCTAAAGGTATCATTGCTTTTTTGAAATTCATGAATGTATAAAGTACTGCTAAAGCCTTTCTGATAACAAAAATTAAACAACTAGCCCAAATCTGATTTAAATGTAAACAAAATTTTTAATCGAGTAATCCAAAATAAAAGTAACTTGAATCTTGATGTTTATGATTTAACCTTTTCGTAATGATATTTTAATTTTAACCATTTGTAATTTAAATAGACCAATAACCTTCTTCTTGTTACTTTAATTACAAAATCTTGGCTTAACGTGTATCACAATGTTCTTGAACTTTCAGTTGGATCCCCATAATTCAGTCAAAATATTCAACAGGCTTTTCACATTACACTGAAAATATTGAAGGCAATTTATCATACGAATTGCTCATCACTTTTCCAGAATTCAAAAATTCCCACCAAAACCATCATTCGTTATCTATGGTAGCATTAATGCTGGATATATTCTTTTACTATTTGCTGCCGCTTAAAATTCAAACATTGATATCCTTCCCAAGTTAGTTTTAATTGCAAAGAAATGACCTTTCACATTCCAATAGTGAAATTAGAATTTTGCTTGCTAGGTTTTCACTTGCCCGATTTGATAATAATAATGTTAAAATAATGAGAGGTTGAACGAAACGCAAGGTCCACATGAGAAAAATCAATTAGCCGGGGCGTCGAATATTCCCTTATAGTCTATGGGTATCAATGTAGCCTCGAGGCCCGATAGCCATCTGTCCAGTGATTATCCTGCTTATCGATGACACGAATCAAACAACACAAAATCAAACTAATTGTCTCCGCGTTTAATGGACTGGAAGCTTTACAATATTAAATTAGTCAAAATTATACCTATCTAAATTCAGTTAAAATAACCCGGCTCGTAAACCACCATTTTCTATTCATTATGCTTTTTTGATTTAATTTGACATCGATAAAAATGTAAAATTCTATTCGGTAGGCGTACTCGTTTTGATATACGAGACTCCCGTCGAATTTATCACATTTTTTTCCATCTTTAAAAAATTACAATGAAACAACAAATTTCTCCCTTCAGTTTACTGCTTACAACTTTCAATTCCGAAAGTTTAAAATTGCGTTTCAAAAGTTTCTTAATAGAAAATGAATTAGATTCCCTTACGTTTTGAAAACGGGGATGCACGTAAACGTCTGTAATATCCGGGAGTTAAAAAGGATTTAAATACAATGAATACTCACGTTAAAACGTAAACATTAGTAATCCAAATGATGTCGAAGAATAATCCAAAAAAATATCAGCGAAATAATAAAATGCAACGTGCTCACTGAGTCACTTGTATAAGAAACGTAATCAAGACGCGATCTCGTATAATCACGATTGTCGACTGAGAACGAAAATTGTCAAAGTTCCTCATCTCAACTCGGGATTCAAACAACTGATTCGTGTAATCTCGGTCGAGCTCGTGTCGAGCTCGGGCAAGCGCACCAATCAGCCCCCACGTTTTCAAGGCTAATTTTTCGGAGGGAAGAAATCGAGACCGTGCAATTTTGTTAGCCCTAAGCTCAACATTTTTTTTCTTTTTTTTTTTATCTGATAAATATTTCATAGTGAAATGTTTTTCATCCTGGTTGTTTTCTTTTTTTTCCCTTCCCTTTTTTTCTTGGTAAGATCGTTTTCTGGGATTTGCTTCTTTTTTTTTAAATTCAGAAATTTTTTAACTCGATAAATGGAATATAAGTTATTCTGCAAGTCGCTATTTATTCTTTCGGCGATATTTATAATTGTGCGTCTATGTTTATAATGTTCAGAGCTCGATCGACTCACAACTAACCATTTGTAATTGTAATTATCAAAAATTAATACAAACATGAATACTACAGAACTGTGCACCAACGAGCGGAACAAGAAAAATTTTCTGGGGATAAAGGATTTGTCTTTCAAAAAAAAAATCGAATGCTTTTTTTAATCAAGAATTTTTTTGAGAAAGGTACAATATAATCATTGCCTAAGATGAATTTGGCTTTAACAACCTTCCTGCGGTGGGTAGCCAGGACTTCTGAAAGGGGATCAACCTACCAGTTCTTCTCTAGTTTTGCCTGGAGCCATACTGAACCTGATTGGAACCAGATTTTTGTGCTTTTTAGTCTTGCCATTCTAAACTCGGCTCACGAAGAGCACATAAAACTTTAGATGTAATTTATCGGAGCGCACCATGTGCACTGAAGGAAATTACAGCTAGGGCTCGACCTGAATTCGAAAATACGAGGCTTAAGCCTGAGCCCAAAGTACCTTCCTAAAAACTAAAGCCCGGTACGATTTAAAAAGATATTTCCTACCTAAATCAAGCCTAGATAGCTTGCTTCAAAATTTTATAAAACCTTTTGGGCCAGAGCATGATGGGGAAAATTATGCCAGCACCGAAAGAGTTTGAAAAGTTTTAAATATAAGCTCAAAAAAACCAAAGTTCTACCTGGCTCAAAAAAATTGTTCTAGCTAAAAAGCGAGAATTCCTGTTGAGCAAAACTTTTACATCAATAAAAAATGTTAAACTTACCATTTGATTATTTGCAGGATACTTTGAACATCGACCAGTTTGCCAAAAAGTTTTGCTGAGACCAAATCTCAGGCATGTTTTATGCATCATTTTCAATCCTGGCTTTTCATATTGATTTTAGTTTAGGACTACCTAAAAAAGAAAAAGTTGTTGAATAAGTTTTAAATTATAATGAATTTTTTACAACTATTTTAGGACTGTCAGTGGAAGGCCATAAAATTGTATTTCCTTTTTAAAGGGCACTTTAAATATTTTTTTGCTGAGAATAGTACTTAAGATATCAAATAAACACAAAAATTTCACAAAATCCTTATAAACAAGTTCCAGTTTAAGAAATCCTTGACACGACAATCGTTTCAGTTTTTTCCAGAGCCAAAAAAAAAAGGATTTAAAAAGGGAAACCCATTCCGAAATTAAAAATAAAGATTGTATACGCCAGCATTTGTTTGCTTAAGTTGGAGAAAAACTGAGAAAAGCCATAAATAATATTTTTTCTCTGCCTTTACACAAAAGGTATATATTTCAGTGACAACTTGTAAAAACTTTTTTCGAGATTTTGTATTCGTGAATGGGGGCACCCATATGTTCAACTCGCTTTCATTAACTTTTTTCAATTATGCATTGTATCACATTTTCCCTTCATTTCTTCAATCGAAACGTCATAGAATTTTTAAACCTACACCATATAATTTGTTTTAATCCTGCAGATTTACTTTATTTTCAGGTCTGTCGGCGTGAGAACAAGGGCGAAAAATACGTAAGAAAAGGATGAAGGGGTGACAATTCTTCTACCGGAGTCTAAGATAATTACGACTTGTTTTGACAACCGATGCATTACATATACGCACACCCACGCATAGGTGGTAAATCAGTATTCTCTAAAGGTGTGTTGGGATGTGACCCTTTAGGTCACCGGAATCACGGAACCTCGTCGAGATCCATCGAAAAACGCCGCAGCAGTAGATCCAAACTGGAAGGTATAACAGAGACCACCTAATGTGCCAACACTGACCCCGTGACCCTTTACCTATTTCGAACCTTCCTACTCCAGACGTTCATTCTTTCTTTTTTTTTACATTTATCAAAACTATTCATTCACAAAAATGTTTTCAACGCACACGAATTTTCATCCCTCGAATTCTCCACCGTTGTTCGTTGATATATATTTTTTTCTTATTTCATTACCTTTTGTCTCTTGAAAAATTTCATTAAAAGAAGTCCAACAGTTTTGCTTTTAATTTTTGAAAAAATAATTTTCTCTCCGTGTCTTTATTATCGGATTTTGTGCTTTCTATTTCCTTTGTAGGAGTAAAGGCGATGTCTCTCCCGCTTCCTATTTCATTCAGATTTGTTTCAAAATTCATTTGATACCTTTTATATCTATACGGCTTCATTTATTTAAATATACATTACAAGGCAACTCCATGGTTTCCACTTTATAGTCGATTCTATTCATTTCCCCTCCCTTTTTCTGGAACAAAGCTCTTCTGTTGGCCCGAGGTTTTTCATTTTTTTTTCCATTTTAAGACACAATAAACTAATCCTTTTGCGATTCGGAAAAACAGTTAAGCTTTAACAAAAATTGTAAGAGCAAGGACAATGGATATGACATTTCACTTCTATCAGAGGTAAGAATCTAAAATAAAAAGTTTGTCTTGACTCTTGACTGTCTAGAATATATTCTTTTTTAAAAATTGCTTCGACACGATGAATTTTAATACAACTTTTAAAGTTTTTTTGAGGAATTTGTATCTACCCTAGAAGCACAAGCGCAATTGCAACTCACGGGCTATTCGTAATCTTCTCGACTGGCTCCGGACTGTTTTGACAGTCCACAACTAGATACTAACTCGAATTGAAACAAACTTATAGTTATCTTAACTAACCTTATTTTTAGGCGAATCCATTTTTCACAAGCCGGATGGCTTTTAAATTGAATCTGACGAACCTCACTGCTTCTTATCCTCGAAATGTTTGCTAAGCGGTAGTTGTTTCTTTTCGTAGACTTTGACTTTCTAGTTTGCCTTCCTCCTGAAACAACAAAAAAAACTGTTAACTGATATTGTTTTACAAGGTAAAGCTGACCGCACAGTGTAAATATAAGCGCAATAATATTCAAGTCACTGTCAAAGCATTACAGAAGGCTTTGAAAAACCGTACTTTGAAACTCGAACATTTTCCCCCAATGGAAATCATGCAATCATATAATGTCCTTATAGTCTCCGCTTAATTAAAATCGAATAGTAGATTAAATCAGTTGCAGCGTAAACGAATAAACTCTTGAAAACTTTCCGACTTATTGTCTTGAGCTAACTAAAAAACAGCTTATACCCTTCACGTTTTAATTAATGACGTAACCGACTACATCCGAATCTGTCATAACGGGGTAAGACGAGGAAACGCAAGGAAAAAGTATTAACGGAAAAAAAGAAAGGAAAAGGTTTTTTGTTTTCAAGTGGTTTACGTTTGATCAATGGGTTCATAAACGTCATCTTGAGGACGAAATAAAGATTTTTAATAGCGATATACTTGATTTTAAGATGAAAGTTATGAGTTGTCGACACAAAACGTTTTTTTTTTCAAAAAACATTTCCTTTTCATCGGTTTCTGATATGATTGTCGGGTTGTTTCCTCTATTTATTAACGACAGGTAGGATGTGTTTTCGATAAAATTAAATGTCCCTTTAGCTCGGTCGTTAAGATAAAGTTAAAATGCGGAGCAATAAGAGGGATATTTAGTTAATGAACGTGGGTCCAATAAGTCATCGTTCGATTTCGAAGATACCCTCACCGCTATTACCGAGCCATAAATCGCTTTAATTAGAGACGGAAACAAAAAAAATACAAGAAGCGAAAACGGAAATGAAAAACGAGAACCCCCCGTCGTTTACACGGTCGTAAAAAATGAGCAACGTCCAGATTGTTTTTAAAATTTTACATAATAACATATCAGTCGAAAATACCTTAAAACCTTCTTATGGCACTCGAAGGAGGATTGCAAACACTCATAGAAAAACATGTTTGCTCGGGTTATTTTTTTTTTTTTTTCATCAGACCCGTGAATAATGAAAAGGAACATTGATATCTCTCGAGTGGATGATGTTTTGTAGTGTAAAAACCATGAAAAATGATGACAATAAAGGAATCCAGGTTCGATAGGGGGAGGGTTAACAAAAGATTTTTTCTTATTCCCCTGAAAAATCAACCACCCGGAAATTTTTTTTTCATCTAATTTTTGTCGAAGCAAAAAGGAGAGTTAGTCTGTTGCCCTGCATCTTTTTCAATGTCATTTGCTGCACTTGAACGAGTTCATCATAATCGGACGCGCGCGCAACAAAAAATAAAAGGAGTTTTTGAATTTTGATGGGAGGGTCTTGTCCCATTTATAGCAAAAATTACGACAACCTTTCATTGTTGCTTCGCTTTGTGTTTGTTACGCTATTTTTGAAGAAATTTTGAATTTTTTTTTTTTGATAAAATTATAGCAACGGCGCAAGATTTTCAGGCTTGCTATTATTTTTTTTGGGAAATAGAAACTGTTACGAAATGGGCAACTCTTATAATTCTTAGCAAACTGCATGAATTTTAGGCACTAATTTGTTTAACTCTAAATCTTACACTACACTATTTGAAACTTACATTTACGAGAAACATTACACCGTTAGTTATTCTTTAAGCTACAATCAGTGCCTATATATAGAATCGTTTTGGACTGAAAGAAAATCTATGTAATTCATCTATTAACAATTCGCGACCAGCCAGTTCTAATTCGTTAAATATAGGTTTACCAGCTACATCAGAAAAACTAAAACAATAAAACCATAATGTCATTGAATTTTAATTTTGATCGTAGGCAAAAATACCATTTACTTTTTTAAAATTTTCCGAAGAAAATATTTAAAGAAATAATGGACCCCATTTTTTCGATCTGATAAAAACAGAAGGATATCCGCTAAAATTTTACTGTATGATCAAAACCATCCATTTATATATTCATTCTTATGGCAAGAAAAAAAAATTTATATGCTTTTTCCTTATGGCACTCTCAGGAGCAATAAACTTTTACGGCAAAACGAATTAACTGAGAATATATGACTTTTCAATTGTTATTTAATTTGCGTCTGTTCTCTATCAAGATACGACGACTTGACTCCTGAAAAAGTGAACTTAAATCCCGAAATAAAAAAATTTATTTATTGCATTTATTCTTCTTTTCCGGCGTTTGATCACACGCGTGGAAAAGGGAAAAAAAAGAAACGTTAAAAAGTTTTGAACGGTTAGTTAACATTCAGTACCAGGCTACATAACAAAAGAGGATTCTGTGACAAAAGATTCAGATCTTAAAATGCGATACGATACTACATTATGTTGTGAAAGGATATTGAAGTTAAATGTTACCTTTTAAAAGTCAAATCGTGTATTGAAACGGGTCCTTAACATTTTTAGGGTTTTTTTTCCTTCTCTCATTTCATTGTAAGTTCACTGGGGAAGACTGCATTATTACCTGCTTCAATTTAATCTACCAATTAACACAATACAAGGGATGAGTTACGTAAAAATATTTTCTTAATAAAAATAAACATTTATTTACATCACATGACGAATTTTTTAAAATTCTAAACGTACAGATTCGTTAAAAAAATACGAGTCGGAATATGAATGAGATCTAAATCAATTTACGAGAGAGAGTGCAGCTTCATATCCTTCCTTAAACAAGCAAATAAATAAATAAATAAATAAAGAAAAAAGAAAGAAATACGATTTACAGTCAAAAAAAAATAAAAAAGGAGCCTCATTGTAGAGGTTCTCGGAATCCTTTGATTAAATTTTTCTTCTCATTTGATTTAAAATGCTCAAGCTTTTTTCACATTCATTTCTATCGATGTTAAGGTCGTCCCATCTTTTTTTAATAAAATATCAACGTATAATACATTTTTCATCATACGGTAAAGTTCCAAAGGCAACATTCTGAAAAGAAAAAAAAGATATTTTAAGTATGCCATATTCGATACAAAATTACACAAAATTTAATGTTACCTTATGATGCTCGAAATGAGATATCCGAAATCTAAATACGGAATTTGAAAGGTAAAATATTCCCTTCTGATCCCAGTAATTATTTGAGAAACGGCTTCGGGAACTTTCATGGGCGGAATCCTTAATCGCCAATTTTTGGCAAATTCTGGATTTGTTACTACGAAATATGGATGAACAGATGTTATCTTTATGTTGTCGTATTCTGGATTTTGGCGTAATTCATCATCGAGAGCGTATGCCAATCCTAAAAAACAAAACGAAAAATAAACAAAGATAGATTCGTTTAAAATTTGTGGTAAAACAAAACATTCATGCATACCCAGTAGACCATATTTAGAAGCAGAATATGATGATGCATTTCCTACAGCGATTATGCCAGAAGCCGAATTGGTAAATACGATGTGTCCTGATTTTTTCTCTTTCATTAATGGAAGAAACTCTCGGACCATCTAAAATGAAAAACATTAGCTTAATGGAATTCGATGGCTCTTAAACGATTTTTTCATAATAGCTTCTTTTTAAAGAAATGCTCAGATTAAGAATCTTGCGAATGATGTAATCGATTATTTATTTATTCCTACTTTCTGATAAAATTCCATGTTTAAAAAAACTTACCCAAAAATTCCCCAACAGGTTAACGTCGATAACTTTTTTAATGACAGCGTCGCTTCCTCCGCAAATTTCGTGACCGTACAAAATTCCAGCATTATTAACTAAAATATCGACGCCGCCGAAATCCTTAACGACATCTTCCGCTAACTTTTTAACTTGTTCCGGTTTCGATACGTCGCATCCATAAGATTTAACGACATCCTTCTTACCGGCGGAATAAATTACAGAAAGGGCAGTCTCTTTGTTGGCTTCGTAGCTCACGTCGACGCACGCTACTTTGCATCCTAATTTTGCAAATTGAAGAGCCATTTCTTTACCGAGCCCGTTCCCAGCTCCCGTCACCTAAAATCACATTCCAATATTTTTAAAAAAATCGATCTTCAAAATTGTTTTTTAATCTCCTTTAAGTTAATCCGATAAATTATAGACTTATCTACTTACCAAGACGACTTTATCTTTTAAATCCTTTTCTTTTTTCGTCGTGAATTTTCCTATCAGGTTTTTAAAGAATATCGGAAAACTGAGAAGCCAAACCCAGATGATATCTCGCAAAAAGTACAAACCAGATATTAAAGATTTATCAAGCGGAGGGGAGCTTCTGTCGGGGCCTTGCAAGAACCTGTCCACACCCGGCGTCACTTGCTTTCTAAAATCCTGAGCTTTCGCCGTTACGTCTTCGATCGTTTTCCTCACGTCTTTTTCGGACAAATCGCTAATTTTTTTGTAAGTTTCGCTTTCTTTAACGGAATTTTTTACATCTTCAACATTCTCCATAACCTTCCTTGAAAAATCTTGAGCTTTTGCACTGACGTCTCCGATCGTCTTTTTAATATCTTTTTCGGAAAGTTCGCTCATTTTTTTATATGTCTCACTTTCTTGAACGGAATTTTTTACGACCTCCACGTTATCCAACACTCTCTGCCTGATTCCTGCACTCGCGTTAGCCGCTTGCTCTACTGAGCTTTTAATACTTTCGTAATTATTACTCACTGTGCTTTTCAAAGCTTCTGCATTTTCTGCAATCGATTTGTTTAAAATGTTCTCTTTGAGTTCGGTTGCTGTGTTTTTAGCATCGTGTACCATTCCTTTAACGTTTTCGTAATTTTCCGCGAGGTTATTTTTCAACATTTCCGCATTTTCCGTCAAAGATTTATTCATTATATTGTTGGTCGTATCTTGAACTTGATGTAAAACATTTTGAACACTTCCCGAATTTAAAATCGATTGGAAAATACTCGGATTTTGATTTTCCACTTCCGCGACAGGAATTTTACTTTCCATAACGGTTTTTTTCAAAGCTTCTGTTTTTTCTAATAAAGAACGTCCGACTTCACACAAACTCGGTATCGAATCACTCATTATTATTAAAATACTTCATTAATATTGTCTCGTAAGCATCTATTCGGCGTTTGAACCTTGAGCCAGATACCGGTTCGATTACGATAAGCTAAACACTTTTTCATTTATCGTCGACTGAATTTATCTTTACTCGTTGCACTTTGTATCGCGCTCGAATGAAATGATTAATGTGACGATGCCACCTTAATCGTTTGATTCGATGGAAATTTTTCATTCATAATCGTAGCGGATTCCGCCATTTTATTTTTAGTATCGATAAAATGCACAATATTTATTTTAGATAAAAAAATGTTTCAGAGCAATCCTTTTTTAGTGGGAACGTGAATTAACTGGATTCGTTTTTTTATTTGAAAAATTTTTATGGTTCGAGTTTGTTTCATTACGTCAATTTTATTGTAATGCTAATGAAATGATTAGACAGCATAAATAACAAATTGTCATTATTCGTCAAATACCGTGCAAAGTCCGCACGCGGTATCAAGGTCGATCATCATATTGTTTTATAGGCTTCACTAGGTAAAAAAATTCTCCGTTGCGATTGCATTATATTTTTTTTCAAAAGATTAGAAACGGTGGCACGGTTTTTATAAACTCCCGTGGCGTTTCCCCCAAAAATCTGTGGTCTCGGCAAAAAAAACTCATATGACCTACGACAATCACAACTGTTTTTTTTAAGGTCGGGAAATGTCAATAATGGTCTTGTTTTGTCTTCTCCCTTTTTTTAAACTGATGATCCCACCTCTAAAGTGAACCCTCTCGATACAAAACAACACCTTGTAATTATAGAAAACCAATTACAAATCATACAATAGATTTAACCCTGTGTTTATTTTTGCTGACTAAACTATAATTTAACTAACTGGCAAAGAACGACGTTTCATAAAAACTATTCCCTGTAAACTAAGGGTTAATTCGGGTTGCGGTCGACTTTTCTTCCACACAACCTACTTTAAGAATGTTCAGCTTAACTCACGACTGTATAGTTAAATGCAGAATCTTAAGCAACACTACCAATAAAATTTTCCAAGTACTGTCCATATTTTATGATGCAAACATTATTTAATAAAGTTTCAAATCTTAAAAAAAATCAGGGAACCCACAATACTTTTTAATTCAGGAGATAAACCACATCCGTGGATTACTATCAAACTTTTATAGAATAGAAGCAAACTTGCGGTCTTTGTAGCCAAGAAACGGAAAAGTGATCGCTTAATTCGAATCAAACTTCTTACCGAAATTTGAGATAATTTTAATAATGACGAAATAATATATTTTTAAAAAAAAGCATTTAAAGATCTGCAACGAACTGTCGCAGTGCCTACATTAAAAGATATTGGTAGGATGAAAATGTACTTCTATTGTGTTTTTTCGTCCTTGTTATTGAATTGTATGAATAGGATGAAGCTGGATTAAAAATTTTGGGGTGCTTTGTATTACCCCTCATCTCTCATCCCATGTTCTACATGGATGCTCATTACGAATTTTTTTTTATTTTTGCAAAACATATGTGGTCATAGCAGAAATCAATGTCACATATTGATATCAGCACAAAAAGAATCTGTCAGTACATTGTCAAAAACTCGTTAATTTTCAGATTAAAATTAGTATAAAAATTAAAGACAATTTCTCTGGTGCGGTTTTCATTACAACACTAGTTCAAGCAAATAAATTAAGAAACAAGTTATTAAAAGAACTTATTTAGTAGCAGCTAGTTTAAGATGCATAAAATCAATTTGAAATTACAAAATTTAAAAATTATGCCGCGATCTCGAGATATTTGAAAATTTAAGCTTCCGTTTAAAAAAAAAAGGCCATTTAATCGATGTTTTTAAATCGACTTCAATTTTCGATTTATATATTTTCCGGCTAAAAACAGGCCCAAACATGGTCAAAATATATACTGGGAGATGTATTTTAATCTGAGGAATCGATTGAGACTAGGTAGAACACTCAATTTTTCGTTTTCAGAAAGTTATTTTAAAAAAACGGATTTTTAGAAACCCACTGGTCCGAAAATCTATTTTTACAAAAATATTACTTTTCCTACGCTCTAGAGCTTGAAACTACATCTTGACAGATGTATTTCGATGCGAGGAATTCGTTGGAATTTACAGAATTTGAAAATTCGGCCGCGTTCTCAAGATATTTCCAATTTTTAGTTTCTGTTAAACGAAAAAAATAGGCGTTTTTTCAATGTTTTTAAATCGATGTTCAATTTTGATTTTATTAATTTTCCGCCTAAAACCGGGCCAAAATATGGTTAAAATATATACTGGGAGATGTATTTTAATCTGAGGAATCGATTGAGACTAGGTAGAACACTCAATTTTTCGTTTTCAGAAAGTTATTTTAAAAAAACGGATTTTTAGAAACCCACTGGTCCGAAAATCTATTTTTACAAAAATATTACTTTTCCTACGCTCTAGAGCTTGAAACTACATCTTGACAGATGTATTTCGATGCGAGGAATTCGTTGGAATTTACAGAATTTGAAAATTCGGCCGCGTTCTCAAGATATTTCCAATTTTTAGTTTCTGTTAAACGAAAAAAATAGGCGTTTTTTCAATGTTTTTAAATCGATGTTCAATTTTGATTTTATTAATTTTCCGCCTAAAACCGGGCCAAAATATGGTTAAAATATATACTGGGAGATGTATTTTAATCTGAGGAATCGATTGAGACTAGGTAGAACACTCAATTTTTCGTTTTCGGAAAGTAATTTGCAAAAAACTGATTTTTAGAAACCGACTAGTTCGAAAATCTATTTTTACAAAAAAAATACTTTTCCTACGCTCTAGAGCTTCAAACTACATCTTAACAGATGTATTTTGATGCCAGGAATTCGTTGGAATTTACAGAATTTGAAAATTCGGCCGCTTTCTCAAGATATTTCCATTTTTTTGTTTCCGTTAAACGAAAAAAATAGGCGTTTTTTCAATGTTTTTAAATCGATGTTCAATTTTGATTTTATTAATTTTCCGGCTAAAACCGGGGCAAAATATGGTCAAAATATATACTGGGAGATGTATTTTAATCTGAGGAATCGATTGAGACTAGGTAGAACACTCAATTTTTCGTTTTCAGAAAGTTATTTTAAAAAAACGGATTTTTAGAAACCCACTGGTCCGAAAATCTATTTTTACAAAAATATTACTTTTCCTGCGCTCTAGAGCTTGAAACTACATCTTGACAGATGTATTTCGATGCGAGGAATTCGTTGGAATTTACAGAATTTGAAAATTCGGCCGCGTTCTCAAGATATTTCCAATTTTTAGTTTCTGTTAAACGAAAAAAATAGGCGTTTTTTCAATGTTTTTAAATCGATGTTCAATTTTGATTTTATTAATTTTCCGGCTAAAACCGGGGCAAAATATGGTCAAAATATATACTGGGAGATGTATTTTAATCTGAGGAATCGATTGAGACTAGGTAGAACACTCAATTTTTCGTTTTCAGAAAGTAATTTGCAAAAAACTGATTTTTAGAAACCGACTAGTTCGAAAATCTATTTTTACAAAAATATTACTTTTCCTACGCTCTAGAGCTTGAAACTACATCTTGACAGATGTATTTCGATGCGAGGAATTCGTTGGAATTTACAGAATTTGAAAATTCGGCCGCGTTCTCAAGATATTTCCAATTTTTAGTTTCTGTTAAACGAAAAAAATAGGCGTTTTTTCAATGTTTTTAAATCGATGTTCAATTTTGATTTTATTAATTTTCCGCCTAAAACCGGGCCAAAATATGGTTAAAATATATACTGGGAGATGTATTTTAATCTGAGGAATCGATTGAGACTAGGTAGAACACTCAATTTTTCGTTTTCGGAAAGTAATTTGCAAAAAACTGATTTTTAGAAACCGACTAGTTCGAAAATCTATTTTTACAAAAAAAATACTTTTCCTACGCTCTAGAGCTTCAAACTACATCTTAACAGATGTATTTTGATGCCAGGAATTCGTTGGAATTTACAGAATTTGAAAATTCGGCCGCTTTCTCAAGATATTTCCATTTTTTTGTTTCCGTTAAACGAAAAAAATAGGCGTTTTTTCAATGTTTTTAAATCGATGTTCAATTTTGATTTTATTAATTTTCCGGCTAAAACCGGGGCAAAATATGGTCAAAATATATACTGGGAGATGTATTTTAATCTGAGGAATCGATTGAGACTAGGTAGAACACTCAATTTTTCGTTTTCAGAAAGTTATTTTAAAAAAACGGATTTTTAGAAACCCACTGGTCCGAAAATCTATTTTTACAAAAATATTACTTTTCCTGCGCTCTAGAGCTTGAAACTACATCTTGACAGATGTATTTCGATGCGAGGAATTCGTTGGAATTTACAGAATTTGAAAATTCGGCCGCGTTCTCAAGATATTTCCAATTTTTAGTTTCTGTTAAACGAAAAAAATAGGCGTTTTTTCAATGTTTTTAAATCGATGTTCAATTTTGATTTTATTAATTTTCCGGCTAAAACCGGGGCAAAATATGGTCAAAATATATACTGGGAGATGTATTTTAATCTGAGGAATCGATTGAGACTAGGTAGAACACTCAATTTTTCGTTTTCAGAAAGTAATTTGCAAAAAACTGATTTTTAGAAACCGACTAGTTCGAAAATCTATTTTTACAAAAATATTACTTTTCCTACGCTCTAGAGCTTGAAACTACATCTTGACAGATGTATTTCGATGCGAGGAATTCGTTGGAATTTACAGAATTTGAAAATTCGGCCGCGTTCTCAAGATATTTCCAATTTTTAGTTTCTGTTAAACGAAAAAAATAGGCGTTTTTTCAATGTTTTTAAATCGATGTTCAATTTTGATTTTATTAATTTTCCGCCTAAAACCGGGCCAAAATATGGTTAAAATATATACTGGGAGATGTATTTTAATCTGAGGAATCGATTGAGACTAGGTAGAACACTCAATTTTTCGTTTTCGGAAAGTAATTTGCAAAAAACTGATTTTTAGAAACCGACTAGTTCGAAAATCTATTTTTACAAAAAAAATACTTTTCCTACGCTCTAGAGCTTCAAACTACATCTTAACAGATGTATTTTGATGCCAGGAATTCGTTGGAATTTACAGAATTTGAAAATTCGGCCGCTTTCTCAAGATATTTCCATTTTTTTGTTTCCGTTAAACGAAAAAAATAGGCGTTTTTTCAATGTTTTTAAATCGATGTTCAATTTTGATTTTATTAATTTTCCGGCTAAAACCGGGGCAAAATATGGTCAAAATATATACTGGGAGATGTATTTTAATCTGAGGAATCGATTGAGACTAGGTAGAACACTCAATTTTTCGTTTTCAGAAAGTTATTTTAAAAAAACGGATTTTTAGAAACCCACTGGTCCGAAAATCTATTTTTACAAAAATATTACTTTTCCTGCGCTCTAGAGCTTGAAACTACATCTTGACAGATGTATTTCGATGCGAGGAATTCGTTGGAATTTACAGAATTTGAAAATTCGGCCGCGTTCTCAAGATATTTCCAATTTTTAGTTTCTGTTAAACGAAAAAAATAGGCGTTTTTTCAATGTTTTTAAATCGATGTTCAATTTTGATTTTATTAATTTTCCGGCTAAAACCGGGGCAAAATATGGTCAAAATATATACTGGGAGATGTATTTTAATCTGAGGAATCGATTGAGACTAGGTAGAACACTCAATTTTTCGTTTTCAGAAAGTTATTTTAAAAAAACGGATTTTTAGAAACCCACTGGTCCGAAAATCTATTTTTACAAAAATATTACTTTTCCTGCGCTCTAGAGCTTGAAACTACATCTTGACAGATGTATTTCGATGCGAGGAATTCGTTGGAATTTACAGAATTTGAAAATTCGGCCGCGTTCTCAAGATATTTCCAATTTTTAGTTTCTGTTAAACGAAAAAAATAGGCGTTTTTTCAATGTTTTTAAATCGATGTTCAATTTTGATTTTATTAATTTTCCGCCTAAAACCGGGCCAAAATATGGTTAAAATATATACTGGGAGATGTATTTTAATCTGAGGAATCGATTGAGACTAGGTAGAACACTCAATTTTTCGTTTTCGGAAAGTAATTTGCAAAAAACTGATTTTTAGAAACCGACTAGTTCGAAAATCTATTTTTACAAAAAAAATACTTTTCCTACGCTCTAGAGCTTCAAACTACATCTTAACAGATGTATTTTGATGCCAGGAATTCGTTGGAATTTACAGAATTTGAAAATTCGGCCGCTTTCTCAAGATATTTCCATTTTTTTGTTTCCGTTAAACGAAAAAAATAGGCGTTTTTTCAATGTTTTTAAATCGATGTTCAATTTTGATTTTATTAATTTTCCGGCTAAAACCGGGCCAAAATATGGTCAAAATATATACTGGGAGATGTATTTTAATCTGAGGAATCGATTGAGACTAGGTAGAACACTCAATTTTTCGTTTTCAGAAAGTTATTTTGAAAAAACGGATTTGTAATATCGAACTTTATCGAAAATCGATTTTTGTTCAAATATTTTTTTTCCCACTGCCAAGAGCTTTAAACAATATCTTAACAGACGTATTTCGATGCAAGGAATCCGCTGGAATTTTCAGAATTAAAAAATTCTGCTGCGTTCTCGAGATATTTAAAGTTTAAGTTTCCCTCTAACGGAAAAAATGGTCATTTTACCGATGTTTTTGAATCGATTTCAATTTTCGATTTATAAATTTTCCAGCTAAAAACGGGCCCAAATATGGTTAAAATATATACTGGGAGATATATACTGAGGAATCGATTGAGACTAGAAAAAACACTGAATTTTTCGTTGTTATGAAGATATGGCCGAATAATCGATTTTTAGAAAACTGTTATTTTTGAATAAAGAGATAACATGATTTTTGAATACTAGGAGGTCTGCCAAGGTTTAATATAAACTGGCTAATTAAAATGAATCACCCTAAATGGTCATTTTAAAATTCTAGAGAATTCGTCAGTATCAAAAATAATCTCTCAATTATCAATTATTCAAAAGTCTAAAGGTTCATCTGATTTGAGTATAGACTTTCTACTAGGAAACACTTCTGCACAGAATGGCATCACATAAAACACATGACTCACACGAATCGAAGGTAACCTAATCCTTTTTTTGACAAATAATTTCAGTAATTATTTCATACTGTATGAATAGCGGGATATGATTTTTCTTATACTATTCTTCTTCGTTTTTCGCTCGCTCATGCTTAAGTTTGGCTTTATGGAAATTCGAGAATTTACTTTATTTTAAAACCCTGTATATTTCATTTTCAGACAGTGCGCGGTTTCAATGAAGAATTTTTTTCATATAAAGTCGTAAAACCATTGGCACTCTGAACATCTGAGCTCAAAAAATTAAGGGGATATGAAAAGGGACTTACCTCATCGTTTTGCGGGAGAATAGATGTCGTTGTTGCTCTGATGTAAGAAGTGTTAATTGCTTGTACTTTTATTGCTGATAAATCCGTTTCCGGGGACCTGAAAATGAAATACGACTTTTTAAAGGGATTATTGTATTCAGAGAATCGGCTTCATCTTGAAATAATCAAAA
The DNA here is from genome assembly GCA_023512825.1 of Liposcelis brunnea. Classification (NCBI taxonomy): domain Eukaryota; kingdom Metazoa; phylum Arthropoda; class Insecta; order Psocodea; family Liposcelididae; genus Liposcelis; species Liposcelis brunnea. The sequence goes on along the minus strand of CM042065.1, from coordinate 17,754,915 downwards.
CAAGCAGGACCGCATTAAGAAAACGGAATTTAATCGTGGGAGACATAAACAAGGTAATCAATTATTAAGTTTGGAGGAGGTCGAACGTTAAAGTGAAAGGCGAAAAGCGATTCAGTCGAGGTGACAGCTTTCGAAAGATTCCCCTTCACCTTTTAAACGATTTATGTGCAAGAATGCATTATCTAAAAGGGACTCATGTGTTTCATTTGCATTTCTTCAGGTGATTTACACTTTTCCCTCGTCAGTTTTGAGTGTGTTTGACGCTCCCCCATTCGGGGATTTGCCTTAATGTAACCCAAAACCTTTCTCCGACCTTCCCTTCTTGACTTTTCAGTCATATACAACCGATTTCGGATGCGTGCTCTTTTTCCTTCGCTTTTCCTCGCTCGATTATTACATTTTTCACGTTCTCTCATAAAAATGAAGAATGCGACTTTATAATATGAGTTATCATAACAAAATGATAATTTAATTTAAACCAAACAAGTTTTCTTATGCGTATACACACACGTTCATATTTCAAAAATGTCTTTCGACTTCCTATAGCAGATTTACATCCGTTCTCAAAAGGGAAATTGCGTTCCAAACAGGGAAACATAATTTAACAAAGTTTGCTTGTTTCTTAGCCGATACAGGAAAACGTACGATTTCCGAAAGTCTAATCGAAAATAAAAAGATTTCGAAGAAGAATTCGAGACGAAAGCCGGTACCTGTTGGTTTTTTTTTTAAACGAAAGAGGGGTTGCTCGAGAGTCGATTTCTAAACCAACGTCACTGCCAGTCTAGTTGTCGATTTGAAATCACGGTTTCGAGATTACTTAAAGGGATCTATTTTGATTGTCTAATGTCACGCGATCGTTCTTGTACCGATCTTTCTAATGATGGCTGCTGTTGACGCCATCACCTTACCCCTTCTTTTCGAATGCAAACAAATCCTTCAGCGAACAAGTTAAAAAAGGTCGAACTCAAACTTTCTGGCAAAAAGCTTTTTTTTGCCTTTAAGAGCGTACACTGACCTTTTCTCACTTTACTTCTGCTTTTCCTCTTCTTCGACAAAACCAGACGATAAGATATCCAAAGTTGCAACAACTGTAGAAGTTCTCGTATGGAAGCGAAACGCTTTGGAAAGCCACTGCATCACAATCCTTTTATTTAACAGTATTCGACGGTATCCGAAGCAGTCCTTGAAGAAGGCGTCCGCAGAATGTCACAAAACCGCCGAAACTCTGAAAAATTCAACGAAAAGATTAGAATGAATTAAAACTTTGTTTAGCGCTTCGTCTTTTTTTGAAATTAGGACGAGTTTCATTTCATCTCTTGTAATATCATTAATGGAAAGCGAGGCTCGATTCATCGTGATCGATCATTCCATTATCAAATCCTCGGTTTGGGGGAAGAGATTTCATACTGTTTATGGCTTTGTTTAATATTCTTTGAACGCACCACACAAGAACTTGTTTTCTTAATTAGTTAAGTTAAAAAAACTTTAAAAGTTATAATCAAGTTTCACAAACTTTTCTATTTGTTTACTTTCCCGGTTTTTTCTTAAAAAAAAAAAAAAAAGGAAAAACCTTCCGACAATATTTGTTGCGCTCCATAAAGATCCCTTCTTTTTATCATCTAATCTAAAAAAATTTCAAATGAGACTGAGTCAAATGAACAATTCATTCGTCCGAAAACAAAGCACGGGATTTCTTTCAACAAGAAAAGTTTGCCTTTGGGAAAACGTTCTATTATTCTCATTTTCTTGTATACCTTTTTTCCGAATCAGACTTTGCTGATAAATGCTAAAAATCTTCAAAATAAAAGTCAAATCAAAAACTCCTACTTCCGGTCAGCAGTACGTTTTCTGATGATTAGGAAACAGCTAGAGAAGTTTTACTGGGCTTTTTTCCGATAAGGAAAAATATTACACGAAAGGTTCGGAGGCGAAAAGCAAAAATATCTTCTCCTGTATTTTTTCAATTGATTCGAAATCGAATTTCTCTTGTTAAGTCAAATCATGCCTCGATAAACGGAGCTCTGTCATTAAATGAAACGTCGACGAAGATATCCATTCATTTTCGCCGATCCGAAAAACCTTTTTTTTTTTCATTCCACCCTCTAACATCAGCCAGTTGGATAATATCTCTCGTCGCGTCCCCCCAAATTTTAGTTTTTAGCTTAAACGGCCGAGAAACTTCCAACGCGGTCAAACGAAAGTATTCGCAGTGAAAACGAGAGAGCAGGGACCGATTAAAGAAAGGCCTTACAACGTTTGCGGAAACCTTTCCTCCGGATCGAGAGGATTCTTAATTGAGATTGCGGCTTTTTCGGCGAGAGCTTAAAACCTCGAGCATAATAAAGAAAATCCTTTGTGAGTCGGCCGGCTCATATCGATTATTATCGTAAAAGACCCCTCGATCATCGCGTGCCAGACCGCCATACTGTCCAAAGTTCCGGGGCGCTTTTCTTTTCACATCTTTTTTCTTCCACGCGTTTAAACTTTTAAAATACGTGTCGAACGGGGAAAATGTTGGAGTGGTCTTCGATTCGGCCCTTATGAATTCTATTGTTTGAACCGTCGAGTCTCTCCGTTGTTCAGTATCATTTGCTCTTGGAACGGCACCGATTTATATAGTAAATTCTACTAGAAGAGGTAATGACACGAGGCACGGTTCCTTGCTATCATCAGGTGATTTTCTTTACGAGTTCATTTTTTTCTACGTTGACGTCCTTTATTCTTTTACGTTTTCATAAAATAAAATTTACGATAAACGAGTTTATTATGACTTAATTTCATAATGATTTGACTTTTATATTTTAACCGCTTGGATCGCGAAACAAAAGGAAAACCGTTAATCCGTTTCTTCCGCATCGAGCTGCGAAAGTGTGAACGCTTGATAAAAGAGGAAATCGCAGGTAAAAATAATGAAACAGAGCGAGCGGGAGAGAGGAGAAGTTATAAGGTCTGTATCCGAAGCAGGAATTATTAGAGACTGCGTTAACTATTGCCGTCTGAACGGCAAACGAACATCCGTTCACTGAGCCGTAATAATGCATCGAAATTACCATCGACTAAATATACATTTAGATTAATTCACCTGTTTTCCCTTTGTTTTATCCAGTAGCGAATTCGGAATAACTCGAGCTTAATTTTCTCTTTTTTTTATTGCTAGGCTGCTTTCTTTTTAATTTTCAAGCGGCCGAGGCTTTTTAAGTTTTTCCATTAAATGTAAAATATATTGTAATTATTTCTTTTTTATCTTTAAGATATTTTTTATTTCTCAAACTTTTTACTTTTCTCTTTCCTCTTTACTCACTTTAATCCTTGATTTCTCATTACCAATTTATATTAAGCGGTTTGTTTTTGCTTATTCTTTTAATGATGGAGTCATTTAATTTTATTAATTTTCTTTATGAAACCACAATGAATTTCCCAGAGGTTCTATTCGCCCCTTTTAATTAAGCGAGATATATTCCAAGAAAAACTGTGAAACTCCTTGAAACCAGGGAAAAAAATGAGGGCCGTACGCAGAATAAATAAATCTTTTGAATTTTTCCCGCAAAACTGTAATCATTTTTATATTATTGAAAAATAAATTGAGCCAGTTATTAGCATTCACAAAACCGATCTTCATTTTCGAATTTCTTCAGTATTTTCCCGAAACAAACAACCAAAACATCGAAGAACATAATGTACATGAATTATTTTTCAGTTATTGTCGAAAACAAACCTCAAACAATGTTCTCGACATTAATTTCTTTTTCCAATGTTACATGTAATTTAAGAGAAGTAGGTTCTATATCTATTCTGCATTAAGAGCCCCATCCCACCATCGACAAAATGTAAGCAAACGACATTAAGTAGTCGTAACGATTATGCAAAAAGAATACAATCCCCGAAAAATCCGCTTTAGGCTTTATTTTAAGAGGCGATAACGATTCTTTTATCGAATCGGAAGATCTCCATTCGAAAGTAGAACGTTAGTTGGAAACATGGGATTATCTATGACTAGTATGGTAGTGGGTCACTAGAACCGAGGGGGTGCGTCCTTTCATAAAGAGAGGGCGAGCTTTCGGAAAAAATGACCCTCAAGGGGATGAATAACTAGGGTAATGCTCTCCTTTGGGAAAAGAAATATGAATAAAAGATCCGATTCGAATACCGTGAAATCTTTAGATGCCAGATTTGTTTTTCTCAGTTCGATTGCCCCGCAGTCGTGACACTAGTTAAAAAGTCTACCATGATTTTCCACGCTTAGTCCTCTTTTAAAACGAGAGATAGCGAATAGGGAAAGGGCAAACGATTGTCGAAGAAGAATCGAGTCAATTAAATCGAACAAAAAAAAATAGTTTGGGCAAAAAGAATAGATTGCGATATAAAATTTCTCGAGTCCAAGGGTGTTCATAATTAAGACCCCTATTGACAAATGATTTATGTCGACGTATACCCAGATAAATAAAAATGGCCGTGATTTCCATCCCCTCCTCTTTCCCCCGTTCTTGATCAATCCTTCTTAACCGGAAAAGGGCGTTGTTTTTTTCAATGTTTATTACAAAGTCGGAAATGAAAAATAAAGAGAAAACCTTCCGACAACAATTATCGGTTGGCTTCTTCTTTCCCCCCGAAAATTAATTTTATTTAATAATCAAACGAATTCGAATGGAATTCGATTCGGATTAGTATCACTGAGAAAAATGATTTTTTTTAAATCACCCGAAACTAGAAATTGTTTTACGATAAAACTTAGAGCGTTGTCATAAAACTCATTTTTCTGAGTGTATGCGTTAGTTTTTCGTTAAAGTATGACGAAACGAAAATCAGGACAGTTTATTATTTTATTTTTATCGTCAAGGAACAATGGCAGAGTCACATTTCCGTTTGGATTCGTTTCGAGATGAGTCACAAATGAAATATCGTGAATTTTCATGTGAAAAGGGGCTTGTGGGATAACAGACACATGCGACACTCGTCTTTGATTTCGTTCCATCAGATTATTCAACTTTGATCCAAACACCATAAATAATGCACTAAGTTTTTGTCTTAATGCATTCGGCTCACGCCTTGGAGGAAAATTTTAGGAGAAGTTAACTTACCTCTTCCGTAGCAAATCGCAGACAAAGAATCAGTGGAATTCCTTTTCTGTGAGCCTCTTTGCTTCTGGATCACGATGTGATTTTTATCGGCACAGAAAGATTTGTCGCCGATTGCGGACCTGAAATAAATCAAGATTAAATTAAAACGGTCGGAAAAGACCTATGTACAAATCAAAATTAAAACTTCCAGGTAAATGGTAAATTTTTGATGAAACATAGATTGGATTTTTTATCAAATAAAGAAAATTTCTCTTAAAATTATATATCAATTTTTTTGACGTGACTTGGACATTCGTGAACTGGCTAATTGTAGCATGTGACTTTTAACACAATTTTTAATAATAAAAATTTAAATGAAGTACGGATTCGTATAAATTTTCACGGCGAAATATTTAAATTTAATAACCTGACACTATATATTGCTGCACACCATATTTAGCATTTTATGAGCTTCTTCCCTAACCGCATATCCATTTTACTAGTTAGTAGTTCTCATTTTGTTAAACTCTACCTTCGCCTTAACGATCTTTACACGAGTTTCCTCCGTGCACTATTATCTTGTTCCCTAAATATCTGTCCCAAATCTAAATTTCCCAAGCTGACTCTCGAATATTTTTCATTAAGATTTAAAAATCGATATTCCATTCTATTATTCAAAATTTTTGATTCTAAGCTTGAGACCATGTTGGGAGTTTTACTTTTAGGTTGACCTCGTTCGAATTTCATAAAACAATATTAATTAAGTAGAAAAAGATTCTAATTGCGATTAAGCCAATGCAGACGGAAGCAAGTTTGCATCTGATAAGATTGCAGAAAATTTCGCTGGTGTATTTTTAGCATTGTCGTACGACCCTAGGAAATTTCAACGGAAGTAAGTTTATCTTTTATTTCGGAATAAAAGCCCGTGGTAAAAATAAGTTGTTTTAACGGATAAAATAACGTAATCGAGGAGACATCCACAATTTTATACTGTTGTTATTATCCTCTAACAATGCTTTTATACACGGTATAAGCGGAAAATAGGTTTTATTTGACCTTTTTTAAATGAGAATTAACTGATCCATTCAAAAAAAGAAAAAAAGGCTTAGATTTATATTTTCCGTATTTTCGTTTAACATTTTAAAATTTATGAACTTTGGAAATGGAGCTCTAAAATACCTGTTTTCGAATTTAAATAATGGCAGTAATATCGCTCGAGAAAAACGATTATATTAAAAAGGGCGGAAAAGCGTATTAACCTTTTTTGCCTTGAAAATGAAAAAAATCGTTTGAAACATAAAAATAACTTTCAAATTAAATTTAAACGGGACGGTCTGAAAAAGAACCTCGATCGAATATCTTTTAAGTCCATTACTCAAAATGCGGTCGACAATTAAAATGGAGTTTTAGTTTACTTTTAAGTTTTTCAAAATTTTATTAAGCGTCCGTCCTCCACCCCCTGCTAGTATTTCAAGTGCTACATACATATTAAAAAGGGTTGAAATATGAATGGGACCCGACGACTGGAAAAGAGAGGGGAAAAGTTACCGGAGAAATTCTTCCTGCGTTTCGCTCGTAGCTTAGGTGAAAGATTCGGCAAATCGAATAACTTTTTAAAAAAGGATCTTTCGAGGACAAACGAAAGGGGTAAGAATGAAGAATTAGGGAATCTATCTGGATAACTGTCTGAGAAATAGTCGGGACAGAACTAAGCAAAACAACAACGGCAGCAGTTCGACTGCCATTTGTTTTTGACAGGATGAGCGATATAGTCTTCAATAACTGTCAAGAGAATTCCGAGCGGGGGGCGAGGGAGAAACCGAATTCTGGTACGAACCGCATCTCCACTAACTTAAGATAATATCTCGGTTATCCTTAATATAACTTTAATCGCATTTGATCGAAACAAACAGACGAGCACCACCCTTTCGGTCATTACACGATATGAAAAATAATGAGATAGTTTGCCACCGTGGTGACGTTGAAGAATGCCGGACGACACGTCGCACTCCTCCCGATTTGAAATTCGACGATCAATTTCAAGTGGATAGAAAATGACATGCGACAATCGCAGGAGCAGAAGTGCTCTCGACATATTAAATTTACAGAAACAAATAAATCTTGAATCGTGGTGGGTATGAAGGGTTGAATGCATGGGGTCGGTCCCGAGTGTTGCCACTGGGGCGTGAAGATGTATCAACCGGCAAATGATTCAAATTTCTTAATAAAAACTCTAGTAGCAATGGCCCTAAAGGGGTAAGTCGAAATTTGACACCAGCTGCCTCTATTAAAAACAAAAAAAAACCTGTTTGAGAACTTTCGAGGGTCTTATATTAAAATCAAAAGTGGTAAGAGTTTGAAATGGTTTTCGTTAATTTAAAAGAGCATTGCAAAAGAAACTAAAAACAAGCTTTAAAATTTAAAATTTATCGAGTGGGGCGAGATAAAAATTTGGTCACCCTAAATATATGAACGACAATTCAATTGAATACATTTCTATAACCCTTTGCATGAGTATGAGGTAAGCCTTTAAAATTTGATGATTTTATGAGCTTAAAAATATTATGATCAGGACCTTAATTTGAAAAAATATATAACGTGTACAGTAATAGCAAAATTAGAACCTGAAAATGAATTATTTGGATAAGGCATCGATTAAGACCTGCCCCGGCATTACATTTTTCGATTAAAAAAAACTTTATGACCGGATTTTTTGTTCTAGAAAGCTATGAATAATATCATATGGTCAAAAGCTCTCGGTCGTTATTTCACTTACAGATCTCAAAGACAACCTAAAACACTACTGCCGGTGTCTTTTTCCGAGTTAGATTAGTTTCCTGGGACCTACAAACTTTACAGTTTAATTCCGAACCCGAATGGTACAACAGAGAAGCTATATTACATAAATTTCCCATTTTCTCTTAGCCCAAAATCCCCCACCAGAGAAGTATTTCGTCACACATTCGTAAACATAAAAACGCCTCCAGTAATTCAATCGACGAACAAAAAATTAATGACAAAGCTTGAAAAAAGGACTAAGCTCTTTATTAGAGGTCAGAGACACCGTCCTTCGACTTAAAATAATGCCCTAACGATCGTTATTACCCCATTGATTCGGGAACCTATCCCAAGGAACAAGATACACCCTTCGTACGCATTACGAAAAGCACGGCAGATGGCTTATAAAGAAAATCATGCATTGAGAGAGTCATAACTAGTCGTTAATAAGAGCTTCACATCGTAAAAAGTCTGAATAAACCAATATGCAAACAGAACGAGAGGGACTTATCTAAAAATTTAACGAAGCATTTTTTTCAAAGGGGGTTAGTGTTCCGATCCTCATTTACCAGTAGTACGATAACGGTCCATAATTTAAGACTAATCCGATGATCCATCATCTAATCTCTACTGTCCTGGAAAACTCTTTTCTAGATTGTTTTCCTCCCGATCGTTTTCTGAGCTATCGGTATCTCTCCGGAAAATTCACGAATGAATCATTCGTCTCTGCCCGGAACCTTCGGTCGGATCTGAAAAGCTTCCAGACTTTTTGATCAAAGCTTTGTGGATAACTGAGAGATGTAATCGAAGTGCGCGATAGGCGTTTCGACCATCGTAATTAGAGGACATGAATAGCAAGCTCGGTTATTGGCAGAGGCTTTTGTACATAGCTTTAAGTTGTTTACTGGCGATGATGAAGGTGACTCACAAAGGAAAGGCACATCCCCAAACCATTTTCAAAACCGTGGGTTCGTTTTCCGTTTCGAACTCGTCCCATTTAAAAAATCCTTTAACCTTTTTAATAGCAAGGAAAATCGATTTCGCAGTTTTTCTTTCTCGAAATTTTTCTAAACTTTTCTTCGTCCGCACATATCAAGATTAAAATAATCGCTCTCATTTTTTTTCTCTAGCTCGTTTGAAAAGGAGAAAATGATCTTCATTACTATTAAATGGAAGTCATTACTAATGTAATAGAATCCCGCACCTCTGCAGTGAAACGTGAAAACTGAAGAAAATTTAAGGTAAGAAACAGAGAAAGTATCACGTGTGGTCGACTCCGTGATTATCTTCTTGGCCCGGGGGATCTTTACTAAAACTAAATTTATACCTTCACTGCAGCTGTTTAGATTTCGAGACGAAAACCACGAGTGAGTATCACATCGTCAAAAAAATGGAAAAAAGGTTAGTCGGACTTATCTGGGAAATTTTCCAAAAACCACCGGTTTAGTGATAAAAATCAATTTATTGTTCGACACAAAATAAAAGCCCGGCGAACTAGTTGTCATTTTTTTGTTTACGTCTTTTGTCTCGAGCTCTTTTGTTTTCCTAAATCCGATTACATGGCCTGTCATCGTCAATCATAAGACGAAACCACACACTTAACAAGAGAAAAAAACGGTCATCCCAGTAATGGGATCACAGAACTTTAATGGAGGGATTTGCACCACGTTCACCTGGAAAAGTTTTCCGCGTAAAAAGAAGAAAACCGCTGTAAAGAGAAGCATTCGGTTGAATTTTACAAAGGTAATAATTGAGAAAATTTATTCACAGTCATTCGCAGTTATTAAATTCGTATGTAAACCTAGAAAATCTATCAACCCAAAGCTTTCAGAATTTTGGTGTAAGCTCTCTCGATATATAAAACCTTTTACTTTATCATAAAATCGTTCCGAATGGGATTCACTTTTAACGGTTTTCAAAATGCGTGGAAGGAGAGATGCGTCACATCCTTTTCCATTTCTTTTCCTTTCTTTTAAAATAATAAAAGTAGACGATTGACTCAAAAAAGTAGAGCCTGGTCGGGCTAAATCTTCTTTTACGATCAGATTTTGGCCAATTTCAAGCAGAATTTTCACCAAAGTAACGAAATTTTTTTTCTTTTTTCATCAATGAATTTTAAGCTTAAACCTGAGTTGTACAGGACTAGAATGAAGTAATTGCAAAACGAATAATAACACTTTCACTCAAAACTTACAAATTAATACGGGGGGGGCATGCAGCATAAAAAATTCATACTCGAAAGTTAAATTAAAAGATACGGAATAAAAAAAGGAATACAGAAAGATCGAAGGATGATGGATAGGCTGTAACGTTTCAGTTTTTTACCCTTTCGAAGATTGATGACTCACTATAGGAAAAAATAATTATTTTCAAATCAGCGATTTCGATAATGTGAAACGAGTTCGGCAAGTTTGCACATTGCTCTAAGACGTATTCCATTTTAATCGACTTTTCAATTAAATTACAAGAGAGTCCCCCCCTTTTCCCTTTTACTCCCTTTTCTTATCGACAGTTTAACTTGTAGGTTTTAGGGGTTGTTAATTCGTATCTAAAGCTCTACAAACTGTGACTCGATCGACTCTGTTTCAACCCCTGACAGAAAAAAAAACGGAAAAACTTGATTTACTGCAAATGCGACATAAATATTGCTGAAATGAATCGAATGCTTTCGAATCGGAAGCGGACTGACAAGGTGTCCATGTGTTCCTCATTTCCTGCTCCATATTTTTTTTCACAAAAAGTTGATTTTCAATTTTTTTCATTCGAAACAAGGAAATCGATGTATCAACATTTCATAAAACAATCATTTCGAATTCGACATTTTACTTTTTTTTATTTACTTTTGTTTACCGGAGAACACGCAATCAAAACTTATCTGTTATTATGTTATCTAGGATGATGGCTTTGCAGCTTTGACCTAATTCTTTTTGTCTTTATTATGCGTGCTCTTGATTGATTCAGTTCATCAGAATTGTTACTTAATTGAAAAGCGACGCGATCTTAATGACAATGTGCATATATCACTTCTTACGAAAGACTCAAATTCCTGGCAGAGCTGAAACGCAATCTGAAAAAATCCCAGCCGTATTGTCAGCTAGACTTCCGAGTGTTAGTCGGACATTTTATCTTTCGAGCCAAACGGCAGGATTGATCAGGCCTAGAGGTCCCAAAATACAACTAGCCAAAGCTTTGAAATTCAGATGATGCTTTAAAAATTCGTATATCTCTCAAAATTTTAATTACAAAATTTCACCATTTAAATAAGTTTCAAACCGCCTTTATGTTTATTTAAAAAAAATTTAACTGTAGATGAAACCAAGAAAAGGACAAAACCGTACGATTTGAGAACGTTTCTTTTAAATAAAACGTAAAATGTTTAAATACGGTTGATCGAAAAATGGACAAAAAAGAAAAAATTATGCTCGAAAATAGGCAGCCAATTAGATACATAATACCCCGTAACCATGGATTTAAAGCCGCTCCAGTCATTAGCAATGTGCTATTCATCAAGGCACACACAAAGAGAAGCTTTTCCAATGAAAGAAGTTCCTCTCTCAAATGAAAATCAACCGAAACCCTGATCTTCTTCCTTCCATTCCGAAAGGTTTTAATTTACAGACATCACTTTTTATATTCGCAACCAAATGAACTCGAAATAATCATTACCTTATAGCAATCAAAAAAAAAAAATATAAAAAAAAAAAAAAAGAACAGGGAGGGAATGGTTGTCGGGGCCTCTTCAGCACTATTTTTCTTTCCTCGTACTCTTATCCGGGCGAATATCGCAAAATCCGTGCTTACGTTTCGCTCGATCGCCTTTTCTTTCGCGAAATAAGCTTTCTTTTCTCTTTTAGCGGAAAAGATTTATTCACTTAAATCCGGCGATGTTTTTTTTTACTAAGAATATTTACGACTAAAAGAAATTTTATTAGGGTTTGTAAGCGTGTGATGCGACACACGTCGTCGAAGAAGAGCGATAATTGGCTCGCCTCCCAAAGTATCTAAGAAAAAAGGACAAGTGTAAAAAGGAAACGGTTTCGCTCTTTGGCTAATGGCTCGACATAAGTGATAACCGGTGGTTTTTAGAAAAAAAAGGCGATGGCTAAAGGGGAGGAGAGACGAAGGAGGTCGGATTCAGTGGATCGGAATCGTATCTTGTAGTGTGGTTCTCGTGATAAGAGCCGTGGTCACCCTTAAAATGACTCAGGCACTCGACTCGACAGAAATATTATTTTCAATTTTTCATCACGATTCATTTAACACATTTTTATCGCGGTTCCGATTGAGATGTCCCTTCCTTCCGTAAGTTCTATTCGAGTTCCCTATGTTTACTTAACTTGGCCCGAGAAAGAAACGTAAATCAGTTTTGTCTCCGAACGCCGTTCTGCATCCTATTATCTTGCCCGTACCGTTTGACTCATGCACTTGTCGCAGACGATCGGTTACACCCCCTTCTCCCTACGTTCTTCAATTTACACTCAATCTTCGCCCGGGAAACAAATTAAAAATTTATTAAACCAAACATAACGATCATCAGAAGAGAAAAAAATTGAAAATACCAGAGCTGCAATCGAACATCTTTACGAGTTTCAGAAAAAAGTTGGAGCAGGTTTTCCACGCGATTTCGAAATTTAAAAGAAAAAAAAATTTGCCGAGAAAATTCTTGGCGAATTTAACGTTCGAGGAACCATTTGAAAGTCGGTGCAGGAAATGATGTGTTCTACTTTACATATTGGGGAGGAAGTGGGTGGAACAAAAAAGATGAAAGGACCCAAGGGGGTGACTCAGACAGCAGTGAAAAAGAGGTCACGTGTCTCTACGGCTGTTGGGCAAGGACAACAGGAAAAACGCGTGGCGCAATCTTGGAGGGTTTCTAAATAGCAAAGACATTAGATACAGATTCGGAGTCTGGATATTTTTACATCAAAATTTTAAACCCTAAATGAAATTTTATTGACAACTATTTTTAAAGAAGAAGGATGGGCTCGTACTATGAAAAAAAAAACTCATTATTACTTTTAGCTTTCAACATTTATCGGTTCGTGAAATATTAAAAGCTCGGCTCGTTCACAAAATTAAACATTAAAAAACCGCCAAAAGAAACAGAGCTTGACTACATGACTTTACACTCATATAAGTAACTAATGCATCCCTTGCTTCCTTAATTTCAATATTTTGAAAAGGAAAAAAGAGAGAAAAAAAGGAAATTGCGTATTCATAATGTGATAATACCACGGCATCGAAGATTAAAATGGTTATAATAAAATCCTTGTACTGTCGAAACTTTAAACCTTGTAAAGCTCGTCGTTTAGAAATGAGAGATCTAAGATGGTCGAAAGCGTTGAAGGGTAAACATGATGCACCCCTGTTGACTTTGCAACCCTAAAGAGTGTCTTTCCCCTCGGCATCTTAAACCTTTGAATGATATTGATGATACTAATTTTGTTTTTAACATTCTCTTTAGTTTTCAACAGTTGTATTATCCATTTTATTTGTTTAAAGTTTCGAAACCTTCTCCCCACCTAATGCAGGTAATTTTGATACACTAAATTTATGTGAACAGTAATGTTTCCAATAATAAATTAACCGTAATTTTAATTATATTCGGAAAAAATAAACCTCGCATGCTTCCTTTTAATCGCAGATTCAGCATGAAAAGCAGAAAGGCAAACGACAAGATTTTTCAATCATGAGAAAAGCTCTACCCCGAAGTCATTATTCCAATTGAAAAACGTCTCCGAAACTCAAAAACTCGATTCGGAATAAGTTGTTGCAAAAGTAATTGAAATCTTTTGCTTCTTACTTTATATGACATATAAGAAACCGTCCTCGGAAAAATTTTCAGACATTCCTTCAGGAAAAATTCAACTGACAAAACAATGTCGCGGTCGATTTTTCGAAAATGAAATAAGCTTTTCAATTTCCTAAAACTACATGTTCCATCGAAATAAAGTGCATGCAGCCACACTGCCATTACCAAATTCTAATGGCGAATAAAACGATTTCGGGTTGTAATTACTTAGTCCTTTTGTAAACTTTCTTCGTGTTTTCCTATTATAATAACCCACAATGACTTGAAGAACAAACTTTTATTCCGTTACAGCTTTCCCTACATTAATTTTATAATTTTATATCGCCGATATTTAGCTAATGCCGGTTTAAAAATCTTCAGCAAGCTTTACAAAGACTACCTCTTCTTTTGGTTAAATAGACAATGATAAAGGAAGACCTATAGAAATTCATTAAAAAGAAAAAAAGTTAAGCCTGCAATTTTTTACTTCTTTTTAATTACAAGAAGCATCCAAGTAAAGTACTACATTAATAAAATCTGAATATTCAACATTTACTTTTTTTTTTTTGCTTTTGTAAATATTATTAACCCTTCGCAGAATAGTGCCGCATTCTTATTTAATGTGCCTCATTTTAAAAGATTATTAAATGTAAATCGTCATTTTAAAAAATCAACACTGCACACAGTAACGTAAACGCACAAACGAACACACGGAGAAAAATTTTTGCTTCGAAAAAAGCCCACATTCAATCCCAAAGAACAAGCGACTTATATTACTCGCAAATATTTCTCGTGTATTATTTTTAAAGTCTTATCTAGTTGAAATTCATAAAACGTCTTATTTTCTTTTATGAAAAGTTTATAAAGCTCGGAACAAAAGTCAGTGACAAAGCGGAATTTCATCTACGAGAAAAAAGGCAGTTAAATCTGATTTAGTCCGTATAAATAATGCACAACATGTTCACATAAGAATAGAATAAAGCTCAGTCCCAAACCAAACATTAAAATGATTAGTGCTCCTTGAGCGCCGAAAAAATCTCGCACGGACTTTTTCTTTTTTCCTCCGCTTCTCAACATTCGGTCGGAGAGATCTCGAGAAAGTTTATCTTTGAATCCTCCTTCGATCAATCTCGATATTAACTCGGAGATTCGATTTGTAAAAGGAGAATTTTTTTTGAGAGCCAAAAACGGGTGATACTGAATGAGACAATCTTTTTGGATGTATATCAAATCGCTTAGATAAGGATCTAAAACTCTGCTATAATATCTAATAACGAGCCTGAGACCGGCATAAGCGGTTTTCCTTTCGTAGCCGACTTTTTCTAGAGCTTCGAGAGTTTCCATCGAGTGTATGGAAGTATTTTTCCACACGTTTTTCTTAATTAGACCAATGAAATTGTCCTGAAACAAGTGAATCGTAGAATCGTCGCCGGTCAGTTTCAAACCTCTCTCGATTATGTCTTTTGTAGTTTTTAATTGATTCGAAGAGTATTCCAGGATGTTCTTTCTTCCGAGACCGGCTTGAAAAGCCGTATTCACGATGATCGTATACCAAATAAAGCACATTAGAAATAATCGAGGAGCATTGCTGGTTGGGATTTTCGTATTTTTACCCAAAGTCAAGGCAATTATTTTAAAAAAATGGACCGATAAATTAGTTCTTGCTGGGCGATAAACCAACCAAAATATCAGACCAGAAAGAAGTAAAAAAATAAATAGTAAAACCCATAGTTTAGGGGTAAATATTTCAAAAATCGAACTCACAAAAAATTTCTCTTTTGCTTGATTAGGAACCACCCAAACCAAACAAACGGTCAAACCAAAATTAATGTTGTCCGTGTGAGTCCCTTCCGAAATACTAGCGACTAATAAACCTGCACCCAAATCGCTGATACCTTTTTCGATTTCGTCCAGCACGAAATTCATGGCAGCTACGGATTCGTTCAGATTAGCTTTTTCCGGATCCACGAAACGAAAAAAAGGGGTAGCGTTCAGCTTTTCGACAATATGCATGATTATACCCCCTTCGATTCCTCCGACGCTGCCTTCGCTTTTCAATTTAACAATTCCCGGGGGTCTCGGTATCAGCGAAATGTTTAACGGGCATTTGTAGAGGTTCCGCGTTTTATCACCGAAAAACCTAATCGGATATTTGTAAAACCTGGCGGATTTCGAATACCAAATATTAAGAAGAACAGGAACGACTTTATCGGGACAATCGTACTTTGTGTACGGGAAATATGTGTAAAAGTAAATGTTTGATTTTTGAGGTACGGCAACGATGGCGTTCGTGATCCTTTGCTCCCAAAACTGCTTCAAAATTCTAACGGTAGGTGTTGAAATATTTTCTAGAAATTCTTTTTCGTCTTCCGAAAGAACATCCCTGCCGAAATCCCTTTTAATATCGGAATCGGAAATCACTCCCGGAAAGTCGATGCTCTGATATTTCAAATCCTCCAGATAAAATTTATCCGAAGCGTTTTTCCTCGGAAGAAAAACTATAAAGCGAGTTTGGCTGGACCAACGTAATGTATTTAAAATTTGACTGACATCCGCCCTGGTCGGTATGACTCTTGTTCCGATAAATTTCTGATACACTGCATCGGTTATTTCGTCTTGATGAAGCTTCACCGTAGAGCTGTGCGATATCACTGAAAGGTCGAAATTTACTTCTCGAAGGATTAAAATCAACTGCCTTCTGTGAGACGTATAATGCTGCAGAAGCCGGTCCAAGCATGCAGACATCATTATTTCTTCTTCTGTATAGTGAAAATATTCTTGAGTGATATATCTTTCCAAAGATTGATAATTTGCGGAAATTTTTACGACGTGCAAGATAATCATCCATATCTGAATTGCTTTCATTTTGAACTATCAAATCTGCAAAACGACCACGAAAATAATGAATTGCAAAGAGATCGTATTATAAGAAGAATCGTTTTCAGCTTTAATTCTCAGGAAATTAACTAAACGGGCAAATAACTAGTGCCTAAAGTAGCCACTTAAGCAGATAACGACCCTTTCAAAAAACTCGATTACAATAATATGCGGCTAATGAAAGCGATACGAAAGGAAAAAAGAAGCTATTGAATGCGATGAATCAGCAAAATTTTCCCGAGCTCTCTTTTATTCAAAATTTATTATCCTTAATTTTTCGAATAAAAAACTTTATCCTTTTAACTCGGCCTAATAAGCTTTCTCCATTTTATTTCAAACAACGCACATACTTACAATATTTAAATAAACCAAAGTCAGATATAAGACTCAAAATTTTTCTCTTAACATCTTATAAAATTCAGATTCGAATTCCCCATCGAACGAAATGAAAACAGAACGACAATTCGGAAAATGTGAGGCTTTAAACAATCCATACGAACGAAATGGACTTGTGAAAGAAAATTGCAAGATCGAAAAGAAAAGAAAAAAAATTCTACTTAGAAAATATTTGACAAAAAATAAAGAAGTTTTCAAAATGTAATCAGCCTATTTCGTTTTAGTTTTGCTAAGGCGCGTTCCTCCTCGCGTGTATTTTAAATAAATATACCCTACACGTCACTAAAATCATTTCGTTTCAATTACATTTGAATATCGTTGATTGAAATTGAGACTTACGGTACGTATTCAGTTCTCTCGATAAAGCGATTATTTAAATGCGCCCGATGAAGCACCGGTAAAATTAATTTCATTAACGTCAAAATATTAAATCAATATTATTAGAGGCAATCAGCAATATTACATTTCAAAAACTAGAACATATAAGTGAAAGACTTGAGGATCGATCGGGGATTCATGCAAACGTATCCATAAATTAATTGGAAATGATGATGCCATTACGAAAAGGGACTAACTATATCGTCGGAGGAATGGATAATCGTCGATTCCTCTAAAATAATGAATCTAATTGTCCGCGTCATGGTAATTGTATGCGGTTCGTCGGATGGGACGGCAACGGTTCAAGGTTTCTACGGTTTCCCCCCCCTCTCTCCCTCTCCCCCAAACCCCGCGACTAACGAAGCTCAATTACCGAATCTTGTCAAATGATTTGCGACGCTGCCGTTTCACGAGTTCAACTGTTAAAAAGCGAAATAACAAAAAATCACAAGATGAAATCTTTTCGAAAGAAGAAAAAGCATTAGGGCATCGATAGAGAAATTTACAATTCGAATATTGAAATGATTTCCAGATTCTACGAGTTAATAAAGTTATCTAAAAGTATAAAAGTCAATTCTAAACCCGTTCTTAAGTTAATGCTAGCATTATGATAATGTGATGGGGAAAAGGTAAGCTGGTTGGGGAGACGGACCGAGTCCGGATAATAAACATCTTTAGAAGGCTTTCGAGATGACGAAACGTGAGGAAATGATATCTTCAGGGGTTCTATGTGAAATCTTTCCCAGTGGCGTCTCCGATCCCTTTCGTTCCTTTTCTCGATCTGACACATACAAACGCATTTCTTTTACTAAATTAATCAAGCGAGAATCGGAAAGTACGAGAAACCCATAAAAATAAAGATAAAACGATAGAAAAGTCATTGATTAAAACCCAAACAGTCATGTGTCAATATTTTCTTGATAATGAAAGGGGGAACCTAAACAAGATATGGGCGTTCCACGAGAGAGACTTGCTCTTCCTTACAAATACTAATCCGGTTATCGTCTTTATATCGAAAAACTGTTAAATCACATCGCTTACGGTAATTCAATTAAATCACTTCATTCTGTACGACTGTTCAGTGGCCGATCGACCGGCCACAATAAACCTTTTCCTTTATTTGATTTTTAACTAAACAAAACCGTTGTTTTTTCTCGCAAACGCTCACGAATTTTTAACTAGTTTGCTAAAAAACATGGAGGCATCGGCGATAGGGATCGCATTGTATCGGGGAAACCGCCCATGTTAACGGCAGAGAATGCAACATATTGATCATAAATCAAGGCCTTTCCGGTGAGACTTAATTACTGTTTTTTAACCGCAGTATACGTTTTGTTTTATTCAGCAATAATGGCGATGGAAAATTTAATTCGAAACGAGATGAGATCTCAAAAAATCCACGTAAAACTCGTCGAAAAATACGGCAAAACGATATCATTATTTTTCACGGAAGAAAAAGATCGATGGCGTAATAAAGAGAATTTATTTATCCTTTAAAGTAATTTAATTTTAAATCGAACGATGAAAGCAAGTGTGGAAAGGAATGAAATAACATTTTGTACATCCCCAAATTGTTTTGATTTGAGTGACCTCTCGTGTGCAATAACGAAGTTGCCTTCAACAGAAATGTTCATTCCGAGATCTCATAACTGCAATTCCAAAAGGATTTTCTTAAGTGTTATTTGATTTTCCACAATTTCCTTTCTTTCTCCCATAAAAGCTTTGCTTTTGCCCTTCTCTTAGGGTAAACGGTTTACCGGCTTTTCACCGTCGTCAATGTCGAGTACTAAATGTTTTCACGCCACGCTTCGAACCGAAGTCGACCGGTCAAAATATAAATTCCCCTTCGAATAAATATTATGGAGAAGAAATGTCAACGTCAAGGAAGTTTATCAAAGTCGTACATTTTATATTTTACCTGCAGAAAAAGTTATTACAAGATGGAAAGTGTCGACGGAATAAAACAAGCGGAGACGATTTTGATTTAAATGATTTCCAAGTCGTAACTTAACCTAAGCACGATCTCCCCTGGCCCCAAACAAAAAAAAAGAGAAATCCGCCAAGCTCGTGTTGGGTTTATACGTGCATAAGTTATAACAGTATCAATAGGGGAGGCTGTTGTCGTCGTTATTCGCTTTACGGAAAAACAAAGTAACAACCTTTTTACGGGCTTCCGAGATGAAATTTTTTAGGAGGGTTGAACCTTTTAACTTTTGGGGCGTTGAATAAAAACCCACAAATCTTCCTCCGGGGAAGAAAACTAGATAATTTTCAAATCACAATTCAATATCCTGGAAAACCTATACAGACCATAAAAAAAACCTAACGGACCATAAAAATTGTCAACGGACAGCATCATTTAAAAAAAATTTTCCGAAATTGTTTTCAAAGCAAAAATGCAATGAAGCAGGCTTTGTGATGAGATGAATTCACAATTCGTACGAAACAGAAGAAATAGCACTCTATCAGTTTGACACCTCCTGCCTTCAAAGGCGTGAAGAGTCGCTTAATTTTTTTTGTTGCAGAACCTAAGCACTCTTTCCATTTTCAACTTAATTCTCATGTTTATCATTCAGAATAGTGATCGGTTGCATCTTTGTGTGTTTGGACGGCCGATCATGATACTTGGACTGCATTTTAACTCGTTTCGGAAAACTTTCCCTAACTTTATTCCAAAACTTTCAAATCAAATCTTTCCATCCGTCTTTCTCCCACCGATTCACATCTCCTAAGTCCTTTTCTTTTTATTTCTCGTTATCGCTTCTTCTTTCCCTCTTTTTTTAAGCTTTCCTTTAGTTTTCTTTCCCGTAATATTTCCTTTTCTTTTCCATATCCGATATTCGACAGGTTCAGTTGATTTATAGGAAGCTACTTTCTTTTAAAATGAGGAAGAGCACATTTGGCCACTTTCATCAGGAACTATATCCATCTTTCGAATTGGCTTCCAATACCTCAAAATTTTAATAATCTTGCAAAATTTAAACATTCTGTATATCATTTTTCTTCTTTAACTGTTTTCAAAACTTGCGAGTTCATTTCATTACTTATTCATTAAATTAATGTTTTAAGTAAATCTGCTCGATAATTTTTTTCCTTTCCAAGGCTCAAAGCATTCTTCCTGAATCGTAACAGTCACCCCGACAACTTAGCAGCAAAAAAAGTGCTAATGTTTCTCTAAAACTTTTTTTGTTTTCTTTGGGAAAATAACATTGATCCTTAATCGGTAAAGTTTGAAAAGAAAGCTATCATCTGAATCGACCTTTAGTAAGGACACGAGTTTTAAACTTTGGGGGATAATAATATCGATGAAAGACATAAGTCACGTGATGCAAGGGGGAAAAAAACAAAAACGTGGACCGAGGAGTAAACCACCTGCGTCACCAGAAACTTTGAATACGTGCTTTTTTTCCCCCTAACCTTCTCATCGAAAAGCGGCGAGCAAAATATTTCCACATCGTTTTCACCTTATCAATGCAGTATCGAATCTCACAGCTCTAACAAAAAATTCTTTAATACCTGAAGTAAAAATTCGAAATATTTTTTACTGTTTTTTTTTTTTTTTTAATGCTTATACTATTTGAACCATGAAATTTCCCAGTTGTACGATTCAAGTTAAAGATGACGATGTCACACAGCTTAATTTTAGTTCTCATATTTTTGTACTGAGACTTTTCTAGACTCTTTTGCCAACCTTTCTCAACCAAAATTTATTTTAGGACTATACTTTTACAAATCGTATTCATTCACACGTTTAATGTGATGTAATATTTTACGGAGCTTAACTAAAAGGGTTAAAACCTAATAATATGTTGTTTATTCCGCCCAGGAAAAACTCCAGTTAAAGATTTTTCGATCTTGATAAAATTTTATAAAAACAGCGAAATAAATGTTGGAAATACATCAATTGAATGACTTCGATAACATCTCTCTTGCGTTGAGAAATGAGAAGCCGTTTCACAGTGGAAATGCACGTTCTACAATCATTAAACTTCCACCGTCTTCTATTTTCCTTTGTTTTTCTTTTAAGCAGAGGGTTTCTTTCTTTTCCTTTTTTTTCCCTTTATGAGATTATAAGCTTGTCTAGAGAAAAAATGAACTCATTCAGAGTCAAACGGCATCGTAAAAAGTCTCATTTATGTTTGTTTTAAGGATCAAAATCGAACGCATGCGACAGAAAGCTTAAAGTCGCTGAAAAAAAATCGAAATTTAAAAAATTTTTTGGATTGACTTACCTATTGCACGACAAGTGATCAGCGCTGACGAGTGCCATCACGCCTTTAACTTCTTGAGTACAATAAGTGTATTAGCTCATCCAAATTAAAGTCAATCCTTGGCATTAAACTTGGTTTTGATCTAAGCTCTACTTTTTTGCATCTGCTGCTTGGGATGTGATAATTGTACGCCTAGCTTCCTTAAAATTCATCTATTAAAATAAGAAAGATTGATTAGGAATGAATATTCTGTTTAGAAAAATAAATTTTGAATTTCAAACTCACTAACGATAGGTAAATTCAGTCTTTCGGGCTGTGCAGATATTTCTCATTCCTAACGTTCGCAAATTGCACTTTTGACGCTTTGAAGATGTTTTGGGCTCGAAACCGGCTTCCCTCGGTGACTTTAAAACGGCAACACCCTGAAATGAAAACAAACCGTCGTCATAATTATTTTGTCACATAAAAAACGAATAATCTAACAAAAGTTTCAAAAAATGTATTTCACTAGAGCAACTAAGAGCTTAAAAAGTTGAAAAATCAAACAGAGGATGGGAGCAGAATAAAAAACTGAAAAATTAACACGTAGACGTTGACATTTCTGTAAAGCTCTGTAAATCTCGAAAGCCGAAAATGTGCATGATTTTCTGAGATGATAACTTTGTTGTCGAGAATAAAGTAATATTTACTAAATGTCATTTTCGGGTGTGATTTAGGGATCTAACGTGTCTTTTTTTTTGAAAGAATAAGATAAACATATGCGAGACTTGATTCTGCTCTCGGCATGAGCTCCATATTTGTCAAAAAGGTATATTGTACTGTAAGTTACATAAATTATAGCGATATTGTAACTTTTTTGTTTGCGAAAGTTAATTAATCGGTAAATTCGTGCTTTTAAAATTTCTCCTTTGAAATGCGATGCTTGAAAACCTTCGCGTTCATCTTTCTTTTTGGATTCGCTTGAAATCCTTTCATATGGAAATAATAACAGAGGAGTTTTTCCTCTTAGTTTTTAACAATTCAAAAGAGCTACATTAACAGAAGCTTGATAATGGCATAAAAGCATTCGAAGAAAATCAAAGCTCTCGACAATCGTTCTCCCTCGGATGGATTAAATGTTAAAATTCAGGAGCGATCGCGTCATAAATCTTACAATCTTTACAAAGTTAGGAAAGAGAGGTCTTCGTCGTTAATCCATAATTTAAGCGAGGGTTGCGACGAGAATTATAACGCATGTGAATTTTCGGACTTTCTCTCCGGCGCTTAAATGCCACTTTAATGAATTAACCATTGAAAATCTTTCCGGTTTGAAAAATCCTTTTTTAAAAAAATTGTAGCTCGTTTTCTAAAAGCATGATAAATTTCTTAAGATTTTTCGAGAAAAGAAACAGATTTCTCGTTGTATATCAAAGACAAATGCTACGTAACAATTCGATAACACTCACATTCTCCAAAACTCCCCGTTCCCCCTACAGATATTGCCATCTGATCAGTTCCTCCGATATCGGAGAGCGAGAAACGTGTTTCCCAGAGAAAGGAAAAAATATTAATTTTTCCCGAGTTAAAAGGGAGAAAGGAGGGAAAAGTTTGTACCATTTTTTTTCTATATGTCGTACTTTATTTTTAGATTAGAGTAGCGTACGTGATTAAGGAAAATGGAAGCTTTTTTATTTACTTCTTTGAAACGTAAGAAACATAAAACAATCGACACAGAATGATATAAGGCTACGCGGAAAAATTCCGGGAAGAATTAAATTTATGGCAAAACGAGAATATAGTTGACTCCCCGACTTTTAAGATATAAAAAAGTTTACGAATAAATTATACCTGTCTTTTATTCGTACACAAATAAATTTTATTTGAATAAAAAAATCATCGGCACATTTAGAGCAAATAATCCAAAAGAAAGAAACAAGCTTCTCGAAAGAATACTTGACATGAGAAATAGCACATCTTATGCTTACCATCTTGAAATCCAAAATCTTTAATTTTGGATACTCTAAACTTGGCGAAAACTTTTATTGGGCTTTTTAGGTGAATGAAAAATTAATTTGCCTCTGGAATTTAAAACCAAAAGAAAAAAATCAGCTTATTTAAACCGATAAGCGAACCTCGATTCAAAAAATCGACCGCTAAATCTCTTATTGAGTGGGGACCTAATTCATTAAGCCGTGAAGCTGGCTTTAGGCTTCTCAAGCGCTAACTAAGCTAATATCCCATGCGAAGACGATTATCTTTATGGTGACGCCTATAATTTCAAAAATTGAACTTCCAATACCGAAACCTTTATTATTTATTGGTTAGATGCGCCTGTTCATGTGATAATATCATCAATATAAAGGGATCTCGAAACCTGGCACTGACCACAACTGTGCGGAAATTCCAATAAATTTAAGATATTAAATATTTTACGGCTATTTTGTCATTGATAAAATGGAAGGACCAAACGGCCAATCTTGAATCATTTCTTTTTCTTTACAAGGTTAATATTACTTCATATATCACCGAAATGCATCCCAATTTTTTCTCCGAAAGACTGAACACGAACAACCTTTGCTTTGTTGTCTTACCCCGATAAAAATGTTAAAAAAAAGGGCAACGGAAAACTTTTTTCGCAGCAAATGTAATTTGCGAATTAAGGTTTTAAGAATAAAAAGTTGGAAATGAAGTTTTCCCAAGTTGTGTTGTGTGTGGCATCCCAGTGATATGTTTGCTTCTAACCGAGCGAAACGTGCTTTGAAATATCGTCTTCCATATCCGGCCTGATTAGATTGTTATACCAGGTGTCGCTGCCTCATTTATTATTTTGAATTACTTTTTCTCATCCTCCATTTTTACCCCATTTCCCATCTAATCTTAAGAGTTTATATTGCGTCGGTCTCTTGCTGTTTATTCTACCGAATTTACCCTCTTCAAACGTCTTACGGGATTTTTAACGTCTATTCGAAATCGTCTTTGCAGGAATAAACGTAGAATAAAAAAATAAACAGCCAGGAAAAATCAAAATGAATCATGAAATTATTATCTCGCCAATATTTTAAAAATAAAAATAAATCGAAGGGATCGAGATTTAAGAAAGGAAGATATTGAAGAAATAAATAGCCGACAAAATATTGTCCTGACGCAATATCGCTGCTTATTGGAAAACTTTACAAGATATCGTTTGTCTGGAAAAAAGATTCTCAACAAGTTAACTCTTTTCCCCCCTAAACGAACTATCTTTTTTCTCCCGAGTTTCCCTTTTTTAAAATTTCACAAACATATTCGCATAAAATTTCATAAGCTAAAAATCAAAATTGGAAAAAAGAAAAAATATGCGTGTTTTTCATTTACACTTTTGCAATCATAAATTTTTCACCTACATTTAAAAAAGCCTTAATATAAACTGAAATGGTTTTTCTCTTTCAAGAGTGCAGCTCAATAACGCTTCTTTTAATGGGCAGTCAAGTATTTCAGTTATAATGAAAAATACCTAAGGTTGAATATCGATAAAAAAATCTTTTCAAGGCAGTCCCCAGAGTAAATGCTTCGACTGACTCTTAAAGAGCTTACTTTTTAAAGGCGACGTTATAGAGCCGATACTGAGCTAACGCTTATAATTATTTTATCTTTCAAACTTAACTTTCTATCAATTTAGTCTCTGCGATTGTCATATTTTTACTGACAATAAGATTCTTAAAAAAATAAAAAATGTTGCTTACGTAAAAATAAATGAGTTGTCTTTAATGTAAGACAGCCATCACCCTAGCAGCTTTTGCGCATCTGAGAGCCATATCAGCTATATTTCAGCCTTCCTTTTCTTAATTTGAAACTAAACCTTTTGGCGTATTTCCTAAAATGAAAACAACAATTATTTAACACTAAATTATGCAAAAACTTCTTGAAAATCATATAGAAATTTAAATCAAAAACATATTATTTTAAAAAAAATTCATGATCGGTTAAGAATTGACAGAAGTTTCGAAGATAGTAATAAAAAAATAAAAAATTTTCATAAAAAACAGGAAGCGTTTTAAGCGTACATTTTCCATTGTTAACTACCGACCCATTTGACTAAGAGTAATGAAACATTATTTCCATTTCCTCATATTATCATTCGGCACAGGCGACTTTCTTTTCCCGAAGTAATAACATTCATAAAATGTTTATCTTACGCAAAGAATTTTTTTTTGGTTGAGGAAAAACGGTAAAAATAAAATGAATCATTTCGTTATCTCCCTTACTTAACTTATGGTCCCTTTTATTTTTATAACGCAAAGGGATGACTTTTTAAAGCAGTTTACGGTTTCAGGGTTACATACTCTATCATTTAGGTTTTTCTTCTAACATTTATATAAATAAATTTACTGTATTTCACAATCATGACTTTTTGAATTACTCCTTCGAAAGGCAAAGCCGTCGAAAGGATATCAACTTACTTTCAGAAGAAAATTTTGTTACTGCAGCGTCTGCCACTTGAAACATATTTTATGGGTTTCCAGGAATGGCATACGAGACATACCTTATCATGGAGCGATATAAATTGCGGAAGGGAAAGCGAATTACCCAATTGCCAAGGTATGTAAATCGACTGTATCAGACAAAAATATTACCACATTTCTTTCCTATATCTTTTTTTTGGAATTAAATCAATTCGAAAAAGGGGAATTAACAAGATATTTAAGCTGGATAAGATAATTTGAAATTAGCTTTAACATAGTGATTCTTGACCCTTTTGGGCGATCCATTAGCCGTTTGTAAATACGTTAGCTAACCCCCATTTACATATTGTTTCACTGATGTTAAGAAACTTGATGTGTAACGTACCATTTTTCTGAACGATCAGCTTTTCTTAGGATTCTATCAAACAAAACGTTGCGACGATAATCGTATCTGGTCATCTTCGATCCCTCTATCCTTCTCCTCTTTCAAAACCCTCTTCTTCTTTTCATCAGCTAGAAAGCATTTCCACTTCCATATTGCATACCTATCATAATTTCTCTTTTTTTTTCAAATCGCTGAATTCCAATCTCCATCATAGATATTCTAATGATTCGGCAAATATAAATCACTCACAAATGCCCTTCCAGTTCTTTGAGTCCAGACAAGATATTCTGAAAATGATAAAACATGAAGAATTATGAACAGCAAAGGAATTTATCCCTTTGTTAAAAAAAAGAAAAGCTTTTAATTTTTAGCGAGAAAATCAACCATTAAGTCCTTAACCATCATTAAGTCACACAAAATCAGAAATTAAAACCAATGCTTTCTGTTTTCAAATGCAACATCGTTACAATGTCACTCCTGATAATTCTCTGATCCCAAAAAAGTAGGCAATCATTCCGGTTAAAAATTCAGTTTGGAGATGGGCAAAAAGAACAACAGCATTCGAAACGAAAATCACAAAAAACATTAACAACTAGTCATTACCTTGAATATCCAACTTGCATGTGTAGCTGGGCAATCATTTCTCGCTGTATTGATGAAGTGATTTTTTCGTTCAAAACCGTAAAAGGAGAATTCTCATTACTCTCGATGCATTTCTTTCAATGTATTTCACATATTTAAATTATAACTTTAGAACACCAGATCAGTCGATTCATCCGTGCATCCACATGAAAACCTTCTTTATTGTCTTTATTCAACAAGATCTCAAGATGCTGGATCGTGTTACGATCCGATAGAGCTATGAAAAAAAACATGGCGGATAACGAATTTTATGCGGGGTTTTTCATAAACAAACAATGATACCAACTTTACAAGCAAAAATGTTGACCAATTTTCGCGCTAAAAATGCAAAGTTTTTTCAGTTTTGTTTACTTACGGAATAATACAGCAGAGAGTGAGTAAGTCTTCTTAACACTTTAAATATATACTTGTTCGGATGCCTCTTAACAAGAAAATGAATCACCGGCAAAAAAAAAAAAAATGAAAAATGATCAATATATGTAAAATTATTTTAAAAAGTTCCCGGGTTTAAAATATTTATCACTAAAACGCTGGGTAAATCTCTTAATTTTGAAATCGAAAAAATTAGATATTGGACAATGAGAGAATGCAGCACACGAGTGTAACATTGAATCAACGAGAATCATCATGTTATATTTGCATGACACGTGCTTTCCCCGAATAAATTTTCCCGCTTTGAAACCGTGTGATTTTTTTTAATCTTTCGGGAATTCGTTCGTTTCTAAATAAAAACTAGGACTTTTAATCGAAAGCACCAATTTACGACTAAAAATATCCGCGGCATTAAATTATAAGTCCTCTCGAGTGATGAAATCTGCAAATCCTCGACTCTAGTGACAACTGTCGACGAATCATCCTAATCGATCACGCATCTATGGCTTTTATGTCTAATTAACCTTAATTACATTTGCATTTTTATCGGATGGCCTAAACAACTCTCGATCTTTACCCCTCTCAGGAAAAGGTTCTAATTTAGGACCGTTACCGAATTTGTTCCTGCTCGCCTCGAATTTTATTTTATTTTTTTCAACTCGGTTAATAACGCAGCAAAACAATGAAACCAGGGAGAAAAGATCGGAAAAGAAAGAGTTAGATAACATCATTCCTTGCTCCGAGTAGATGAGTTATGTCGAGAGAGATAAACAATGGGGGTAAATTTCCTGAGTCGGAGTGTCGAGAATATAAATCCTGTCGGTCAGCGATAGCTGTTTCCTGGACGGTTATCATGCTCGTTTCTATTAAATCAATGTGTCTTTTACTCGCGCTTCTACACTTTTAAAACTCCGATACATTTAACCCCTCCCCACATTTAAAAAAATTACACGTCTTTAACAAAACATATAAATGCTTTCCTTTTCACGTAAACAACTGATAATGAAGCAATAAATTATTTACAACGTAAAACGCTATTCACCCAAGCTAGAAAGCTTGGCCGACTCGAACGGGAGCTTTTTTTCCACTCAAGGAATTTTATTTTCCTCCTCCCGTCCCTTCCGCAATACATTAATTTAAAATGTAGATTTAGATAAAGAATAGCATTTTATTAATTCTGTCAATCGCAAAGTCCCTCTGGAAAGTGAAGTGGAGAATAAAGTGATACTTAAAATTTTTGATCATCCCTTTCTTGATACCGATCCCTATCCTAGGTAAAAAATTAATTAAAAATCGAGTTCGCTGCTAAAGCAGCCAGACATCAACCCTTCCCCAAATGAAAGATTGAAATCGCCGAGCAATTTAAAACTCGTTAAGTTATTTTTTTTTAAAACCGATCTGAACCTGAGGCAAAAATGAATGTGTGAAATTGATGAAGTGGACAGCCACAATTAGTCGACTAATTAACGTATGTCAAAACCACACTACTATTCAAAGGGCTTCCTTCATTTTATAAAATTTTCTAACGGGAAAACTATAGCCTGATCTTAATTTACCTAAAACTTGATTCGAAAGTTTGTTTCTTTTCCTTATCACAATGAAAGGAGTTACTCAAGTTATTTCAATGCAAAAACCTAATAAAAAAAAAAAAATCCGCTACAAAGTGAAAGAAAAAGTCACTCGCTGAATTTCTAGAAAAAAGCATTTGTTTGCATTTTTTCCCCTTCGGGGAGAAAGATGAAATGTGTGGAGCTTCGTTGTTTGGTTTGGAGACGTTTAGGCATTCCGATCGCTCTCTCCGAGATTTCCAGTATTCATACATTTTTTACAACGATTCTCTTCCCTAGTAAAAAGCTAGACATTTTTTTTGTAAAGTATAAAATATAACGAGACGTTAAAAGTTCACTTGTCACGTTTCAAGTGGGCTCTCGAGGGTCTCGTAAACTTCCCCCGAAAAACCCCTTCCAGCTCGTTCGCATCTTCTATTTCCGAACCGAATAAACCTTCTTCTTCTTCCGTTTACAATCTTATTACCTAAGCCTCGATATACTTGATTTAATAATTGTAAACGCGGCAGATGCGATATCCCACCGATAAATTGCGTATCATAAACGCTTCCTTAAATCTCTCAAAATACATTTTCCCCCTCGATAATCGGTTCGCATTTTAACCTCAACTCTTTCGTATCCTTTTTAATATTTTCGAAAGAGGACACCGTTGAAAGTGAGATTCCAGACGATCATTAAGCACAGATGCCGAGCTCGAAATATGATTGCCGTCGAGAAAGGGTCGAACGGGGAAAGGAGGAAAATAAGGGGACCCGAAAAAAAGAATAAAAAGTAAAGAGACGGCTATATTGGCTATTCTTCATGAGAAACCCTCCGTGTCGGGATGTTAAGTGGACAAGGCAGGTCTTTATCGTAAAATATAACACTGCTTTATCTGTATTTATTTGCGTCATTTTTAAACCATAAAAATGTTTCGTTTACAATATTTTATTATATTCTAATACCGCTACAGCTTTCTTTCAGCCCAACTTTAACTTGCAAAAAATGGAACTACCATAAAACATTAATTCTTTTCATATTAGGAAAATGATAATGACAAATAGAAAAGATCGAAAACAAACGAAATAGAAACAGGATCAATAAAAAGAGAAACCGCCACTTTAAAGATTGAGATCGTTGACTTGGTTGCTGTTGACGGTAGCAAAAAGATTATTTTTCAACGGTTGGCAACACCATCCATTTGTTTATCCGCCATTTTTATGTTGACAAGCGGTGGAGGGCTGCTAATCGAGAAAAAAAAGATATGGCTTGATGGTGATAAATGAATTTATCGAAAGTCGCCTTTGCTGATGCGGACAATTAACATTCCATGACAATTCCATGTTTATTATAGCTGTAAGTTACCATAAGTGTTCATAAGGAGCTTTCTCGTCTACGACTGAAAGGTAAATTATCAGATTTTTCGTTTCATTTTGGAAGACTACTTTTTCCTAAACTTATAGCTCTAGCAATTGTTGAAAATCGTAGTAATACTACCTTACACATTTTGTAATTTGAAAAATCATGCTGTGCACCCTCATAAATAGTTAATAGAATGTAATTTTCTTATGTAATGTGTAATTAGTGGCTGGAAAATAGCTGTGATAAACAGTAATAAGATTGACAAAAAGATTAAAAATTGTTACCCTTGTCACAGAATCAGCCACTTTTGTGATCAGTGCAATAACGTAAACTAACTGCATAGGGGGTAGACTCTTGTGGCTTGATGTGATTGTTAGCAAGTCATCAGCTCAGGATCTTAAAATCTTTTTCAGTAAAAGTCGAAACAATCATTATTATCAATATTTGATTTAATGGTGGAAAATTCACTCATTTTTTTTTTTTGTAATTTTAGCTCTGACAATGGAAAGTCCTGCTGAGTTCTTCCGCTTGCCAGACAATACGGATGTCATCCAAGGATGTTCAAATGGTTTATTGACTTACATTTCATGCATAAAAATAAATGGAAAGCCAATTTTACCACCTTTGGTAGGTTAAAAAATTAAGGCAATTCAACATCTGTACTTGAGCATTGTTGATAAATATAAACAGCTTGACGATGCAATAACACAAAAGAAAAGAGCGCTAACTTTATTTAATCATTTTCAGATGACAGAAGAAAAACGAAAGGAGTCAAGGAAATTTAAACAGAAAGCAATCCAAGTTGAGCAAAGATTATCTGATTTGAAACGCAGAAATGAAACCTTTATCAAAACAAACCAAGTTTCTTCCGAAATGTCTTCTTTTATGGATATGCCTCCCAGTCGACAGTCTACTCCTGCTAGGCCTGCAACTCTTAATCTCTTGCCTAAAACTTACGTACTACCGTCGGCCGAATTCGAACCTGTGAAAGATCCTGCGGTGCCCAAATCGAAGATGAGAGAACCGCATTATCAACAAATCGACAGGGGAAATATTTCTAGTCAAATAAGTACAAAAAATCTCGATAGATCAATTAGAAGCACTTTAGAACAAAGATTAGCCAATGAAGATAATGTAGTCATTAGAAATAAAAGAAACAAGTTCAAACAATCGCCCATTTTAGAAGAACATTACCCGGTGATTCCAAACGAAACCGTCGAATCGGACGATTCTAAAAAGGAAAGAAAACGCTGGTCTCCGTTAAAATTGGATTCGTTGTCTTCATTAAGAATAGAACTACCCAACAAAGATGCCGAAGAAACTGAAGAAATTTTAGAAACTTCAATTGAAGAGATTCAAAACTCGTCCGATACGATCACTCCTTCTAGTCTGTTGAGACAAAACTCTTACACTTTATTAACACCGAGTCCTGCCCTTTTAAATTATTTAGAATCTCAAAGAAATAACGAAAATACTCAAAGATCTCATTCCGGTCGGAAAACTTGGGATTTATCGAAAGCCAAGAAAAGTTGGGACCCGAATTCGGGGAAGCTTTGCAAGTCTTTAGACGAAGGGCACATCACCGACGAAACAGAAAGAAGAGTGTTATTGAATCGACGCAATTCGAGTTCTTTAGACGGTTTTTCGAGGGGGCCGATGGAAGTAAATTTCAATTCTACGCCCAGAGCGTCGCCTAGACACGCTTTCATAGACGACGGTAGCACGAGCCCCAGTTCTTGCAATTCCAAAACTTACGGGAAACCTAAAATAAGGAATAAAAAAGTAAGACCCTACAAAAACGTGCCTTCGCCGCAAGCAATAGACAATGTGCCTTCCAATAACGGGTCGGATGCGACGCAGGGGGCCCTAAAAACGTCCGTGCCTTCAGAAGTAAAACAAGAATTAGCCGATTTGTCCAGTTTATTGCTCAAAATGAAATTGGAACACGAAAGACAGAAAAAAGAACTCGAAGAAAAACAACGCGTCGAAATGAAAGAACTCGAAGTACTTTTTAAAAGAAAAGAAACGCAAATATTGAGCATAGTTAACCAAGGTTCGAAAAAATATCAGAGATCTATTTATTCTCAATATACGAATTTTTCTCAATCTTTGGATTTCGATGCTCGAATGAGCGGGGACGGAAATCATATTCAATCTGATTCCAACAGTGCTAAAAGAATTCACGGTTTACCGGATCCTCATTTTGTCAGAGAAGAATATGGGATCAGGCCTCACTCAGCCAAAGATATTCATCCTCAGTATTTTAATGTTAAAAATAAGTTTGATAGAAGAAGCAGGTCCGTCGATTTCAACCAAGGGAGCTGCAATCAGGACACGGATTTAGATGTCAGCTTTCAAGAAGATTCAATGCTTTCTAAAGGTATTTTTTTTAGTTTCAAATGGATTCTAGAATCACTTTTTCTTTTCTTGATAATAAATTTCACTGTTTCAGATATCACGATCGGCAATGAAGACTTTCTGGAATCGGACTCTATGAGCAATTTTAGCAGCCGTTCGTCTACGGTGAGCTCAGAGACAAGACAAGAAGCCGTGCCCATGCTAGAAATAAAACAGTTTAAAATGATAATACCTCCTGAAGAATTCGAAAAATACAATAAGGTAACAAATATTACAAACTAGAAATTTTCTTGGTGAATTTTCGATCAACTAAATGTTGTGTGTTGGTATTTCAGGCTGCTACTTTAATAACAGCTGCAGCTCGAGGATTTCTAACCAGAAGACTTCTGCGAACTGCCCATGTACAAGGACTTATAACAACGTTAAGAGATGCAATATCCTGTGCCACCGATTTACATTCCGCTTCCGATTTAGGAGACTCGGATATCGATCTCATGAGAAGATTGGGTCGTCAGGTATCTAGTCATTCCTCGCATAAAGTTTAGCACTTTCGTAATAATACTTTTAAGAACAAACTTTTTTTTTCTTTTTAGATCGAAGCTGCTTGGGACGCGGTTTACTCAGTATTTTTCAACACCGAAATATCAGAAAGATTACAGTTGATATCGGCAGATCGAGAAAGATTGAAAAACGCAAGCCTCAAGTTGCAAACGGTAGAACCCCCGAAAAGAATTTCTTCGGCTACGGAAAAATCTTTAAATAGAAAAAAACTTTCGGGATCGTTGATGTCTCGATCCCAAACTTCAAACGGTATTAGGAGACCGAGAAGTTGTTCGAAAATGAGTGCTTCGTATCCGAGCCCTGTTGTTCGTTATAAGTTAAAATAGGCACTGGCTGTCTTGTTGCACGTTGATATAAATTTTTTATCATATTACATTTTGTTTTGGAGTTGCCCAATTTCGTTCTTATTGAGTTTTTGAATAATATTTGTAATAATAGTTTTATTGCCAAAATTTTTTTTAAAAAAAGGCACTTTTTCTGCAAAAAGAAAGAATACGCACAGTCGAGTGTTTTGCTCGATTAAGTCTGATTTGCATATCTTGATTTCAAAAGAGTAAAAAAGTACTTAGTTCTTTAAAAAAAATGCCAATTTTTGCCAAGTTTAAATTTTTCGAATATCAATAGCAAAACATTTCCAAAATTATTTGTTCCTATGAGTTGTATAATTTTTTTTAGAAAAAATATTTGTTAAGAAAATAATAGTGTTCCGTGGTTGTGTTAAGAGATAGGTCAGAATTAGGGCAAATTAATAAAATCCATTTTAGAAATCGAACGTAGTTTCAATTGTAGCTATAACGTATTTAAGTTTTTACTCGTAAAACCTTTAGAACGATGAGTCATTTTTATTAAAGTTGGCTGTTAAAAATATTGTGATTGCTTGTAACTATTTTTACTGCCACGAAGCGAGATCCTTTGTAAATTTATCGACAAAAAGCAATTAAAATATTTTAAATCTGCCTGATTATCTGTTAGTAATCTTATTTAGAAAATAATTCAAGAAAGAATCAAAATAAAAGTGGGAATTTTCGTGTTGTCAGTATTCCAGATGTCTGATTATTGTCTTCCGAGGACAAGTTCAAAAATGGTCAATCGTAACACTTATTAAAATGCGCTGAAAGGGAATAATAGCGCTGCCAAAAAGTGACAGATTCCAAAAGATTATTACAGTTGGATATATATTTTTATACACTGAAATTAAAGATTTCCTAAAACAGGGTATGCCCTTATAAAATTTTGTAAAAATTACTTTTTTAAAGAAAGAACATTCAAGATCAAATCAATCTCACAAAATTATGTGTTTGCTTTTTGATGTGACCGGATTAAAGATGTACCATTTATGGAATTTTCCTTAATTGCGATGAAATTTTTAAAAAAAAAGGCAATTTAAAAATAGATATTAGAAACCGAAGCTTTATTTTATTTTTCTTTAGAGGCAAATTAGTTTCTACCTAATGTATGATACCTGTACAGTATTAGGATCACGTTCTCATTAGTTGTAAAAATAAACTGTAGGGATAAAATTCAAAGTAGATCTGTTAACAAATGTTGAGATTTTATATCACATTTGATTTGTGTTCAAAAAAGTATCCAAATGATAGGTATCTTGTTAATTATCTGAAAATTTTTTTAAATAAAAAGGTTAGGCTAAGTAGTGTCAGATGATTTTTTTCTAGCCCAAGATAAAAGAGGTTGTGACAAGTACTTTTTATACATTATTGGTTTATTATCTCAAATATTGAGCCATTAGAGCGGTTTAATAGTTGCTGAAGTTTATTCAGCCATAAAAAATGTTTTCTAATAAGAACCGCTTGTAATTTTACTGGCATTAAAACTTACTTCGTAATTTTTAAATCGCGTTGAATTTTTACCTTGAATATTTTGCACTGCTTACTATATTATTTTGTGCAACCTCATGATTCAGCGATTATTAAGGAAAGTTATTCATTTTTTCTACCTGACGCTTTTCAACAAAGAGCATATTTTTTTAAAAATTGTTTTTGGATTGCTTTTTCATATGTCAAATGGTACTTGTAATGTTTCGTTAAATGATAAAGAATAAATTATTATAAAATAAAGAACATGTTTAATTGTCTCGACTGAACCTTGCTCCTAACTTCAAAAATTCCCAGTTATTTTTCTTGGTATGGAAGTTCATGAGTTTGATCTAAAAGGCTTTTTAATTGTCAGAACTGATTTTATAAAAATGCTAGCGCTATGCAGTTCATCAAATTGTTAAAGCTAATAAATAAAATACTTGTCAGCTTGATTTAACCATACTCAATTTTAACTTTCACATTACATCATAAACGTAAGCCATGAGGATTAGCAGATAAACAAATTCTCTCTTATAATTTCCCAAATTGTTCAATCGACAGCTTGAGTCAAGCACTAAAAAAAGATACATAAAAAAAATGCTTTACTATCTCAAAGAATCAAGATGGTTTGAGAAATCGGCCACGTCATACATTAATCCATTCAACAAGCAGCAGAAAATCTTCTCAAAATAATTGATCTTGTTTTGGGGGGCGATTTTCGTTTAAAAAGTATTCCAATAGTCAATCCTAAAACGTTAAGAATTGAAAAATTTTTGCATATTGCACAAGCCATCAAGAATTCAAATAGCTGTTCGTTTTCTTGTTCTTGGATTTATTTCTCGCAAGTCCCTTCCACATTCATATTAAACCGTTAGTCATGGTTCAAATACTTTAAATCACCCGATTAAAAAGAGATTATAAATGTACAATATAAATTAAAGGATAAGTAAAAAAATATAACCACTATGATTTCATACGCAAGTGACAACGAAAGGGCGAAAGGGCGACCTTGGCTGATCGAGTGGTTGGTATATCATCATCACGTAGGCCTAAGGTTCCCGGTCAAAAATGATTAACAAAATTGAAACTCACCGTGTAGAATACAGGGCTAATCTTCTTAAGGATAAAATCTTCAATTTTTACAAAAATTAACTGTTTATCACTTAACTGTAAAACTGTAAATGGAGACAAAATTGACAACTGACCTTCCGCAAAAAAAAACAAAAACTAACAGCAAACATGGCGTCATACCGAAGCCCGATGCGAAATCTGCCGGTGATTTTGGAAATCACTGATTTTTTCAGAAGAAACCGATACCGATTCAATAAGGGAAGGGAAACAATGAATAGAAAAATTTTATCAAATACGATCAACGTCGACATAATTTTATTTTATGGAATGATCTTTATAATAGAAAGGTTGGGTTTAGGAAGTAGCTTTATTTATTCGCGCCCTTGAAATCGTGTTTGCTTTTCGCTGATAATCTGTAAGCATCATTCTGTTGAACTTTTTTAATGCGTGTCATCGACAAAACTGCAGTTATATAACCCCAACATCCGGAGCAAACAGGAAAATGAAAAGATTACATATACTAAAAGAGTTAATTTTTTTATTTAATTATTTTTTTTAAAAGCAAGCACCGTGTGATCACATTCATTTTCAGTTTCTACATAAATTATTTGAACCAATTTTTCAAATTTCTAATATTTTTAAATGGTAAATCATCTCATTCATTAAGCTTCTTACAATTTACTTTTAAACCACTTCACTATCCCATTCTTGATATTACTTTTAAAAAAAATTTGATTTTCATGTTGTAATAAGTTTTTTGGTATTTTTTTAATTAACAACACATAACTGTGCACTCTCTCAAAATCAAAAGTGCAGTTGCTAAGACAAAAATTTACAAAATAACTGCAAGTTTTTTACATAGTATAATAATAATAATTGAGTTCCAACCAATCTTGCCTTTGCATAAAATAATTGAAAACTAAACAGGAAAAAGTTGCATCTTTTGGATTTTATTTTATAAAATTAAAAATTTTTTACACTATGCTAGTATTTAATCTGGTTGTACTAAATTTTATTATTATATAAAAGTCAGCGATCGACTTGAATTTAAAATCTTTACACACCAAGAAAAAAAATTTCTGGCTATTCGATTTGATTTATGATTTAATTATTAAATTCCCTTGTGTAGTAAAACTTTTCCCTATGGATATTATACAATTAGTAAATTAATGAATATTTATATTTATACTTATATTACATATTACTATATTAAATCCTTTCAATACTTCATGGTATGGAAATTAATTCTGCATTTTATGGAATAAACCTTGATAACAAATATTTAATGCTGCAAATAAAATTGTGCCTAATGGCAGACTAGGCCTGACATGTAAAATGGAAAATTTCTGAGATTGCTTAAAGATAACAAAATAAAACATGGATTAACCAAAACAAATAAAAATAAAAATTTAAAATTCTTAAATAAAAAATAATAAGCAAAAAAGAAAATTGCTTTTTTTGGTGTTGATTATTTTCTAAATCAATTTATCACATATAAAAAAATCAAAAACTAGAACTACTTAAGATCATGAATAAAAATAATAAGGATGATTTGAAAATAACAGCCGTTAAAAGTGTATCTCACAAATCCAACAATATCATTATCTTTATAAATGGTAAATGGATGTTGCCGTAAAATGAACCCAGAAAATGTGATGTTTCATAAAATGAATTGCCTGTTATTAGACATGTAAGGCAAGTTAAATTTCATAGATTTACATTAGCATTGCAAAGTAAACGAGAATCATATAAAATATATTTTCCAGATCACTGTTTTGACATCTGTCAGATTTATAAATTAGTTTCTTAATAGGCTGATTTTAATCAGACAGTTCTAATATTGATGTCATTTTCAACAAAGCGGAGGAGGTGCAGAGGAATTACCGTTCGAATCGTTATCATTGTCCCTGAATTTCCTTGAATCTTCTCTCCTTCGTAACGTGCTAGGTCGTAAGAAATACAAAATGACGGCCAAGAAAAACCAACAAACGGCGATGAAAAAAAAGTTATCTTCAGTCGTGCTGATATTGCTACCGGGTACTAAACAAGGAAACAGAGAAAATATTTTTAATTCAAACGGTACTTCGAAGATTTATTTCGGGTTAAGGGCTAATTTGTTTGCTACTTACATTCGTTTAAACATTCGTTATCAGTACAATATGCTTGAGATTGTCTTAATAGAGACAAAAGGCGTCGCATTGCCATTTCATGGCTCCAAATACATTCGCAAGGATCGAAATTATTGTCACCCATGGCTACGATAATACTGATAATTTAATAGAGAAAGCCAAATACTACTATCAACTAAATAGAATTAAACCACATCAGTCTCTCAGAACGTCACTGTTGATGAAGCAATGGATTCTAGCAAAGTAGGTTAAATGCAACAAGTCGATTCTTTCGACAACATTGAAAAATATATTTGAGCGCCAAAAACAATTTTAACTTTTTTATTTCCAACAAAAAATGTTTTCCTACCTGATTGAGAAAAGCGATCTCTGAAAATTCTATACGAGCGTTTTAGTGGAAGTAGAAAATGAATAATAAAATGAAACCGCATTTTTAGGACCTTTCTACTTTAAATTACTTATAGAAGTGAAACTTCTTTCAAATCGTATCTTAAAAATAAAAAAAAAAGGTAAAATGTACGGAAAAATTTTCACATTCGAGGATTTTATATGGAGTGGAAAACCTGGGATGTTACGTAAAAAAGCACAAAGAAGTAGGTAAAAAAATTTTAACATTCGAAGATTTTACATGGGATTTTATATGGATTTTCAAAAGTCATCTTGAAGTTTCACTTCACTTCTGATGCGAGTTCGCTTAAGCGAGACTCACAATTAGTTTTTTTTTCAAAAGCAATAGGAATGAGGAAAGTTTAGCTAGGAAACCGATGTGGTGTATTATAAAAACGATAAATAATTAAACGATTTATTAGTAATTTTTCCAAGGTCGTTTAGGGAACTGTACAATAAATTTTTGAAAAATTTAAGATATCTTAAGAAATAACTTTGGTTAAATTTAAAAATTTAAAGCTCATTTAAGACTGCATTAGTCGTTGGGGCAGCTTCTAAACAGGAGCTTTTGATAATGTTGCAGCTAAATCACGCTGAACGCTTTGTTTATTAATGAAAAATCTACAAATAGATGATAAAAATTTTAAAAATTTAATAATTATTAAACAAAAATGAGAAAAGTTTGAAAAACTTTTAGTTTAACATTTTCCTAATTAAGAAAAAAAATGAGACATTTATAAAAAATATACATATCTCAATAAATTAAAAAACACTTACAAAAATTGTAACCAAACTGAAGTATAAAAGAGAACTTTGAAAAAGCAAGATTTTGGTCTAAAAATTGTTAATTAATAACTTAACCGACCACTGATTTACTGATTAAATATGCTGAAGAATTTAACGACATTTTCTTAAATATAAATCAGATATTAACATAGATAAATCATTTGATTTTTTTCATCAAGGAAACTTAAAGTGGGAATAACATGGAGCCTATGAGTGCTACTCACGAAGAGTTTGATATCTGTACATTAGAATACAACGCTGAACAAAAATGGCTGAACTTATAGATAAATATACCAGCTTGAACTTTATATAAAAATCAAAAAATTTAA
Source organism: Liposcelis brunnea (assembly GCA_023512825.1). NCBI lineage: Eukaryota > Metazoa > Arthropoda > Insecta > Psocodea > Liposcelididae > Liposcelis > Liposcelis brunnea. The sequence continues at coordinate 17,715,263 of CM042065.1, read as the reverse complement.
TATTATCTTGTTAAAGAAATATTTGCTTTTAACGCTGATATTAACGCTTACTTTTTTAATCTCAAAGCTTAATTATATGGGATCTCATTTTTCTTTCAGCGTTAATTATACCTTGGGATACTTTCCTTTCAAACGACTGAATTATCTACAGGCCCTTTCTTTTCTTTGTTCTTTAAAGTTTTATTTCAAATTAGGTAGCAAGCCTCAACTATAAAAAAAATTACGTCTGCTTTGTTTCTGGCCGGGATTATAGTAATTTAATTTAAGATAAAATATATAATTTTAAGTTAAATACATCAGGGAATTTTATTAATCCTTTGTCAAGATTCCGAAGCGAATCTCGTTCATTTGTTATTTGAGCTGCCTATAAATAATCGTGCCGTTTTCGAGTTTTTCCTTTTAAAAATGAGACGAAAATAGCTATCCATAAGAACGTATTTTTCAAAATCGCTTCAAAATCTCAATCACAAGAAAATGAATACAGTGGTAACACTTAGGTGTAACTCAATGCTTCCAATGGAGGCACCTTTAACTCGGCTTATTAATAGTACCAGTGGTCCACTTAGTTTTTAAAAAATTTTAAAAATGATAAAATAAATTTTATCACATTAGGATCGGTAAATATTTCAATACTTTTAAGCAGTAGCACATTTAAATTATCATAGAAGTATTTAGCCATTGCAGCCTTAAGTTACCCAATGTGTCCAAATTTATTTAAAATTTTATGTACATTATGATTATCTTAAATATAACATTTACGTGTAATATGTATATTTTATGATTTATTTACACAAGAATCGTCCGAACGCAGAACATATTGAAAGTCAACCCGTCATTAATAGCTGCCGATTTAAAATCATGCTAATTATATGAGATCGCAAGAGAATTTAATGTTATACTGATTTCGATGATAAATTATTCAACTTTCGATATGTCCTGAACGATGTCAGAATTTTAAATTAAAAATAAGTTTAGTAGAAAATGATTCAGGTATAAGAATTTGAAACTCTGACAATAAATAATAAAATTTGATCTAACTTTTTTTTTATAAATATTAAAGAATTTTAAAAAACGTTAACAAATACACACATAAACATACAGATCGACGATGACAGATGCATAAATATTTCACTTCAGGAAATAAATTTAAAAAAAAATTTCAATCATCGTTCTGCGTATAAAACAAAAACATTCATGTACAATCAAAAATGCATTGATTTATTCGAAAGAAAAACACATTTTTTTACTAAAATATCACCTCTAATAACACTAAAAGTTAAGAACTAACACGAATGTTTAAGAAGGCAAGCAAAATAGTTACTTAAAGATAAAACATGTTTTTACTTTCCTACATTCAATAAATCATTCTTTCGGCTTTTAATTCTTGGTTTTGGCATTCGGGTTAAGGCCAATTAGAAAATAAATAGAGAAAATAGAACAGTTTTTCAACATTGGCAAGTATAATTCAGTCTCTAAGCATTTTAATTTGTAGGAACAGGCATTATTCGAAATGCTTTTTTCTGTTTAGGGGAATGCAGACAGTTTACTTTTAAAAACCGCCTCGTTAGATTAAGCCAATTTTTAGGGGAATATATTTAGGGACTACGTTTTTCATTTACGAGCACATCAATCACATCATCTTTAAATTATTTTTTAACAAAAAAAATTGTTTGTTTTAGGCTAAAAAAACTATCCAACGATTAAATTTATTGCATGATAACAAATTATTCGTATAATACAAACTTAGACTTTTTAAATACAACAAAATGGTTTTGGCAAGGACTTAAAAAGTTTTAGCGGATCGATTCTAATATAATATATTCAAGTCGACTGGCTTGATTTTTCATCAGTTCAAAACAACTGATATAACGTATAAAAAAATATCACGCTGGCGAAAGCATAAAACGTATTAATGACTGTAAAAATGAGAGCCGAAAATATTGAGAATTTGGGCTCTTTGTATTCTGTGACTATTTAGTCGACCGAATTCAATATCATATAAACCTACTAGAACTTTTTAAATTGATTAAACATTTCATTACATTTTTGTACTTTAGGATAACCTTGCTATTATATTTAGCAAGCAAAATAAAAAAATTTGAAACATTTTTAAGTTTGAGGGAATGCAGTTTTCGAAAAAAAAATTCCTTCGGATTTGTATCTTTCCTTTAAAAAAAATTCGGCATTTAGTTATTAAAACTCCTCATTCAAAAGTAATAACTACTATTGTTACTTGTTAATAATCAGCTAGCGTTTACCTTTTCATACTAAAATTTCATTTACTTTTGTAAATACTGTTTTAAAATAAAGAGCTTTAAAAGAAGTTTTTTCTATTTTCTTTTTTGTTTCTTTTAAACAGCCTACATAATACTGGAAAAACTAACAGGTCAAAAATAAACTAAATAATAAATCAATTAAATAAACAAGTAAAATAAAAAGAAAGATTACGGTTTGTTTAACAAGAAAATCTCCTGAATTTGAAAAAAAAATCACGTTTACAACTTTCTTATTAGAGAGGCTACAATCAATTTCAAAATCCAAATAATGTTTTATTACACGCGCAATGACCTCATACTTTTTCAATTAAATTTGTTCTTGAATAATATTCGGCTTTAGTTTAAACAAATGCCATCGGATAAAACTTAGTAATGCGTTAAAATAATATTAATAATGAGTTCAGATATTTTATTTCGTTTTTTTTCTTAAATGCGCCGCATTGATTATTGTTATCATTAGGTTATTATGTCACAAAATTTGTGACGGAGTATTATATTTATAAATAATAGTAGGAAAAAGATATTGATTAAAAAAAACCCTGTTAACGAAACTAAAAAGAATTTCCTCATTGCACATTTTAAACAAATTGTTTTAGGACAATTATTATTGTCGGTTTTATTGATACATATTTTTAAGTTTCCATGTCTTTAATTCTCATTATACTTTTCTCATCAAAGTAATTTTCCTTTTCCATTTTTATATAATATATTCAGAGGATACACAATTAGAAAGTATAGAACAAGACGTTGAAGATTCAAAAAGATTCAACATAGCAGAGAGAAAAAAATACTAAATACGGTACACGAAGAAACAATTTTACCGATAAAACATTGGACTTTTGAAAAATGGATTTAATACTGATACACGGGCTATTGAAGTGGCGGCCATAAACCAGTATCTCAGAAATAAAATCTGCACTAGAATATTATTTGGGAATGATTTTTCATGTGCAGACAATTACAGCAAATAATTTTTTTAAAAAAATTAAAACGATTTTTTTAACAAGTCATTCATAATAAATTACACATGTGGGAAGAACTTATTAATTTAGTGATACATCCGCTTCCTCTTTAGGTATAATTTTTCATTTCCTTTTTATATTAAAATTTCCATTATGAATGATCTCTCCAAAATGTTACATCTCTAACTAAGAATGTGTTTATTTCTTATTTTATTAAGAAAAAAATTGGCACTAGAAAACATCTATTTTTAAAAGCTTGAATTGTTAAAGTTAAAATTTCTGATAAAAAATTAGATTTTTAAGCTTTTAAAATCTAATCAGTTCCTTTTTTGAAGTAACGCGCTTACATTTACAAATAATGTGAATCAAGTAATACGAAGCATTTAATCAATTTCGAGGTAGGATGTGCTTTTGGTTTTTTTAATTTTTAATCGAGACAGCTACAAAGTGTTTACCATAACTAAACAGAAATGGATCTCAATTCGTGATAACCAGTCGAAAGGTTATTTTCAATTTTTGGCATCTACGGCAAGTATTAGCAAAATTCCCAACATCTCCATTGTTCTAGATTGTTCGATTAATAAAATTATTATAAAAATTATTGCAATTAGAAATAATCAAATTACAACGAAGCAAAAAAAAAATCGGCATAATCGATACTGCCTTGTTAACACGAAACGCAAATACATCGATCATTTTAAAGAAAATTTTTTCTTAGTTAATTATTTACCCTGAATGATCAGAATATTTACCCGTTTACAATATGAAAGTTTTAATTAACTAAAAAAAAATTTCGTACATTTAATACTTGTTAAAAACATTTATTGGTGGCTTTGGACCTTTTAGTAATGTCTAATGTTAATCCTAAATATTTATAATTAAATAAATCTATATCTATCTATTGCCGTTTGCTGCGTTATCTTTTTAAAGCAGCTTGATACTGAAATAAGGCCGCCACAATAAATCAATTTAAAGGAAGCTTACACGTGCTGAACAAATTCGGGGTTAAGGAAAGAGAATCCCATAAATTCTGTTTGATCCAAATTCATCATGAACAACTTGTCGGTGGGTGTTAAATCGGTTTTTTCCGATGTGAATTGTTTGTCGAAATTGCTGACGTCTTTCCGATGTTTCTGAAAAAAATTTAAAAGTTAATTTAGTATCCTAATTAATAAAAAGTAAAAAAAATAAATAAATAAATAAAATTCTTACGATTTTAGGCTTGAACGGAGGCTGAACTTCTCTATTTTCGATACGCTCCCAATCGATTCTTCTGAAAAATGCATGACCACGTACGTCTTCTTCTCCTCGAGCACCGCAGCCTAATCGTTTGGCAGGATTTTTGGTAAGGAACTGAAAACGAATAAGTAAAAATTATTTTTCAATTTTTTACTCAGAGGAATAACTTCTAGCTGTCTTCTTTTGGCTAATCCTCATAGGTTGTAATCAACAAAAATTGACTTACTCCTTTGCAGGCTTCCTTTGCTTCTTTCGATAAACTTTTTGGATAAGAAACGTTATGTTCCGTAATTGCAGCAAACAATTCTTCCTCATCTTCTCCGTCGAACGGCGGCTGACCTACCAGCATTTCGTATAATAATACGCCGTATGCCCACCAGTCTACTGATTTTCCGTAAGGTTGATAAAGAATTATCTAAAAATATAAATATTTCGGCTAACACAAAATAATAAAAGTTATTTTGTGGGATTAAAAATTTTTTTACCTCAGGTGCAATATAATCTGGTGTTCCACAGAATGTTTTTGTTGTTTTGTCTCCGGTAATTCCTTCTTTACACATTCCGAAATCTGCTATTTTGATATGACCGTCCTGATCCAGCAGAACGTTGTCCAATTTTAAATCTCTATAAACGATCCCTCTGACGTGAAGGAAAAACAAACCGATCGCTATTTCTGCCGAATAAAAAACAGCCACGGGTTCTTTAAATTTACCGCATTGTTGTATTTGAAACATGAGATCGCCGCCGTTGACGTATTCCATCACAAAATATAATCGGTCCTGAAAAAAAATATAATTCCATAAGCTAACTCGTAGACGATTTGTCTCCGGATGAAAAATTTTAGGTTTACCATGGTTTGGAAGCAAGAATGTAACTGAACGAGGAAAGGGGGTTTTTGAGATAAAGCTAGAACTCTTTTTTCGACCATAGTGCATTCCACATCGTCGTCTTGAATAATAATGTCTTTTTTGAGTATCTTGATTGCGTAGAGTTCATCGGTTCCTTTTCTTTCGGCCAACATCACCTGTAAAGAAAACAAAATCACTAAGGTGAAAAGTTTTTTTTTTTTTTAAATCACGCAGAAGAGAAATTATTTACCTTGCCGAAACTACCTTTACCAAGAACCATGAGGAAGTTGAAGTCGGATGCTCTGATAACGTCTTTTTTGCCCATGTTGTGCGGAACATCTTTGTCTGACAAAACGGGAGCTTTTTTGGTCATCGAAGACTGAAAACCAGTGCCAAAAAGTAAGTTATTTTAATTTAGGACTAGATGCCGAATTGCAGACGTTTTGTGGGCAGTAGAAACTTTTTAGAAAAATATTTTTAATCGGTACAATGGTTTCAATTCGAAGTTTCAAGTTAGGTCAGACTATTTAAGCTAAATTTCTAGAATTCGACTTTAACAAAAACTGAATGTTTTCGCTGCTTAAAAGTATTTTCTAGCGAATTTTTAGGCTTAGCCATAGTGTAAGTTGCTTATTTCTTGGATTTTTACAAAACTTACGTCTTCTTCTGGAAATGTTTTCAAGATCCGAATGAGGAAAAATTTAAAAATTACTTACGATAAATCAAAATAATAATGATGATACCATATTCATAACGATTACCATTTTTTATATTGCATGCAACATTTTTTAAAGCGAACAACATGCGCCGCCATTATGGGTCTAAAAAAACTTTTTCTCGTTATTTTTCATAAAAATTTCAAACTAGCTAATTTAATTCTAATTTACTTTTTCTAATCTATATTTCATAAATAATTTTCTTCGTTTAACTTAAAATGATTCGCCACGTTGACATATCAATGCAAACGATATTTGGGATTCAAAGTAAAGAATCACGCCTTTTCGGTTTAAAAATGTTTACATAAAATTTTTAAGGTCTCAAAACATGACAAAAGGATATTCTTGAAAAAAGTGATCGGGTAGATTGTTGCTGAATCAAGACGCTTGTTCTGTGCTAAAGTGAAAATTTCAGGCATTTGAAATGTTTTTATTCGCTTGTAATAATGGGTTATTCGTGCCGCTCGCAATTTAATGCTCCAAGCTATTTCATAAAACACTAAATAAAGCAATGACGGGAAAGGATTAAAGCAAAGTGAGTAACAAGTGTGTTAATTTTTCGAACAAGAAAATTATGAGCTTTTAGCAGCGAGAAAGTGCATCGCGTTCCGTGTATCGTACACAAACTAAATATCCATCTATTTAATCGTAAAGAATCTTGGTTCAAGCAAGACGAAAGTTTAACGTGACTTCACCGCTGATAATTTTCTTAACCGCTTGACTGGTGTTTAACAACTGTCTTAAAACTTAGTTTCCAAACCTTCATTTCTCTGAAATATTCTCGGAAAAGGAACTAGCTTCAGATTTAGGAATTCGGTCAAGCTTCTTATCTGATCTTTTCTAAAATCCGATTCTCGAGAGGGGAAATAATTATTTTATACATAGAGTTAAATCCTACGCGATGCACACTATTCATTTTACGAATGAAAAACTTTTAAGCAAAATTCCATCGTTTCTTGATTTCTTTCAAATCCCATTTTTCATCGGTCAGTATTGAGGATTTTTTTTAAAAAAATGAATAGGATTCCGATCCTGAATTTCGCGATGCTTCTATCAAAGCCTTTTACTTTCATGCGTCTTTCCTTTAACGTGCATTTCAAAAAAGCTTTTTTTTTAAAAAACGAAAGCTAAAAATCATGCTAAATTCAAAATGGCCCACCGTGTTTGATTTTTGGCTTTTACCCATAATTGTGGAGCCCTGATATAAAAACACATAAACATTAGTCATTTTTTATTTAATGATTCGCCGTTTTAAATGATTTAAGTTATGGTATATCAGGATCTGAGATCTAATTTTTAATTTATAATTCTTCATTTAGAAATCAGATTCCGATTTATTTTATTATTTTAAGAAAAAAATTAATTTGAGAAAAATGAATACATCAATTTATACGAACTTTGTTCGTTCAACATTTATCAAGTTTTATTAAATACAGAGAGGTATACGCTTGATAAAATTTACTCGCATTTTAATCGAAATAAACGCATTTACCTCTTTGTATCGGTAATTTAATGAATTATTAATGACCAACAACATCACCAGAAGCATTAAGAAAAACATTCGCTAAAACTCGAAAGAGGTTCAAAATTTCTAGAGCTTGCAGTAATCGCTTTAAAAAAGCGCAAAGCATCGAGTAAACCTACTGCTCAAAATCATTTCTTTTCAATTTTTAAATCATGCTGTTAATAAAGCGGCAATTCGTAGCCTAACATGACTCGACAACAGGCTCGCTCTTTAAAAAAAATCTCTCTTAAGATCTCAGCTGGCAATTTGCTTTGCTATGCCAGCCTTAATTTTGGCGTTTCTTGCCGCAAACCTGGGAGTCGATCGCAACTATCAAAACCTTCATCTTAAAATATCGAATATTTAAGTCCTTTGCTATTTGGGAGAGAGCTAGAAAATCCATTCTACAGAAGAATCGGTTCAGAGCTTTAGAGAATGCGTTTTTAAAAATATTAATAAGATTAGAAAAATACAAGGAAAGATAAAAAAGAACATTCAAAATGACAAAAGATAAATAGAGACAAATAGCACAATACATAAACTAAAAAGGCACACCCTTTTTCCACTCCAGAAATGATAATTTTTCAAAAGAGCAATACCATTTTTTATTTGATTTCAAAAACGAAATTGCCTTTTTTAAAGATTTAAAAAAAATTATCTTTTTTGTCACCTTTAATGTTGTATCTAGGTTAAAATAAAATAAATGACTAAAAAGAAGATTAGGAAATTTACCCGCAAGTGTGGTTTGAGTTGGGCTAAATCGACGCCTTCGGCAGGAACGGGTACATTGTAGAATTCGCCTTCTTCCTGCGTTAACAACTTATACCATCCGTCTACGGGTTCTTTGATGAGTTCCGATATCCCAAAGGAGAGAGAACCCATGAAATCGTTTCTCGACGTCCTATCCCAATCCCATACTTCGATCAATAACCTCCGATCCTTGTCTTCCGCCTTGAGATCACTGCAAATTTTCATTTAAATAACGAATATTATTCGCAAGTCCTAATTCTGGAAAGATCGGTCCGAGAGCGAGAGATAAAGTTAAAATCGAGACGGAATCCCCGAGGATCATTTCTCGATCCATCTTTCTAATATTAGCTTCGTATACGTTAATTAAGAGACGGGTCGCTTTCGATCGACCCCGGAGCTTCTAATCAAAGGAAAAAATTTTCTATCTTCCAAATTAAAAGGAAAGATAATTTATTTAAAAGGTGGAATTAAATCTTTTCCCCCGCGACGAAATAGATAAAAGGAAAGAGGAAAAAAAGATAATCGGTAAAGAAATTATAGAATAAAGTTTCTGTTTGAGGAACAAGTTTCGTTTGTTCATTAAGTAGATCCTTTTTTTTGTTGAGATTTTCCTACTGTTATTAAACGGAACCTTTTCACGTTTGCTTTAACTTCTTCGAGATAAAAAACTTGAAAATCGGATTTTAACATAAAAGGAAATTTATTAAGGCTTATACTTCCGCAAGCTTTTAACTTTCACATCTTTTCGGATAGACTGCCAAACATGGCAATTTATTGAATGTGGCCTCTTGAAAACGGATTTTAAAAAAATAAAAAAAATTGATGGGTTTTATTTAGGAAATGCTACCGAAAAGGATTCATACTGTGTCTGTAACGTAAAATCTATCAAATTCGTTTTCGCAGATTCGAAGTGGCCGCCTTTTAAAGCATCTGCCTCGAGATAAAGATCCCCACAGAAATAGGCTAATGCGGTTTGCTAATTTAATTGTTTCCGGTTTTCTGGTAAAAAGCGGAAAAGAAAGTCGGCCAATTTCTGATGGGATCTCTACCTCAAAGCTTGCGCCAGTATTCGAATACTTACAAAACAAGTGTTTCGTTCCAAACTGGATTGAGGCACGCCTTGATGGTCTTTGTTTTCTTTTTGACGTTGTCCGCGTCAGGAATCAACTTAAGTTTAACATAAGGATCGGATAATCCGTTCGGATCCATCGGAATTAAATTTTTACCCTGTTTTACTGAAAAAAGAAAAGAAACGGGTTATTAGAACTGATTTTCTTTGACGCGAGAAGGAAGATTTTCTCTTAAAAGCACTGGGGAAGATTCGAGGTGGTAAATTTTGCAAAGATATATGGATTTCCCCGTCAAAATTTCAATTATTTTATAGCGCTCTAACAATGCTTAGTAAAGCACTTTATTTTATTGGTTCGGGATACAAGAAATTTATTCCTTACCTTCGACGGTTAACTTGTTGCCGACGCAATCTATTTTCAGTTCGATACGACCCCTTCTCTCCGTGTGATCGCAACCGCAGAGGTTTGGAACGCTTTCCTCGCATCTTTTATGCACGTTCATGTCACATGCTGCACAAAAACAGAAATATTACATGACTACAATATTAAACCATCTTTTTACACCGTCTGGAGCCGCTCGCAAACCGATTTAACATAAAATAAAATCTACGCGTTTTGAATCTAATCGAAAAGGAAACGGTTATAAAAGTTTCTAAACCCGGTTCGAGAATATAAGACGAGCAAGAACCGTGGAAAAGTCATCATCAGCAAAGTAAAAGGTAAACGAACAAAGTCCTCAAGGTGTGATAAATTACAAAAATTTTTCACAACATAAACATTTGAGGAAATTTCGCCAAGGAAAAAAAATAAAAATTTTACTCTGGAAAAAGATACCAAAGTTTACTTTTAAGATAATCTCCGGAATCATTTATCTAGGGAGAAAATGTCACACATCTCTTTTTCTACGAGCTTCTTTGATCAAAGTGTTTGAACATCCTTTCAAACTTTCTTATTATTTTACTTCAGCAGAACTAAGGTTTTTCTCTCGATTAAAAATCCAAACAATTTTTCATATTAGTCAAGAATTTTGAAATTAATCATAAAACGATTTTTCCTGTAGAACGTTTTTTTTTTTTTTTTTATCAAATGGCTTTTTATTGAATTTTTGAAAACTTTATATTCTTTCTTACGACAAAAAAATAAAGTTCTCCGAGGATTATTTCGGTCACCTTATACCTTTTGTAACCCTCAAAGGGAGGAGAAAAAGTGACAGTAACCGAGTTTTACTCTTCTCCACTTTCCAAAGTTTTCGTAACTGGTTTGAATTCCAAGAGACAAGGTTTTACATTCTTTTTTCTACAGTTTTTTTCAAAAATTGTTTCAGCTTAAGCAATTCGAAAAAGTGTAATAACGTATGTTATTATGATGGGAAATCAGAAATGGGAAAGCATAATCGACCGAGGTTTTGATTTGAAAACTGTCTGAAGTTTTATAGGATTATCTCGGATATTTTAGTCATGCGAAAATGTTTTTCCTTTATTCACTCGGACCTTTTCCAGTTTTGATTGATAAAAAAATTTAGGTTAAAAATATAATTTTTGATGAGAAAGAAAAACGTGAAGGATGAATTCATCTCACTCATTTCTTCGAAAGGACTAGTAAGACAAAAAATTAGCTCCGAAAAAGGTCATTCTATTCGAACCGACGGCTCTAGCCAGTTTAGTCAAGACTTCTATATCGCTCTGGAGTTCGCTGGAGATTTTAACGACTCTAATTGAGCTCGGACCAAAATCTCCACATTTCTAACGGCTGACGGCTTAGCCTGAGTTTCGATCGGCTGTAAAAAATGCCTTATCGGTGGCTTTGAAAGGCTTTGTTTTAATAGCCTAAGGCTCCGTCAAATGTAATTCGAACACAGAATGGCTCACTGGTTCGTTAATGATACTACCAAAGTTTTTAAATCCCCGTTGTAATTAAAAATACAGACGAAACAAATGGAAAGCCGTAAAAATTATTCGAATCCGATTCGCTACGGGAAGAGAAACCGGAACAAACAGAATTCGGTCACTGGAAAGCTTGACGGTTTAATAACTGACATTTATCAAAATGATATTTGAAATGCAAAGCTCGAAATCAGAAAATTATTTTTATCGTTTTTTAATCGATCATCTCGAGAGATATCGAGATCCGTCATTTTTTTTTAATTTAACCATTACAGTTTTGGAGTCAAGTCATTCGTTAATAAGCGATATCCGATATCGCTAATAAATCCACTTTTTTTTTTATTTCCTTCGAGAAAAAAAAGCTACAAAACGATTCGAAAATTCGCTGAAATTACTTTCTTCCTAATAAATTAATCTTTAACGTGACCGAAAAAAATTCTTTTAATATTTTTCGATACGGGAAAGAAACGTCAGTGTTGAAATCATTTATCAAACTCGCTTTTTGCATTTATATCTTTCCTTGAAAAGTTACAAGATCGCGGGATAACGATCTACATTTCTTTTATTGGAGTTAAACCCGCATTAATGGGACAAAAATGAGTAATTTAACTGACGAGCCCGAGGATTAAACCGTTAATCTCTTCGGCGAGAATATCGAAAACGTCTGAAAGGGAAACGATAAAGATTAAATTTTAAACCTTCGGACTCGGAGCTACAAGTATTATGAAATTCCAGAAATCGCTTATGCTTTCCGCCTAATATATTCTTTTCCCATCGATTTAAATTCAATTTTATCGTCTTCTTCTGTTTCCCGAGTAAAATACAAATAGCCGAATAAATTCCATTTCCCATTATATAATCCCGGCCGGATCTCTACCCGATACCGTTTTTTCATAAAATTATTCAGTTTTTATAATTTTCACTTTTTTTTTATTATCTTAAATGTGTAATATCGTAGCTATTACATCCTATTTTCAAATTTTTAATTCTGGTCACGTTTAGAGAATTTACCCTCAGTATATATTAGTCATGAGCTTTTTTTTTCTTGTAAAATTTTTTTCCCGCTGAATGTTTGCAAAAGATTTATTCAACTCATTTAAATTGCTCAAAATAAACAATTTTTTTAAAAAGAATGCTAAGCTAAAGTTTTCACGATAAAATTTAGCGGAACATTATTTTAAGGGTGAAAGTAAGGATTTTACGAGAAAGAATAGAAAAATCTTCAAATCTTTGATCCTTCGAACATCCGATTGAAATATCCTTTATTTCAAATTGTGTCGTGATCCTTAGAAAATCGTTTTCGATTTTTATTTAAACTCTTCTCGATTGGACGACAAAAAATTATCCAGCAAGAAATGGTCTCTCTATCGATCACATTTTCTGCTTTCCTGTTTAAGGTTGAGCTGAAAAATCCTCAGCTTTTTCCAAATATTGTTTTTAAAAATAAATATTTTTTTCGAATCTGATTTTTATTGGTGAGTGTCTTTCGGGTAGACAGACAAAATCTTGGATAAATTCCGTGTCTTTTTTTTGTTTCCATTTTTCTGCCTGATCTTTAATTTTTTTTTTTTCGATTAATTTAAAACGATAGCCAGGAATATTAATACGTATCAAAAGTAAGGTACGGCATTTTCGATAAAAGCTCTTTCTCTTTTGCTCTTCGCTTTCGGGTTCCGTCCTTTCATTTTCAGTCTTCCTTTTCACCCTTTAAGTCGTTAAAGGTATCGATTCTTCTTTTTCCTGATCATTTTCAGCGGCTTCGATCTATCTTTTTCGTGAAGACACCATAAAGCAAGCCATTCGGCCCGAGGACGGGTTCGATCAAATTCGCCTTTAATTTAAAAGACCGTTCTTACTAATTTCCTCTTCTCGAAACTTCTTCGTTAGTCCTTCCATCCGTTCAATTAATCTTCTCCATTTTTCTCCTTGCAATATTTCACTCGTCTCCTCTATTTCCATGTTTCAAGGCGAAAATTCTACAGGATTCTTCGGTTTGATTCAGAGGAAAATATTAGTCAAGCATTTTTCGCACTAATTATTTGATACTATCGACGAGGCAGGTTTGATCGTTTAGAAGTAAAAAATCGAGTACAAAAAAAGCTTGATTTTAAAATTTTGAAAATCTGGAAAAAATGTTTAGTTATTTATAATTGGGTTGGTTTAAAATTAAAATAAAAGGAATCGCTTTCTAAGGCAAAAATTAAAAGGGTTCTCAATCCCTTCAATTTTGGTTTAAGGTTTAGCTTATCAAGCCGTAAGTTGCGGTTTAATCGGAATCTTAATACCGGACGGGGAATTTATTTTTCCGAGGGCCGATTAACGCGTGATCGTTGGGATCGGTTTGCCGCTGAGAAAATGCTCACGTGAAAAAGGGATTTTTTATAAGATAAATACCTGAGCATTTCAGTCCCTGCTGCGATATCCCGTGTAGCATTGAACCACAATGGTCACAAAACGTGGGCGTGAGGTAGGAATAGATCTCCCATTTGTGCTTGGCTTGGATCTATAGTAAGACACAACACCGAGTATGAAGCTCAAGCAAATCAACAATCAGCCGGAAAAAGAAGTGCATTCTTTTTTTTCGGTAAACTCGGCAATAATATTTATCGAAATCATAGAGTGACGTCAAGAAAAACGATGTGAAAAATTTCGTATTTAAAAAATTTGACTAGTTTTGTGACGGGAGCGACTTAATTTAATCTGGAAATGGTAAAATACTAAAAACCTGTTTCGTGGATTTAATTAATCATATTTACATTGTCTTTAACAAGAAAATACGGTATCCTTCGAGCGTTACGTGCGCGAGTAAAATTTTTTTGCGTAGGCTCTTATCACGTCACTCGGAAATGATTCAGACCGATTTTCCCGAATTCATTCTTGATAAATATTAAGATTGCCGTTTCACAAGTTTACCGAACGATTTTAAAGAAATAAATTAAACTGAAACAGTACATCTAGAATTATATAAAAAAAAAACAACGAACCAAAGTCAATAAAGATTTAACAGTCGAGAACATTCCGAGGCAAATCCATATGCTCATAATAAAAAAAAAGAAGGGAAAACAAGATTGAGCAAATGAAACAGTCGAAATTTTAAAAACAGCCATTCTGAAGCAAACAAAATTAGTTATTGTTACAAGACAACAGAAAAAATAAAAAATAAATCAAAACAAAAAACGAACTTACGTGTTAATAATTTTAAGAAACGGAGACAAACCCCAAAAGAATTATTTTTCTTAAAATTTTTTAATTCTTACGTTTTGTCTCCATCACTTACGGGTTAATAGATTCCTAAAGATAATTGTTCGCGATGTATGAAATAAAGGATTTCCGACGTCAAGCGGTTTCGGTTTTTGAGGTTTTCTAAGTCAATAGCCACCCGAAAAGTTAAAAATAAATATCTACTAGGAACGAGAGGGAAACAAGAAAGATCAAAAAGGTCAGTATACAACTTAAAACCGCAGCTGATTCATAACATGAAGCAGCAGTATTATTACGAACTGTTCTCTCTAGGGGTAGATTTTCCCTGAAAAGATTTACAGCATTATTCAAAATCCTATGCATGTTCAAATTTAAATTTTGATTACATTTCTTGAACGTGATAACGTTACTGTGGCGAAATGCGAGCGAAAAGCTAATCTACTACTAATTATAACCCTTAACCAGAAATCTAAATTTTAAAAATTCCTACAGAAACTACAGTACTTTCGAGCACCTACTAAGTACGAATTAAATTAGATTTAAAAGTTGGCCTTGCTTCGAAATATCATAGGGAAAGGTCATTTCGGAGAGATGAGAAACTCAAGGAAAACCTCTCTCTCGAAACCGACCTTTAAGCTAACATGGTTGAATATAAAATAAGGGTAAAAAAGAATCCTAGTTTATTATGACGCAAAGGAATCGATGAATAATTTTAGAGCAACAAGATAATGGATAATATCTGGGGAAAAATACTTTTCAAGATTGATCTGCTCCAGGGAAATATAACTAAAATTAACTTTTTCCTTCAAATTTTATGAAAATTATGTAAACAAATATCTCATTGATCAATAAATTAATCATTTTTAGATAGCAGATCCAAAAAAGATAACTAAACCAACTCATGAACGGGGAAAAATAATTAAAATTTTGAATCAACTCAACACGGTCTCTCAAATTGTTTGAATAGCAAACACGTGTTCGAAATTTCAGACGATCAAAAAGGCAAAACCTAAACGGATTTTTTTTTGAATTCGCAATTTTTTAAAAATAGAAAGGAGGGGGCGCCCTTCGAAAATCTCGACCAATGAATAGCTTTAAAAAACGCGAGTAGTTACTACAAAGCAATAAGCTACAGCCTAGAAATATTTGCGAGAATAAGGTAAAAACTGGCCAAAATTTTTCAATCCTAAATCGTATCGATCTGGTTCGAAGAAAAATCGGTTCAGATTGGCGTTATTTTTATTAAAAAATAAAAATAAAGCCAAACTTGAACCGATTTTTCTCCGACTGATTTTAAAAATGGAGAAATCTAAAAATAATTCACTTCTTTTTTTAAAAAAAAGCTCTTTAATTAATCACGAGAAAAAATGTTTGCGGTTTTTTCCGATCCGGATTCCCTCTTTTTTTTTATTGGCTCTTCGATTAATCGAAACCTACAGAGGAAAAAAAATCTAAAGTCGAGTTTCTCGATATTTCAAAACTCTTTGAGCATCTGCATTTTCTTGTTTTATTTAGATTTTCCTTTTGCAAAAAGGCAAAAAACCCTTTAATTGAAAAGCCGAGACATCCCGCATGAAAAAGATTCGGGTGTAATAAGCATACGTAATCCGCTTTCC
Source organism: Liposcelis brunnea (assembly GCA_023512825.1). NCBI lineage: Eukaryota > Metazoa > Arthropoda > Insecta > Psocodea > Liposcelididae > Liposcelis > Liposcelis brunnea. The sequence goes on along the minus strand of CM042065.1, from coordinate 17,699,198 downwards.
GCGTGCACTAAAAATTTTTTTCAAAAAAATTTTTTTAGCTGAAAATCTACTTATACACACTCGGGGAAAAAGAAGATACAAAAAATGTTTTTCAACTTCCTTTTGACTTTTTTTCGTACGTCAACGTTTTTGAAAAAAAGATTTAGTTTTAAGGGACGGATCTTTTAGAACCGGCCGCAAAAATGGAAAGGAAAAAAAAAACGAAAATGAGAAATCGTATGCCTCGACTTGGCACAAAGCAAAATTCCAGGGTTTGTTTCCGAACATGATTTCGAGACTAGAAAACCCCGTTTCTCATCTCCATATCGCCTCAAATTTAGAATTTCCTACTGCATATGAATTTTAATACGACTTATTTCTTTTAAAAATTTCCTGCACGAAATCCTCGAGTGTGATTTTTATTACGAATAAAAAATTTTCTGTAAAAAGATTCAAGTTAATGAGGGATCTCGAGTTTTCAGCTAACCGAGATTATTATTATTCTTCCAGTCATGTCAAGAATAATAGGGGGACAGATGCAAGCAAACAAAAGAAAGATTTCAGAGAAAATTTAAAGAAGTGTCTTTAGGTTGTAAGTAGGTAAAACATCAATCAAATTCTATGAAAAAAACATTAACAACAATCAACACACCAACCAACAACAAATCAACATCAACGATAAAGTAACAAATCTTTTTCTTAGTCATATTAAAAAAATGAACATTAATAATTTCAGAATCTAGAAAGAGAAAGGTTATTTTAAAAAAAAGAAAGCAAACAGCGACGAATCGGATACCTTCGCATTGCATGCCCTGATGTATCACTCCGTAAAGCAAAGACCCGCAATGATCACAGAACGTTGGACTAGAATACGTGTGAACTTTGAATCTATGTTTCGTCCTAGAATCCTAACGAAAAAATAAATTCATTAATAAAAGTATACTCGTGAAAGCAAATCAAATAGTCCAAAATCTTACACTCTTTGCAAAAAACCCTAAAAAAAAATTTTAATTATTTCAGCTAAAGATTCGTAATTAATAAATAATGAAATTACGATCAATTGCTTTGCAAGAATCAATTTTACTCCTGTCTACCTGTAAACTGTAAAAATTATTTTGATTAAAACATTAGTTATGAAATTCTTTGCTCGCGAGAGCAATTTTCTAGGAAAATCGGGAACTTTAATTAATAGACTTGATCGATCATTACGGAATTTTGAGAAACTCGTTTGAAAATCTAAAAACCAGTTTCCCCACCGATTTGCTAGTTTAGATCTGAAACCGAGGCTCGAATTTATCTTATAATCTCCCTGCTAGCTCCCTAATGTGATTTCATATTCTTCAAAGAACACGAAAGCTTTGAGATGACTTAAAAGTCTCGAAATCTAAGATAATGTTTAAGTTGAGATTTTCCTTTATTCCAACAGGTTAAAAGATAAAAAGATTGGAAACTATGCGATAAAGCTTTACTTTAGAAAGTGTTGAAAAAAAAGTTTTTACTTTAAAAACTTTCTTTTAATCCTTTTTCTTTTGCGATGTCTTTAAAAACCACCCAACGATTTTTTGTCTTTAATCATTCTATTAAATAATAGAGTGTAATTATGAAATAGATTAGCTGGAAATTAATCTTGTAATTTTGTAACGTAATTAATTTTTAGGGTAATTTTGTAACGTGTCATATAACACAAATAGTGTTCAATTGGCATTAATAAAATAAAATAAAATAAAAATAAAATAAATAATTTTAAAAACAAGTCGAAGGATTCAAAACTATTTTCGTAATTGACTCGAAAAGTTATGCAAACAATTGTTATGTACAAAGCTTAACTATGCTTCTTTCTTTTATCATTTACAAGAGTGAACTTTGCACAAAACGAAAAGAAAAAGATTTTTCTAAAAGAAAAATCCAAACGACGATTTAATAAAACGGAATCGTAAAAATCTTTTTTTTTCACGAACAATAAAAAATTTTTCAAGATAGTAATTGTTAAAAATTTTCAACAGCACCTGAAAGTTTTTTATCTGCAATAAAACAGGCAGTTTTTCTTGATCAAAAAACTTTTTAAAATTATTGCAAAACAAAACGGAAATCGAGTCGAGTTTGGGAAGGTCGAAAAGAGTGAAGATCCTTTAAAAGGTTTACCTTTCAACTTTGGATGTAGGTCACGTATAAATGATCTTATATAGTTTATTTAGTTTCCAACAAGATGGAATTTCCATCCGCGTCAAAGAAATTTAAATACTTTGTTTGTTATTTTAACTCCGAGCTAACGGCAAAAGAGGTATGGAAAAAAAACAGTCGTCGATTCCTTTTCTTACTTCGACTTTTCCTAAGTATTCTCCGTAAAAGGTTTCAATTTATGTTTTACGGGCTTTACGAGTCGTTTTATTTTTTTAACTCCCTTTTCCTTTAAAAAAAAAAGGATTACAACAGAAAGGAAAGCTGTTGTAATAATCTGAAAATGAAAACAGGTTTTAAAGCTTTAATTAAGTGTAGCAAACCGTTAAAACATTGATAAAATCATCCGCATTTGACGACAATAGCTCGTTATCTGGTTTTTTGATTTCAATTTTCTATTTTCCTCCGTTGCGGCGCTGACAACAGAGGATCGTTTGAATGGCACCGTTTAGCTCTTCCTTTCGATTAATCACCACCTACGACTTTACCGATTAATTACATGCAATTTATTTCTCGGGTGAAAACGAAACCGTTTAATAATCCCTTCCTCGAAATCCGAAACGATTCCGACTTCCTTTCCCGTAATTAGAATGGGAATAAAAATGAAACATCCTCGGAGACGGTGAAAAGGAAACCGCAGAGACTGAAAATATGGAAGAAGGAATAATTTTACACAGATAATGGAATCGATCACCTTCTATCTTCGTCAAATTATCGAATCGTGTGTTTGCATGGGAACGCTGCGGTAGAGAAATGTTTTTCCGGAGAAAAAATAAAAAGGAGGAGAAAACACGTCGGCCTGATTACGGAATAACAAGAGGCGAAGAATATTTTTCGATCTATTAAAAGGTTAAAGGGTTCCCGAGGAAAAAAGTCTTGCCGGGGTTAATATAGAGAAACGAGCGAGTTTATTTTTCTCAAACGTCTTCTCAATTTTCTAAAGCAACTACGCGAGATGATTTTCAGATCACGACTAGTCTTTTGGTCAAAAAAATTTTCAAACATTCTAGGAATGCCAGTCAACAAGTCAGGTAGCCAAAGAGATCCCTGTTGCCTCCTTTAACTTATCCGACAGATCGAGCCGAACGAAAAAATTGATTAAAATTGTAAAACTCTTCAAATAATTGATGGGTTTATTGAATTGATGTTTGTGATCGCTGTTGCTTATGCGTATAAATTCTTATTTGCTTAGAACACGATGCTTTTACGTAATTAAATTAAATTAAATTAGATTCGTTTGATTTTACAATGCACAAGAATTTGGCAAATTTGATATCGGATTCCGACCTTTCGCGAAACCGGCCGGAAAATGTTTTTCGAATTCGTAATTTTCCACATATTTTGACAAGTCGTGGCTAACGAAATATCTTTCCCAGGGATACGGAAAAATCGAGTTGTTTCCAAAAGTTCCGGACAGTAGAGCGAGTTTTGCCCGGCAGCAGGGGAGGCTAAGAATGCGGTGGGTCGATAACACTTGGCAAAACGCCCGAACCCTCCGACAGGGGATCGAAACCAAAAGACCAAAGACCGGAGAATTTTGTGGAAGCGGTGGCAGGACTTGAAAAGTCAACTGAGAAACAGTAAGTGAATTTACGAAAATCAAATCTGATAAATTTTAGCAAGAAAATTTGTTTCTTGTCTGATTCTCGTCGTTTCGACCTATCGAAAACCTTTCGAGGCGGTTTTTTACCTTGGCTTTAAAACGTTCTTTCATTTCTCAAAATTTTTCAAAAAATGACGGAAAATTTTCGCATGCCATTTTTTATAAATTACCGCATAACAAAATTTATTAGGAAAAAACATATTTTAAGAAGGTTACGTTTTGCAAACATCGGGACCGGAGCATCAACTGGTATATTGAATTCGTTTTATGACGAGATAAACTTAAACCAATTTTACTGAAACCGTTCATTCGAGAGAACAAATTACTGACATAACGCGATTTGTTCGTTCTGTGACCTCCTTTTCGGCGCGGTGACGAAAAAAAAGCTCGAGTTTTTTTTCCGGAGCAGGAGTGTCTAGTGCGACATTCCATTGAATTTTCTCACCTCGCGAGAAATTTTCACCGCAAAATTAAAATTTTCGCAAAGCTTTTGTGGGGAAAGTTTAAGGTCGACGTATGAAAGAAAATGAAGAGATTGATGGATCGAGTGAATTCCCAAACAAATTGTGCACCGGGGGCTCGATAAACGGGAAATTTTTCAAAATACGGAAACGTTAATCAAAAATAACGTTTCGTATTTTTAACGCTACAACAAAACGCTTTAACACAATAAAAGATAAAACGAATAATAAATATTTATTTTCGGGTTAAAAGAATTGCAAGGCGTTTCCGTTGCAGTGACACGATAAAAAATGTTTCAAAGCAAAAAAAAATCGAACTCTACGACTATACGAGTTTAATTTGACGTTTTGGAAATAAAAATCCGAATTTTTCAAACGCAGAAATGGAAAAAAATTTTTATAAAGCAAATATTATAGAAGTCTGGAAACTCATTTAACAATCTAATACCGGTGTTGCTTTTTGTTAAGTCTCATTTCCGCTCTTTTTGTTTCATTAACTTGCTAATGGCTTTTACATCTCTTTTTAAAACAAAAAAAAGAGAAAAGATGCCACGATTTGCGAGCGGATTTTCTATCTTTCACGAAACGATAATATTCCTTTTCTCGTCGCATCATTCCTTCATTATAAGCCTGCCATTTTTTCCCCCGTGCACTCATCAACGGTTTGTTAACGAACCAAGTTCGTCTAATTCGACAACATGCATTAATGAAGCTTGAATCGAAACCAGTCGGATTCTTTTCAAGCCGGTAATCTTGGTTTACCTCATATTTAAGAGTAGGTGCAATCGGGTGTACGGTGGGCAGATAAGATGAACGTCATTTGGAAAACCATTTCGTAATTTACTATCATCGAAAAGTCAAGAAGCGTTTAAAGCCCGCGTTGAGGATTTTGCCTTTCATAACTGGGTATTAGTTTCTCATTCCCATAACTTTCTCGCAAAGGAAGAAAAAATGAAAAAATGTAATATCTTTTAAATTTTCTTCTTTTAAATGAACTCGAAAGCTCATAACAAATGGCTTTTTCTCTTGGTTAATGTTCCGCGAGGCGAGAGTAGATTCCACAATTAGCTACGAACTTTAAGGAAAAGGGTCTCGTTAAAACAAGAAGAGGAAAGAGATAAGCGGACGTGATACGTGAAGAAGTAAATATGTCGAAGAAATGGAAAGACAAACAGGGAGAAACCGTAGGAGCTGAAAATGATGAATGCGTGTAAACATAGTGCGAGAATCGAATCCTGGGAGAAACGAATTTGAATTATTCATGCTTTCCGGAAATGTGCCAGACGAGGCACTTAGTGAACCCGACCCTTTTCAATTTAATCCTAATTTTTAAACGTTCCGTGTTTGCAAAGAGACCGGCCTTTTTTAATTGTAAACGGTATCAAGTTTAAATCCTCATTTTTTAAAGAAATAAAAAAAGCAAACAATAAGAAAAAAAGAGAGACATGATCCCGATTTTTATTTTTACGTAAAAATGCAATAAACTGATAACGATGGATTAGCAAGGGATACTAAAGGTTATTTCAGCAAACAAATTTAAGAGTCGAGGTTTTGACAGGGAGCCAATAATCAGATAAATATCTAAAGCAAACAACACAAAAGAAAATAACGTCAAAACCGAAAAGAAAAGCACTTAGGGTTTCGAGAATTTTCACGGCCCCGATTTTCATTTTAATAGAAAAGCTTTGTTCGGGTATCAATTTCCTGTATATACGTGGCCTCAACAGCTTTTCTTTTCTCGGAAAAATAATATTAATTGCCTTGACAGCGTTAAACGATGAATGAATAAAAAAACGGGGTATAAAAATTTAATACTGCTAAGTGTGGGCCGGGCCACCCGCTGACGATTGAAAGGGGAAAATCTTGACAGGAGTCAAAGGATCGCTTACGGTACGGGACGTGCTACGAAAAAGGTAAATAAAATCGAGTAGTAAAGCGAGTAATAGTTCACAGGTTAAACTCGTCAACTTGACACCTTGAAACTTAATAAATATTATGATAGCGTGCCGGGGAAACGAATACGCCGTCATAAAAATTAGGATTTTTTTCCCCCGACAAAAATAATCCGGTTTTTGAGCACGAGTTAAACAATGACATTCGATCGAGTCTTGTGAAACTGGAAAATTGGACGAGTTCGAAAAGCAAGAATTAATTTAAAAAACTAATTAATGAAGTTTATTAGCTTTATGAATTGTTTTTTCATTATGTAAGAAAAAATTGAGCTCTCCTTTTTATTTTATCGATTTTTCATCGTTAAAAATAAGCTACAACTCGTTTTTCCCCTCGAGAAACCTCGATCGGTTGATTTATTTTATTTGCTCTACACGACCATCCTTGAATGTCGAAGGTGCCTTAAGTAAATAAACCCACGTGTCTTCAATCTAAATAAGAAGCTACATGCAACAGCCTAGAGGAAATCTCATGTCGAAAAAAGTTTCCGTCTTTTAGCTCTACGTGTGAAAAAAATTATAAGGGGCAAAGACTAGCAACGGGTTTTATTTTAATCTTAAAGAAAGCTCCCGAGGGTGTCGTGACTCCGGGTGTAAATTATTCATGCCCCTCCATGATATACCAATATTACTTTGGAGACCCGTTTTCTCGCCCTTCCCATCTTTTCGGTATTCGATCCCTTTATTTTTGGTCACCGTTAAACAGATTTAAAATCCATGCGGGATAGTGCATCCGACTTTCCATAAAAGTTTCGCTATCTAAACCGGAACCTAAAAATTTCGCCAAATTCGGAAAACAAGAAACAAAGTAATCTACCATCGGAGCTGCTGCAATCTGCAGTTATCGACCACGTTGTTGGCTCGATGTATGGCGAGTGAAAATTAGGAAGGATGTTTCAATTTAAAAAAGACTAACTAAACAGCAATTAAAATTAATTAAAGAACAATTAAAAAAATCAATGAAATTATCGTGCTCACTAATTATGCTATGTTCTTATCTGGAAAGAATCGTTTGCAAAGATCGAGTTTACTAATTCTCGAAACCTGACTAACGAGAATTAATTTTAATTCTGCGACATAAAAGTCAAGTTTAGGAATCAGAGGGATCGGGCTAAAATATGGAATACTTGGATCATTTAGTATTCAAAGAAAAATCACAGCTTGCATAATAAAATAAGTTAGACTTCGTGTTAATTTTTCGGCCTTTCCAAAATGACGGATCATAACAACAAATAGACGAAACTTGAAAACTTAACTGCCTCAAAAAAGTTCAAGAATAAAAATGATCAAATTACAGCGACGTTTAACTGCCGCGTTTTTCGCCACAATCGACATAACAAATTCGATTGTTATCGGATTACCCAAACAGATGGTGGTCTGGCAAATAGGCCTGATTACTTAATTTTCGCACCGAAATTTAAAACATCGAGCTACGAAAACATCTTTAATCGTTTCGGAATGAAAACCCTGACCTATCACACCATTGCCTGATAGTGGAATTTTTGCAAAAAATAACAAGCTGGAAATGTCAACGGAAAAAACCTTTTTTAACCTTCTTTTAAGTAGAATACTTTGCACATGGCAGAAAAGTAGCAAGCGAGATCGTTTGTGTGTTCCCAAAAAGTTTTTTTTACTGTGAACCTTATCATTAAGTCAAGGTTTTAGCTGACTAGAGAATGGTCAAAAAGCTCCGATTTCGACTATTGAAAGGAGACCGATTTCAACACGCACAACAACGACGGATTAATCAAAACTTATCAAACAAGTGGCCACCCGCATTTGGCTGTTTTCTTTACTCTACCCCACACGAGATCGGCACAAGGAAAAATAAATATTTGCTTTTTAAAAAATTCCATGAACGGAAACAGCACAAGCACGTGCTGAATTGAGAAGGAAACCCTGAGAAACCCGTCCCTTAAGAGATGAAAAAACTCCTGGCAATCGTCCTCCAAGGAAACGGGCCGATTTTTCAATCGAACAGACCACAAGGTCTTTGCAAAGTTAAAAGAAATTCAAAAGAATTAATTCACCATTAAAACACTTGGGAAAAAAGAAAAATTTTCCCGTGTAAAGCTTTGAGCTTATTTACTACACTGTTAAAAGAATTGAAATTGCACTTTTCTGTTGCTGCAAGCTTTAGAATTTCAAACGTGGAGCCTTGATTGTATCAAATTTATGGTCCGCGGAGCAAAAGTAATGAATTTTTGAAGGGTACAAACCGAACATCGATTAAATAAAGATTCATAATGCTGCTCTCTTATTATTGATGGACGATCGATCGACTTGCGTTTTCATAAAACGCACAAATTCCTTTCGACAAAACAATAATTGCTAATCTACGAAATGGAGAAATCGTATAAAAAAGTTAGAAACAGAGTTAATCCTTCTTGGAAAAATTTCTCCACATCCCTTAATGCGACTATTTCAGTGCAGATATCAAGTACGGTTATTGTATAATTAACCCCGGCATTGTGACGGTTTACGAGACGACAATCTCGAAATTTACGACTAGATAATAAACACGAAATGGGTTTTCGCTACCAGCAACGAATACATTAAAATTAAGGTATCATCCTGTACTTAAGTTTTAAACATTACAACTCCGAAACCTCTAATCGACCGACTTTAAATAGAAGGAACGTGATTCTCCGATTCTGTTTCCATTCATATGGAATCTCGAGAAATTCCTCAAATAATTTACGTTTCCAGCAAAATCAAATCTAATGGGCCGGTTATTAAAATACCGGGAAAAAAAACTGGTTTGAAAAACGTTGGCATCGAGTCAGATATTCGAAAACATGAAAAGCTAAGTAAAATAAATGCAGAGATGACAAGTTTCTTAAAAGCGAATAAAATTTGAATTCACGAATGAAGATGACCATGGAATGGCAGGAGAAAATATTGCTAATAAACACCAACACAACAAATAGCTTGTTCTTCGCAGATAAATTAACTTTACGGTTTGACGAAATGTTTTTGTGATTATTTCTCCTCGTAGCCTTCTTTCTGAACATGACACTTTTAAAAATAAATTTTTTCCCACCTCGTTCGCGACCGTAAAACAAAAATATTTCTCTAATCGATATTTAAATAAACGATGGAAATCGAGGAAAAGATTATGCACCAAGAATCCGCATTAAAAGAGCCATTCAAAATAAAATATCGACATAAACTCTGCTGAAAGAAAATACATTACAATATTAATGAAAAGTAAACGGATATGAATTTAAACTATTTAGATCGAGGTAATCGTAAGCTGTGAAGCTCCGCTTCAAACGACTTGAAATCTTATTTAAATTCAAACGGTCTTTTATTATATTTGTATACGACTCTCTGAAATGTTCTATTATTCCGATTCTTTCCTATTTATTTCAAAGGACGGTTAAGAAATATCGGCAGATCTAAAAATTGAAATAACGCGATCTCTTTTTCCTGGCGGAAAAGAAAAGTAATCTTTCTAAAAGAACATATTCAAAGATTGCTTTTGATTATGCGTTCACGAATGTCTAGATCGTTTCTTATAACGAAAAGAAAAGGCTTCCCTTTACCTTCCTTTGACATCTGAGGTTTCGGATAAAAATAAACCCAAATCCTTTTATTTCCCCGATGATTTTTTACCTTTCGTGAACGCAAACTATCACGAGAGAGATATTTAATACTTACATCTGAATCGGCTCCTTTGTCGGCACCCGGGCAGGTAAACGAAACGAATTCGTGGCATCGTTTGTGGACCGTGTAGCTGCATACTGAAAAAAGAAAAAGAAAAATTAAATCAATTTTTTTTTTTAAAAAAGAAAAAGATGATTTTTTCAAAGCATTTCGTATTAATCAAATAAATTCGAAAGTAAGGGAAGCTTTGAGGATTTGAAAACTTAATCGTGATTCGCGTCGACTCTGCATTCTCTCCACCAACCCAGATTAAGGAAAAACCCATTTAAACAAGAAAGAAGGTCAGAAAAAGAATCGGATCAAATTGTAATTGAATTTCCGTTACGGTAAACTGTCTAGGGTGCCCCCTATTTAATTTTTTTTAAAAGTTGTTCGGCTTGAAAAGCAGGTCTTAACTCTGATTTAATTTTACCCGGTTACTTTTATAAAACCGCGAAAGACGAAAAAAGTTTTTCTTATTAAATGAAAAATTTCAGGTTTAAGATAAAAAAGCGAAATAATTCTTTTTTCCTCAGGTAATGCCTCGTAGTAACTACCGACATTTTTAGAAAGTAAAAGAAGAATGGAATCTTCGGATCGCAGGGTTAAAAACAATTTTGATGATTAAAACGAAGCGAAGAGGTGAAAAAATTTTTTAAAAAGAAATGAAGTAAATAAATTTCCCCTTTTCCTGTTTTTTAATATTTCATGCGTTTTCTTTTTACATTTAAAAAATTAGAAAAAAGTCTCTGACTTTCATCTCTAAAGCATATAAATAAAATAAGAAAATTGCCGTGAAAACATTCGTCTAGTTTTCGCATCTTTATGTTTATTTCGCACAAATTTCTCTGATAATTTTTTCAAAAAAAGCAATTTTTAATATTTACATCAGAGAGCGATATAGTTTATCAACCGACAAGAGTTTGAAAAAAGTTCTGTCTCGGAAAAGAATCTCTACCGACATTTCGAAAAACGACCTGAAGCGAAACCTAAAAATGTTTTATTATTTCCTTCATGATATAGAGGAAAAAATTGTGGGAAGCGATATAAAAATGAAATTGGAAAAAATACGTCTTATTTTTCTTTCCCCTTATTAAAAAAAATTACTTTCATGTAACAAACTATAATACTTTAGTTTTTTTTAACCGTAATTTATTTCTTCCAAAAAAAAAAAAAAAAAAAAAAATGTAAAGCATGTGTTAAATTGTATTCCACCTTGACGAAAAAATTAGACGTGAAGGAAAAATGTAATTTTAAAAATTTTAGCTCGTGAGAAGAAATTTTCATTTTTTAAAAATTTATTATCTTTCCTTGACTGGTGATGTTAACCAGAAGCAAGCTCGTTTAAAAAAATATATAAAAGAATAAGAGTTGTTTTAAAATGTTGACGCACTTAATCGGATGCTCGGAAACAAAACAAAAAATGAACTGAATTTCAAGCTTGTCACCGAAGAGTCGTTAACGTTGTCGAAAACAGTCTCTTAACAAAATTAGCATACATATAGACGTTTGGAAACCGCGAAAGTCGAAGTAGATTTTCCAACGTGTCCTCTCGCAAATGGAGACCCGGCTTAACAATTTACAACAGCGCCTGTTGTAAACCCGTGAGATTCGACCAGATTTTATTGAGGTTTACCTCGATCCCTTTTCCAACCGTTTTAGAAAAGAGAGTTTAAAAGTTAAGTACACGGGAAAAAAAAATTAATGAAAAACGAGCAGAAAATGGGAAATTTTTATCAGAGTTTTTTAAACTCATAAAACTAGATTTTATTTTTATGGTCAGTAATATTATTAAAATATGTTGACATGGTAATTTTAAAAAATCAGAATTAAATAAATGTAAGTAAATTTTGGCAAAAGCCGTTTACTCAACTATTTACTTCAACAATATTATAGGAAAAAATTCTTAATTTGCAAGACTCAAAACAAAACCTCAGCTACTGACCGATCATTTAGAATATACTGCCCAAAAAAATATAATTATACTAACCAGCAAAGCAAATCCGATCAAAATCTTTTACTACAAAACTCAAGATGTATATTTGCTTTGTGATTTGAGTAATTAAAAAGGTTGAAGTTAATGGGCAAGAAACGGACATTAAAACAAACAGACCGAATGAAAATATCTCTCTGTAATCCTTTTATCGACGGTGGCTCTAGATCAACAATTATTTTTCAAAAAAACATGCAAACGAAGGGAAAAGAGCAAATGACAGTTTCATATACTCTTTATATCCAAAGTAAATAATTAATTAAATTTGTATTACCAGGTAATTAATCATCTAAACGATCACTGTAAATATAATACACGTTTACTTTTTGTCCCTTTTTCTCTCGATCGCGGGTTGAAAAGGTTTGATATTCAAGGTCTTTAACAGACAAATCGTGAGCTGGTTTCTTCAACGCCCATCCGATTCAGATTTTTCTTTTTTCCTTTTCGAAAATGAAAAGTCTATGAATGGGAATCCCGAACCTCGACTCATTATCTATAATTCACCTTTACAATCTTTTTCCATTTAAAAAAACAAAAGATATAATTTCGCTGTCATTCGCTGTTTCCTTTTAAAACATGGTATCATTATTAAAACAAATCTTATGAAAAGAAAGCCGGAAGGTGATTTTCCAAAGCTTTCAACTACTCTTTCTTCTTATTTCGTGTTCGGTTATCATCAAAGAATGAAAAATACATTTCTCAGCATGTTTGCGTATATTAACTTTTTCAAAAACCATATTTTGCTCTTTTATTTCAAAAGAAAATGAAAATCAAACAAGCTCGTGCTGTGATTTCGAGTCTTCGCTCTAGATAGGTTAAGCTCGAACTTTGCCCCAAACCCTTCAGGCTTTTGAATGCTAGTCACATAGCTCTCAAACTTTGCCACCAAGCTTAAAGGTAATCGCGATTACCGAAAAGGCGCAGGCCGTCAAACGGGCAAAAGTTTTTGAAATCCGTGGGGGTAGAATGGAATGCTTTGTTAGTTTTTTTCCCATTCTTCGGACAAAAATTATTCCGAAAAAAGAAATGAGATAAACCCCCATTTTTTTCAGTTAAAGTTGGAGTATCATCGGTTTGAATCGGGATACTCATAGACTTCTGAATAAAATTTTTAGAGCTCATTCTAAAAGAATACCTAAGAATCATTATTACACAAAAGATAAAATTATGTAACTATCTTGAAATAATAAATGAAAGATTAAATAAAAATACATACATTTCAGCAACAAAAGGTTTCTGAATCAGAATTCTGATTTGATTAAATTAAACGCCTTTAGAACCGAACCTAAACCGGAAAAATTAGAATTTATCTCGTTTTTTTTCCATGCAAAACTTTTTTCGTCGGAAGTATTTCAAGCAACGACTTTATTATCCGCTTGTCAGCTAAAATAAAAAGTATGCAACATTACTTTTTTATTTCAAACGCTTTTTTCAAGTCTAAAAAGAAATGTTATCATTCGGTGTTTTATTTCTAAAATTAAAACTGTAACTCGCGTCGTTTGGTAAATCTCATTATAAAACCCGGCTAAAGAAAAAAGCTACCGGTAACAAGGAATGTACTCTTCTCTAGAAAGCTGACACTTTATGCATGGTAGACTGGAGGAAACGTCTGGATTTCATTAAGCAATAAAAAGTGGAAAGTAACAATCAAACTGTCGACCTCGTTGTCTCTTCTTCCGTTTGGGAATTCCACGTTTCCACCATTTCCACTATTTTAGATTTTTGTACTTATTGGTTCAGGAAACATAAAATCTTCTTTAACGCTAACACTTTTGCAGATTTACCAAGAATAATCTCTTTAAAAGTTTCCAAACTTTAGATAAAGTTTTTTTTAACTGTCAAACCGGGATTTATTTGATAATTGATTCAAAGAAAAGGATGGAGTTAATTCGTTGCAAAACATAGGATTTTAAAATGTTATCTTTTTTTGTTTCAGTGATTTTCATCGATCGAGTTTCACGGTCTGAAAGTTCACGCTGTCGACTGGATCTTATAAAAAAAATAGCCGGAAATTTTTAAAAATTTAGAGCAGCAGTCAATCATTTTGAATTTAAGTAAACTGGAAAAGGTTTTGCCGATTAATTTAAAAAATGAAAATCTTACCTTGACACTGATAGCCCTGCTTTCCGAAGCCCCTGAAACAAAACATAATCGCCATTAATGGATAATAAAAAAAACATGAGATAAAAAATATGAAATTCATCTTTAATATCCGAGATAATGCAGCTAAATCGCTGCAGATATAGTATAAGATCAGGGCGTGGCCTTACTGCAAATTCTCTTCGATTATTTTGCACTATACATCCTGTCAAATATCACATTTTTTTCACCGAATCAGAAAAATTTAACAATTCATTGTATCGGTTTTATCTCTTAAAAGATCGGTGACCACACGAGTGATCCGGAATTGCGAGAAACGAAAATAAAGAAGAAAAATATTTAACTTAAGTGGCGAAAGTTATTATACCCCGATAACGAAATTAATTAAAAGCGGGAAGAGAGTTTTATCATTCGACCGGGCAGTTCGATAACTGGACAAGGGTTTTTACTTATCAAATCTATATCCCTTACATTATTCCCATTAATCTTTTTCATTTATTATAAATAAAAGCAAATGGAATTCGTCGAAACTGGCATCGCTCGGTTCCGAGTTGAACGGAGAATATTAATTGACGTCGTCTTGAAAGGGTTATTTTTTTCTCTAAATATCGCACGGGCATTGAAAAAAAATTTTACCTACCAAACCCATCCATCTTTTAATTGGCATGTTCGTTTATATTAAAATTTGTTAAGCTTCCAAATTAACGATTAATACTTGTACATCCGTCGTTGAAATCTCTCGCGGACTAATGCTGCGGGAAACATGACATAACGACTGCGGTAGCGTTCTCGATCCCGAATGTGTCAAACAATGTAATTATTACAACCCAGAATCTAGAGTCGACAACTCAATTAAGATTATGAAAGGAAACCCAAATAACCGTTAAGAGAGTCGAGTTAACGAGCCAAACGGGTGACTCTCTCGAATCTCGTTAAAAAAATATGACGAGATTCCTTTCACGGCTCGTTCTCAGCATAAACGAAAATTAATCGGCGGGTTAGCCAAACAGAGTCCTAGTTAACAAAAAAAAAAAAAAAAAAAAAAAAAAAACGGCACCTTCGGGAGAGAATAGTTGCTTTTCAATATCATATCATTTTTTAATTTTGCTTGCTACGAGCTGTATGTACATCCAATGTTGAAAACATACGGGATCGTTACCATGGTAACAGTGGCTGCTGCAGCCAGCCCAGACTGAAATCAATGTAAACCTTTTTTCCGAAATGATCCCTTTCCAGCAATCTCGTGATTGAATCTAACTTTGGACACCGTTATTTTAGCATTTCTGTCACGATGGGCAATTTCCAACATTTCCTTCCGTTCTATTTTCCACCGTTCGGGAAAAAAGCATCAATCTTTTATCAAAAGTTCCAAGTAAAAGACGGTTATTACATAAAAAATTTTCAAAGGTTATTTTATATCCTCCAGGAATTTCTCTTAATTAATTAAAATTTTTCAGCGATGAAAATCTTTACAAAATTCGATTTTCAATAAAATGGGAAGGTCGATTTTTAGTGAACCTAAAAAAAGCTCGCACGTCGTCTACTTAAATGTATTTATGAGGATAAAGTCGTATTGAAAAGTTTCTAAAAGTTAAAATTATTTATCTTAATTCACATTCAACAAGCTCATTTTGAAATGACGCCGGTAATTCTGACAAGAACCCGAGTTGGAAACTTCAACCTCTCCCCCCCTTGCAATTCTAATTTACAAGTCCGACAGCCGTTTGCTCTTTTGACCTACTTATACTGCGCGGGTAAATGTAAATCAGTAGCTACTCATGCAAATATTATTTCATTACACAGATATCCATGATGTGTTTTCTCGACAAATATGATCGAACAATCATAATCTTACAAAAATAATATTTGCTTTAGGTAAAAATTCATTATTCCACGATTATTACGGACTAACTGATTAAACATGCGGCTTCATTTATACAATAATTTTATCTTCCTCTGCAAACTTGATGAATCGTTTTAAGCAATAAGCTTTTATATAAATTTCAATTAATCGGAGCAAACCGCAAAATATTTCTCTTAAGGCTAAGTTAAAATGTAAACGTTTCGACATAATTTTGCCTTGTGTCTTCTTAATGCTGAAACATCTTTGATGTCGCAAGAATGATCCGGTTGCGATATTTAGGAAGAACAGGTTCCGACATTGAATTTTGCCTTTACAAGTCAAAGCACAAAAGCATTCACAATATTCATACAGAACAATAGGAATGATGGTAGAACTTTTTGAGCGTATCATGCACATCTGTGGACTACATTGTTAAACTTTGAGTACAGATGCCGGTTTTTTTTATGATTCTTGACATGAAAATAAGCTTCGCTTTACTTTGACTTTGTTTTCCATTAAATCTTCATCCTTAAGATCCGATTTCTTAAGATGAACTTTGGTACCTTTCTTAACGTTGCGACGAAAGGTTATCTCAAAATTTTAACAAGGCGAATTTAACATAAGCTTTTACATATTAAACTCTCGAGTCGACGACGTTAAGGGTTATTTTCTCGGCTTTGAAAGGGAAAATAATGTTTTTTAGATTTTTTACGGGAACCCGCCCCTGGCTTTCGAGACTTGTAACCGTAATCTGTCGAAAATCTACCACTGCAAGTATTAAGCTAATGTATTCCTCAAAAACTAAACCGAAAGAGATTTATTCTATCTCATAAATAAGAACAAACCCAGCTTCTGCATAAAAGATCAAATTTCTGCTTCCTTAAAAGGAACCGGCACCGAAATTTTACCCCCATCTCCTATATTAGGAAGGAAACTTTTAACTTCCTCTGTAATTTTTGTTTTGCTTTTAAAAACTTTTCCTTGCCTTTTCTTTTAGCAACCGGCAGCGGCACGGTTAAATCCTTTATCGCGATACAAATTAGAAAATTTTAAGATACGCATTTTAGCTCGATAAAGAAAACACACATCGCTTCCAGCTAGATTTAGATACACCCGCTCAATTAATTGAAAATGCGTCTAAATCAGCCTGAAATTATTGAACAGCATTCGGTTGAATTTTCTTTGATGTTCTTTTATTTATCCCAAGAGTAGAAATTTTTCATACTTTGCCTCTGATAACTTGTTACTTAGGTTTTTCTACTTCCATCTGCAGGAGTGCAGCAGGAGCTATTTCAATTTTTTCTGCGGTCTGTGCACCTGATTTAAAAAAAAGGTTGACATTGCATTAACTACTTTTCACGAGAAAATCTAACATGAAAATATGTTTTTAACAAGCGAACAATATCCTCTTGAAGGCAAGATTTTCTTCCTTAATTTCCATAAATCTTCTCATGATGACAAAACTCATCTGCATCCAGTAAATTTATAATTTTTAAATCTGATGGGAATTCAATACTGGAGCGGCAGTGGCAACAGATGAGAAAATATCGTCAGTCAGAAACAACAGGTCAAAGTTATTAATATGAATGAAGAAATTAATAACGAAAAATTTTGGAGGCGTTGAGAAACCCCGAAGTTAGAATCCCCGAAAAAAAATTTCGTGGTTAATAACCCCGAAAAATTTCGGGGTTACTAAATCGGGGGTTAAATTATTTATTTATTTAATTTTTAATTAATTTTAAAAATAATTTTTTTCGTGGTTACTAAACCCGAAATTTTCGTGGTTTCTAAATCCGGGGTTTTGAATTATTTAATTTAAAAATAAAATTAATTATTTATTTTTAAAAGGATATATGTTAAATTCCCCGAAAAATTTTCAAAAACATTTAACATAGAAACGGGTTACATTTAATTTACAATATACTGTACACTGCCATCTGTTGTTACAAATCGTGACACGGTATTCGATGATGATCCAGATGAGCCTTTCTGGTTTAGAGAAGTCCGAATTCTTGAACGAAGACAACGCCTACTTAGGGCCGAATTGAATTTGCAGAGAACAAAGCTTTTAAGCTCTCTACAAAATTTGGAAGCAGTGAAACCCATAGCCCAATTCGACATGCCCTGCACGATCTGCAAATCTTTTGCAGTGTCTAGAATTGCAAAGCCGTGCAGCCATCGACTATTTTGTTCAAATTGTGCTTTGCGGCAGGTGTCCATCAGATTGCAATATGAAGATGGGACAACTAAAAACCAATTACCTGCGGGATCTGTCGGGCTTTGATCGCAAACTTAGTGGTTTTTTTTGAGTCTTGCTATTATAAATTTAGTTTTTGACGATATCCTACAAATGGAAATGATCCTGGAAGTTCTAAGGGCAACTCAAAATTGGTCAACTCAAATTTTTAATCTGTGATATTTATGTGTATACCTATATCTTAGTGCAATAAAATTTTTTAAATAGGGTTATTATTGCAGTTATTATGAGTTTTCTGACCGCATTACGATTTGTAACAACAGATGACAGTATACAGTATATTGTAAATTAAATGTAACCCGTTTTTAAGTTAAATGTTTTTGAAAATTGTTCGGGGAATTTAACATATATCCTTTTAAAAATAAATAATTAATCTTACTTTTAAATTAAATAATTCAAAACCCCGGATTTAGAAACCACGAAAATTTCGGGTTTATTAACCACGAAAAAAATTATTTTTATAATTAATTAAAAATTAAATAAATAAATAATTCAACCCCCGATTTAGAAACCCCGAAAAATTTCGGGGTTATTAACCACGAAATTTTTTTTCGGGGATTCTAACTTCGGGGTTTCTCTACGGAAGCAAAATTTTATCTCCCAGTTAAAAACGAATATGAGATTGCTAAAGGCTAAGCAGAAATAATGTGGTGATGGAACAAAACCCAACACATTTTAAGGTCTGATTTTAGTGCCAAAAGCCAATGAATCTCTTTACTGACAAAAACAAAATAAATTAAAGTCCATTAACCAATTTCATTGCAACTTGCAGCGTCTTGGACATTTTAACCTCAACACACAAATCATGATTGTTTTAATGGCATGAAATGAAGAAGCATTTTAATAAAAAATAAAAAAAAGTCAACTCTCAGCATTATAAGTTATTTTTGCCATCCCTGATTATTTAGTTTCATTCGTTCAAATGGACGTAAAAGTCACAAAGCAGAAATTCAGTCATTTTTTTCTAACTATACTTCTTCAGTTCATAAATAAACGTTTGAAAAACCAAATTCCGATCGAATAGCAGGGTGAAGTAGATGTAACCTTTCGATTTTCATTTAATTTAAATTTGATATCGACTTAATTTAAGACAAACTTACAGCGATTTGCTCACCCAACGATCAATTAACGAGTACAGGTGGTCAGTCTACGAAGAAAAGCCGAACCGTGTATTTCGTCATGCTTTTTTAACCATTTTTTTTGACTGAACACTAAGCCACTCTTTTGGCACTTCAGAAATCTAAATACAAATGATATTCACTCCTTTTAAAAAGGTAAATCACTATATTATTCCAGATTGGTGAGTCTGGTAGTCTGGTATCAATGACGGTAGCTTGGCATAGGCAATGACAGCGCCGCGATTGTCACTTGTTTTAACTAACGAATAATGGCGACCAATCATCTTCAATCCCGCAAAAATTTAGATTTTTTTCCAGAATTTTTTTTTTGCTTTCGATGGACGATGGTTATCATTTAAATCAGATTAATGCTTCTCTTGCCTGTTTAATTTTTTTAACTTTAGGGATTTACAGCTATTTTCGGCTAAAAAATCAAAGTCGTTTGAAATTTCGAGCGATTGGTGAGAAATACTTTAAAACATTTTCTGAGGATATGTGTAGAGAATCTAAAAAAACATCGAATTCTTAAACCGTGTATTTTCGAAAAATAAAACTTTCCTGAAATTCAATCTTTTGAGACTAACGTTCGTATAAGTTCGCCCTTTTCCACGTTCGCTCTTAATTGATACTCCAACTTTCTTTTTAATTGAGTTTTCGACTGCAGCATTAAAGAACTTGCTGGGTCAATGAAATTATTATAAGAAATTCGAGAGATGTCTATCATTAAGCCTTTCTTAACTTTTCCCTTATCTACAAAATATATCAAAATTCAAAGGAGCAAGGTAAAACGTAAAAAAAGTTTTTGAAATTCACAAAACAAGCTTCTTATCTTTCTTGAATGATAAAACTTTTCGAAAATATTTCTCTTTTACTATTTCGATCAAAACTTGATTAAAGTTGGTCTATTGTAGTATTATGCCGATCGGGGTTTACGGAATGATATAGAATTGCGGTTAAAATATGGAAAAAGCAGATTTTAAGGAAAAAATGAATAAATACAGTGAATTATTGACCAGCGTTACAGCCTTTGGAAAAATAATCATGTTGTTCCAAAATTCTCTCATTCTTTTGGCAGAATTAGTATCTTTTATGTTAACTTTATGATATCTGTCTCATGACAAATCAAAGAAAAAATCACTTTCCTACCTTATTTCTCGTTATCGCAATCACAGTTTCCCTAATTATAAAATATTGCATTTAATATAATGAAAATTGATCTTTCCCTTTTGAAAAAAACTTGTAGCTTTTAATAAAAAGATCAAAAACACTTCTTTGCAGTAGAAGCGACTCGCCGACAACTTCATTACATCTCCGCAAAAAAAAAGAAAAGGAAATATTACTTCGCAGTTCGATAAAAAAATTCTTGTAACAAGAAAATAAAAACTGATGCGAAATGTAAAAAAGGATTTAAATTTCTTGAGTTTATAGGAAACGATTTAATTTGTATGCACGAGTAAAAAGTTTCTCTGTCAGGGAGCCATAGGAACAATGACAGCTGCGGGAACAAATTTTAACCGTTTTTCACACAAAAAAGAATATTTTCCAAAATTTTAAGGAGGAAATTTCAGCTTTAAACGTTTGCATGATAATTATGTGTTTTCCGAAAAGATTTTCTCCTTTCGGCTATAAAATAACTCGAGTAAATGTGAAGCAGTCTCCGTTTACTCGAAACGATAAAACATTTCAAAAGGAAGAAAAAAAATTACGACATGTAAGTATGCAAATTTCGAGCTAAACGATCTTACAAAATGCGATATATAAAAACACTCGAAAGAGACGACAGAAAAACAACCTTTAAACCTATCTTTCTTCGTTCAATTTTTTACGGATTGGCGGATTTATTGATTATTGTGCCCGCATTTTCGCCCGTGAAATACGGGGCTAATCAAAATAACACCATTTGCTTAGATTGTGTTTCTAGGAGGTAAGGAGGTATTAAGGAGGTATTCGAAATAAAAAATTTTCTATGAGCTCCCCCTTGGCTCATTATTTTTGGCCACGAGGTTTAAAAAAGTAAGAAGCTTGTTATGTTAAGTTAAAGTGAGACCTTAAATTGTTATTATCTCAACATTCGCCTTAATCAAAAGGTCGCTCAGACTGCCCGAAGCCTACTTGTTCATAATTTGAGCTATGGACCGACCGCTTTGCGCTTTGCCACTAAAAATGAACAAAAGTCGCATGGGGAAAAGTAAAAAGTTTATCGTGTCGCAATGAGATTTGCAGTGGCTACAACTTTAGACCGACAAACCGGTTTAAACCCTCAGTAAATCGCATAATTGATTAATATTATTACTCTGATAATGCATGAACGCATCATATGAATTTACGACTCGCTTTTGTTAGCAATTACTTGTTGGAATATAAAAACAGAACTGACTTATCGGAATCATATTCGTGCAACGTTTTATTATTTGTTTATTGGCACCTGTCAACTGTGAACCGTGTTAATGTTGAAAATATTGATAAAATCCCAATCTCTGAAAATTTTTTATCTTACGTTCCTTCATCGTAGTAATATAGAAAAAAAAGAAATAAAAAAATCTGCCGTGAGTTTACATGGACGAACTGAAAATATTTTTTTAACGACTACCCATTTCCATCCCTTTACCCAGCAAAGAGGCCGGCAGAAAAAATAGCTATGCACAAAATTATATAAAAATATTGTTGAATTTTTTTTATTGAGCTGACGATTTATTAGATAAGAAAGCAAGTAGGTCGCGGAATAACTTCCATTTTTCTGTGGCCGCAAAATAAGCAGGTGGCAATGGACAAAAGTTCAACTTTTTATAGAAAGGGCTATTAGAAGGTTGGTTGTGAGTCCCAAAAAATTTTATTTGCCGGGAAAAATCCAAATCCGGTCTCGATACAAATTCCTATTCCAAGCTAGATATTAATTGCCGGCAGTAGCAAATAAAAACTGTATTTCAATATAAGAAACGAGGATTTAACTTTCCTGGATATTTCTTACTTCGACTACATTTTTACTCCATCAATCGACATATTCGCTTCGATAAAAATTGTTATTTTTTTGCAAGAGAAGATGCTGCTTCGGACAAAATTTAAAACAGAAAAATAAGCTGCGATTTTTCACTCGGCAAAACTCAAAAGCTTGTTTTTTTTTTTTTTTTGAATTTAAAAGAAAAAAGCGTTACATTACATCAAACTTTTCATACTTACACAGAATTTTTTTTCTATTTTCAGCTGGAATTGCAATTTAAAAAACAAAAAGAAATGATACGAGCGCAAAGCGAATCGAGCTTGTAAGCCTTTTCGATTTAATAGTAAAGCCAAAAAGTAATATTGTCAGCTATTTGATAGTTCCTTGCGGTTTTATTTATCTCTTTTATTTTGCGAAAAGTAATTACGTTCAAACATGCGATCGTTTATTTACATCATAAACAGGAGACTATATAATTAGAAAAAAATGTTATCTATTCCCTATTCAGCAATTTAATAAACCATCTTATAAAATTAAATAAAAGGTACAGCCATCATAAATACCTTAATACCTATTAAAAATCGAAAGGCATATTTTAACTCGTGGCTTACATTTTCCAAGCTCATATAATAAGTAAAAAAAAAAATTAAAAGTTATATTTTCTGGTCAGAAGGCAAATTCTACCGGACCCAAAAAAATTGCATTTTAATCGTGCCATTTTGAAAAAAACAGGGTAAATAATATGAGCGAACTTATTTTAACCTTAAATCTCTTGGCTTGCACACTGCTAAAGCAATAACAGTCAGCATTGTAGCTAACACGATCATTGACTTCGTAAGAAAAATATTTTAAGACTCCAAAAAGATTTAACAATAAACTGAGAATTTGTTAGGGAAAAAGCGAACTTTTCAGATCTCTGTGTAATCAACCTACACTTATTTTTTTTAAAAAATCAGGTCATCCATTCATACCAATAAACCCCCTTTTCATTCTAAACTTTTTTTTAAAAAAAAATCGTCGATTATCCTTTATGAAAGTTGCAAAGTGAAACCTTAGCAAAGCAATTCCAATGCATTGAAATGAAGTCCGCCGGGAAACCTTTCAATCGACTTACAAGCTGTGCATGACGTAATAAAAAGGCAAAAATTAAATTTTAATTAACTGATTGGTTGTTTATACATGAAAAAGTAAATAAGTTGGATTTCGAGAATTCGAGATAGCTTCTACTGCCTGGAGAAAAAGTATTCGTTAATTAAATTTCGGTATCGGACCCCTTTCGAAAAGCTTAGAAACCGTATCAAAGAATCTTAACAGCATGTGTTTTTGCATAGTCGATAGAAATTTAATAGTGCGATGAATGTTCTAATTTGAATTTAATCAACCGAGATCGTTCAACTGATTTTCCGATACGGTTTTATCGAAGGCATTCATCGCTTACACACAAAACTCGGCGGTAATTAACTTTATTATTATCGTTTCTATCAACTAACCTCAAGTTTTCTTTACGAGTTTCCTTTTAGTTGATTCATTCTCTCCCGTATAAATTTTCCCTGATACGAAAAAATCTAATTTTGAATAAAATTCCTCAGCAATGCTAAAATATTTTCCTCTATCGATGAGTAAAAAAAAACGTGATATACCTTTCATTAATGATCAGGTAACCCACTCAAACATCTTGATTAAATCATACTCCTAGTTATGAATCACCTTGCAACGTAATTGATTGCAATTATTTTTAAATCTGAGCATTCAATGCATTATGTGTCCTCCTTAATTTTAAATGCATTAGCGATCTGCCTAACAAAAAAATTCTTTTGACTCTATGACATCAAAATTTGTAATTTTTTTTAATTTTTATAACTATGGAAATGGAGTAAAAAAAGTAAGAGGAGCAGTTGCTTTATAAAATCATAATAACAAAAGTAGATCATAAATCAGGCATACAGAAACTTTATAGAGAGCACACCTTGGTCTTAAAAAAATTTAAGAGATTAGGTGCTATCTTATAGATCATTGTTATATACACACCCTTTTTGCTTGATAAAATGAAGACTTATCAAGGACAAATCTGATATCAAAAAACTAAAAAGACTGACAACGATTTCATCTCATGTCTCATCTTTTCTGTATATTAAAGGCTTTAAGCTAATTTTACTTATACATCTTTCCTGACTTGGCATGAGTAAAACCTTTATCAGTTCTAAAATTTATTTTCAGTTTCTTTGTCACTCAAAAATTTTTTTTCATGAAATATTCAAAAAATAATACCCATTCTCTGTGTAAGTTTTATGAGTTAAAATATCATAAACAAACCTTCTCAATAACCTCAAGAATTTTTCATTTCAGTGGGTTATAGATTGCCCAGTCACAAACTACTTTGAATGAAAAAAACTCTGGGTTTCATGAATTAGACTAAAATTATTTAAACTGAGCCTATTAGATAGATAATAAATGTACTCACCAAATAAAATCTTTGCAATGACTGCAAAATGTAGGCTGTTTGAAAAACCTCGGTATAAATTTGTGATCTTTCACATTGTAAACATTTTTCTTTTTCAATGCTCCTTTTCGACCGCGAAGACGAAGGGCAAATTTTGTGTTCATATCACCCGAACCGGGAGTTTCATCGTTGTTTTCTTCGTCAACCATTTTGCACACAAAAAACGACCGACAAATCGGCGAAAAACTACACGACCCGCTAACTTTGATTACTCGATCTGACAGACGAACGATACCACTTCTACCTACGCAAGATCCGTATTCATTCTGCTGCAAGGTCGTTAATTTTCATTGCTGCCAACATTCCGCCATGAAATAACTGAATAATTCTCTTTTTTTTTCATTTAACGGCTTCATTTAACAACTTTTTCTTTATTAATGCCTTAAGAGGCGAATAAAGATGTCTTATATTCGTATTACGTGTGACTTGTTCAAAAAAACATGGCCGAGAAAAGTAATGATATAAAAACTAAAGATGTCATTCAGATGAACACGATTTTGGCGCGAAACCATAAAGCTAGAATATTTAACGATTTTTTTCTTAATCAGAACAAAGTTTTCAAATAAGATGTTCATAAAATTAAATTACATGTGTATAATGGACTAAATGTAAAGTCAAAATAATCGATTGCAGTACTTTTACTGTAATCGTAATGAAAAGTTCAAAGGTGACAACTAAAAATCGCTCATTGAAGGCTGTGAATTTTTGTCAACAAACAAACACAAATTTCAGTCATTGTGTCAAATTCGTTAAAAATAATTTAGTATCGTGCCAAAATGGATTTTAACGACGATGAAAACATTGAATGGTTGATGGAATCATCGAAGACTGTGGAAAACGTAGCAGAAAATGATGTCGATTTTCAAATAAGAGAGCAAGAAAGCTTGGAACTCTATAATTTTTTACAAGTGTTAAGATCAGCCTTTGAATGTGAACCAGCTTTAATAGACTGCAAAGCCAAAGGGACTATAAAATCTGAAGAGGATGTTCAAAAATTATTGAAAAGACTAAAAGCTCTAGGATATTTTTTTTCTATTAGAAACTCTAAAAAGTCTGAACCAGACAAACAGAGTAAGTTTTCTTGACATGCAATTACAGCACATACAACATCATTTTGCATGATGACTAAAATTATTATAAATTTTTGTCTTTTCAGATTGTAAGCTCATGATAGTTAATAAAAAAAATCCTCCGTCTAGCCATCCATATAGAGTTGTGGGGCACACCCATTATTACTGTTCTTATAAGAACAAAAATGTAAGTCCAAGTTTTAATACTTAACTGTAGGTATTAATAAATGCCTGGAACATCAGTGACATACTCTACAATATTTTACTGATGTAGTACCAAAGATTGAATTTTATAAATTAAAACTAATGAAGTAATGCAAATGTTGCTTAGCTACATACTTTTTATGTGATAGACATTTGACCATTTTGTATTCATTAATATTATCTTGAAAAGCTTAAAAATCCCTAATAAAAATATGTTTCAGGAGGAAGTTACTGAAAATACTGAAAGCACAAAAGAGAAAAAAAAATCAAACACTTGTAAAGCAGTTATGGACATTAGGCAGATTGAAGTTTTCACAACAATAAAATTACCTGCAGGTAGAAAAAAAAGATTAGAGGTAACTAAATTACCATCAACAATAATTTCCAGCAACTTTGAAAATTTAAAGTAAATTTTTTTTTCAGGCATTTAAAAAATTTCGTCGAAGCTTACTGCGAAATCCCGATCAAGCTAGCGAAACAAAATACGTTTTAGTTGTATCTCTACCGAAGATTCATAATCATCCACGAGACTTAAAAGGGCAATATTTAAACGAAGAAGTCAAAGCTGCGATGCACTGCATTCTTAGATCAGGCGTCAAATCCGTAGTGGAAATCCAACAAAAATTATACCAAATCGTTGATCGCGACTTTGAAAATGACACCGTAAAGCCTTCGAGAGAAAATTCTGCCTTTTATCCTACTCAAAAAATTATTTATAATCATTTAAGATACGACGGCTTGACTGCTAAAAAAACATATAGAAAAAGCCAGGCGAAAATTGCCAATTTAAAGTGCGAAATTAACAAAGAAATAAATAGCCTTGCCGCAAAAATTAGTAATTGCGACGATTATGAACTGTTGAAGCGAAATCTACAATCGATTCAAGAGATAGGAAAAAATTTTCCGAACAAAGAATCATAATTCAATCACATAAATATAATCATCTTTTTACAGTATAGATTTTGGGATTTCTTTTGATTTCTTTTTTTAGAAAAATCAGGTAAACTTTGTTAGCCGGTTTTACGATGTTGACAGGACAGAGAGATAAAAATGCTAACAAAAGGGAAACGGGATGTTATCTGCTAGCGAGTTAGTCTATACGAAAATGCCCCGTAGCATAGACTTTCGTACTTCTTTAGCTTGGAAAAGGCTTAAGGAATCTATTTTAGAAACAAAACCCCAAGATTTGGTTAAATTTGTAGTACTGGCCGTCTGTCTCGTTTTAGTTTATGTGCAGGTAATTTAAAAAAATTTTCTTCCTACTGATTTGCGCGTAAACATTTTTTTTGAAATCGATTTTTGATTACAGCTTGACGAATGCCTAAGAAAATTAGAGGATCCACCAGTGACAACTCATTCAAGATTACAATTAAATGAGTCAATGTCATATCCTGCGCTAACCATTTGCAGAGAGCCACCTTACAACAAGGGTTTGTATGAGGTAAGTCACCTTTTTGTCAAAATATTTGATTTAATTAATAACCGTTATTATTATAGGCGTCCAGTAATTCTTTTTACTGCTTTTCCAGAAATTTAATTTTTCAAGTTTTATCCACATCGGCTCGTATCCATTATCATCAGTCTGGAAAAGTTTTCCTTACGATAAATATAATATAAGCGATTTTTGGGAAGAGACCGTTTACAAAGACGTTTTTGTGAGCTATTCATTAAATGTTCTGCCAATTAGTAAGTAATCATTAATTGTTAAGTTATTTTATGAATTTAACAGTACTTAATTTCAGATGTAAAAATAACAAGTTCTATTCATTATACGACCGGGATGTGTCACACTTTAACTCCGAACGTAACTGTAAGCGGGGTCGGGAAAAAATTTGGCTACAGTATTTATCTACTTCACGATTGCATTCTTTACAACCCTATAACGGATAATGAGCCTGGATGGAACATTTATATTCACGAACCACACGAAAAATTTTCTGGTAGGCAGGTTAAACAAGCTCAGTTTTACTTAAATTTTTCCGTTTGCTAAATATTCATTCTTTTTTCAGAAAACACAAATTTTTTAGCAAGTAGACAAGATCATATTTTTCTCCCAGCAGGAGAACAAGTTGAAGTAAGCTTAGACGCCTATCAGTTTAATATATTGAAAAATTGTAACAAAGAAGCAGGCTATAGCAGAAGTGAGGTAAAAAATTTTAATCGTATTTGCTTCCATTTTCATTGAATGAATTCTTGAAAAAAGTGATTTTTTTTCTAGTGTCAAGAGAATTGTTGGATGAAAGAGGATTTCGAACCCGTTGTGAATTGTTCGGGGCCTTGGTTGCCAAAATTAAACAAACCATATTGTACCGATTACAACGGAATGTGGGATCTAACGAAAACGACCATTTTGTAAGTTAATTGTTTTAATTGGAGCTCGAACATGATTTAAAAATTTTTCAATTTAATTATTTTTGACAGAATGAATCCTAAACAGTGTTGCCAAAAAGCTTGCAGTACGACTCAATACAAGAGCTATATTATTAAAAGAAGCGACAGAAAAACAAAACTATCCAGCGTTGCTTTCATCTATTTCCCATCAAAAGCAGTTGAGTTATTGCTTTGAAATAAATTCTAAATGAAATTTTTCCAGCCTTATAAAAGTATTTTTGAAAACAGGTAATTATGATGGAAGAAAAATTATCGTACAACTGGAACGATTTTATCGCTGACTTGGGAGGATCTGTCGGATTTTTACTGGGATTGTCCGTGATCAGCATCATCGGTGCATTGGAATTCATAGTTAGGCTTCTATTCGATCATAAAGAGGAAAAAAAGACGAGCGTTAATTCTTTAAATGAAAAACCTTGGAAACTAGATTTTCTTGATTCAGTTTCACGGTCTTCGACTTTAGTTGCAGAATTTGATAGATACTAACACCGAAATATTCCCAGTTGACGAAATTCTCTGCGTCAAAAATTTTATCAAATTTATGGTATATTCATAAAACTCTCTTTTTTTGTTTGCAAAGACTGACGAACACAGTTCATATTAACCTATTTAATGGTGGTAATAAAAATCTTTATCTCCTGCAGTTCAAAAACAAAAACAACTTATCTGAATATTGATTTAAATATAAAAGGCTTAATATGTAATTTTTATAATCCTTTTAACATGTATTTACATAAAGAGTTTGGTCGCGGTAAAAAAATACTGTAATAATATCGTAAAATAACCTTAACCTATGGTTCTTATTTTTAAGATTGCATACCTTAGGAAAAGGTCAAGCTTACGGACTGTTTTCTGAAATTTCCGGGCTCTCTGGAACGATTCCTCCTGATGAAACTTTCTTATTTATAGGAGTGCTAAAAGACTCGCTACTTTCTGAGATTTGCGTGGTTTCAGGCGATTCGCTTACTATTGAAAGATTGTCTTGCGTTGTCTAAAATTAAGAATAAAAAATTATTTCTTAAATTTTTTCCTCAATGTAAGAAAAAAGGGGAAAACTTCTACGAGTCTTTGAGGTCATTTTTAAAAAACTGTTGGAAAAAAACTTGAATGTTGTTTCCGCAATAAATAATGCTTTGAAATCGTTTTAGGCTTGATATTTGCTGTATGCCGTTAATAACTCAAACGAATACAAACCCTTCGTTTCCTCGTGCTTCTGGTGCTTCGTATTGTTGACGCAGTCGAATTTCTAGTAGCAGCTGTCGTAATCGTTGTATTCGTGTTATCGCCGTCTATAGTGGTGCCTTTAGACGTTCTTCCGTCACTATTTGTCGTCGCTAAGGTGTTTTCAACTGACTGAAGAGTAGTTTGAGCCTTTTCTTCTACTCTCTTACCAAAATCTTTTAAAACGTTTAAAAAAGCAGAGTGCCTAGTAAATTCCTAAAAAAAGTATTATTTTTAAAAGAAAATTGATTATCTTAGCTTAAATTTTAAATATTGCATTTTTAAATTACTTACGGATTCGAGTTTACTTCTAAGAGTTTGCAGTTGCTGAAGAAAAGACTCACTATCGAGAGATATTTCAAGTTGAAGAAGTGCTTTTATGTAAGTCAGAGTAAAGTTTTGCTCTTCCAATGGATCGCGTAACACTTCGTGACACAAAGCCAATGCTAAATTATTGTGAATGTGCAATGTCTGAAAAGAGTAAATAAGTTGCATTATCGATAAATCTTTAAACAAATTACAGTCCTTTTGAGAAATGGCAATTCACATAC
Source organism: Liposcelis brunnea (assembly GCA_023512825.1). Classification (NCBI taxonomy): domain Eukaryota; kingdom Metazoa; phylum Arthropoda; class Insecta; order Psocodea; family Liposcelididae; genus Liposcelis; species Liposcelis brunnea. Next base: position 17,669,194 of record CM042065.1, on the reverse strand, counting down.
TTTAGATGTGTGTTTGTTTATATCCGGTTTGGTATGCTCGATAAGAAAAGTCAATACATCTTTTGGAACAATGTCTGCTTCGGGAGAACCTAAAGATGCGTTAACAATTGCTCGCATTGTTGGAATGAAAGCAGATTCGATCATTTCCTGACTCCGTGGCGTGGTAGAAGCAAAAATCGGGAAAAATACCATAAAAACTTGCCGAATGAAATCTTCTGATTCGTTGTCTGAAACGTAATTATTAAAAATTAGGTGTTTCAAAGCAATATATCAAATAACTTCTTTTATAGCTTACCGACAATGGGACTAAAGCCTTTGATGATAATTTTACTCAAAACCGAAGAAGAATACACAACTCCTGATAAAAGAAGTTTGCACAATCCTTCATACACTGTTACTTTAATCCCGTCATTCTAAAAAAAATTGAGAAAAATACTGAATACATTTTTTGAGATTAAATAAATTATGAAAATAATTTTTACCGCTTTGCAATTCAGTAATTCTTTTAGAAGAGAAATACATTTTGCTCCAGACAAAGTCGCGTCATTCTGGATTTCATTTATTGATACGTTCAAATAATCTTCATTTTCCAATAAAAGCGTGCGACTTTTTGACCTCGAGTCTGACAGATCTGAAAGAAAATTTTAATTTTTCCGATTTTACTACATTTCGATGGTTCCCTCCTTTGTAGATAATTGACTAAACTTACTTTGAGTCTCGTCTAAATTTTCGAAAGAATCGATCCCATAAGTATGAACAATATCGAAAATAGCTTTCAGAGCGGGAATATTGATTTCGTTATCTCCGTTTTCTGATATCTATAACAAAAGTTTAAAAAGTAGATCATAGATTTTTTTATTTTTCTAACTTTGAATTATAAAATTACTGCTTACCATAAGCATAAATCTAAACAAATTTTCTTTAGCCAGTTCTTTGTCGAGAATACAAAACTGACCCAAAGCTTGAATGGCTAAAGACTGCGTTAGAAGATCATGACTTGTCAGGCACTGATTAAGAAAATTATCTTTAAGACTTCTGAGAGTTGGAGTTAAAGTTTTAACTCCGCTACATTTGATCATTTGTACAAGAATAGATAAGCATTTACAAACTGTGACTGGATCGTTTTTTTCTTCTCGCACCTAAAATCATTTAAAAGCGGGTAACAATAATTAATGAAATTCACAGCTTTTTTTTAGAAATAGAAGAAATCACCTCTTGCGATATGACGGTAGGCTGAGTGCTTAATTCTTCTAGCTTGCTAGTAATTGTATCGATTTCATTTTTCAGATTTTGAGCTTCGACGTATTCTTTATTCTGAACGGCATTATATTCTCTTTCTCTTAAATCATTTAAGGTAACTCTTAAGTCCGATATCTGAAATTTAAAAAACGAATTTCAAAACTATATACTGTATATTTTGCCTTGCGTAAAAAAAATGGATTCGAATCGGTACCTTTAATTCCAATTCAATCTTTTGCTGATACGGCAGTTCTGTTTCGACTTGATTAAGAGGTTCACGAACTTCTGAAATAACTTCTGTCAGTTCCTGCAAGAACATTTCAGTACCAGGTACGACTTGGACCAACAGCTCGATCAGGCTATCTCCTATATTGTTGGATATTCTTGAGCTCGTCAACATGGCGATTATTAATTTCTTTAAGGTTAGTCTAAAATTTAAAAAAAAAAGTAAAAAAGAGCCCTGATGTGAGAGAAAAATCTTCACGTACCTTCCCATTTCATCGCTGAGATCGAAAACTTTTGCCAGATGGATTAGATGTAGTAATATTTGTTTTTCGGTGACTTCTGCCCACTGCTCTTCGGCACTCAAGTTCAAGTTTTGATTTTTATCAAGCGGATAAAAGCTATTAAAAAATGAAAAAAAATTAATCCATTACAATTATTTCAACAATTTTTACTACAGTAAAAGCAATAATGCTTACTTTTTGATAAAATCGCAAAATGTAACGAGATTCGGCAAAATCGTTTCCAGTTCTTCATCCCTTTCTTCTTTCTGAAAAAAATGAGCCAAACAACGCCAAAGAAGTACGCTTTCAGGAGTTAGCTTATCGGTGGGAATCAATCTAGTCCCTTCGTCGATAGGTAAACAGTTGAAAATTTCCTCCATCGGTAATGTTCTGAAAATATAACATTATTGCTTGATCTAAATGTCATTTACTTTCTATAAGCTACAAAATAAATAATGATAATTTTCCTACTCACTTAAAAATAGATTCTAAAACCAGAATTGCAATTTCTGAGCAGTTAATTACATCTAAAGCTTCCAAAAATTTAATGATATCCTTATTGAAGTTTTCCAGCCAATTGATAACTACGAATTTCCGGACACAATCGCGAACCATTTCTAAAAACATGGAAACAAAATTTAATTGAAGAATCACTTTTTTACTACTTATTATGATGTTGGAACTTACCAGAGCGATCTTGAAGACCTCTCTCAAGAATCGTGGTACGGTATTTTATTGTTAGATTGAGGACTTTAACTTTCGAAAAAACTATGTATGCATGCCTTCGAACATTTTCATTCACATCCCTAGTTCTGGCCAAAACATAAGCAATCGTAAGTTTATTTAAAGCAATGGAGGAAACTACAGTTCTACGAACTGCTGAGCTTGGATCATTTAAATGAAAAATAAGGGCTTTCATTATTTCACAGTCTGCATCTTTAGGATTTTGAAGCTTTCTTGCAGTTAAAACAGCCTGCACTCTTACCACAGGACTTTTATCTTGGATTCGGGAGATGACAGTCTCTGTCAGTTTGGTCCACATACTATCACTGATTGTTGAATTCTCAGGCATTGTAGACAGAATTTTATTCAGTAATGTCACACATCTTAAGCGAACATCTACAGCTGAAGCGCTGTGACTCTAAAACAAAACAAGTACAAATAGGAAGAATACTACTTCAATGAATAAAATGATGATAAATTAACTCACTTTGTACAAAAATTCCAAAATGCCATTGGCAAATGAATCAGCAATCTCTGCATTATCTTCCTCATCCACATCATTTGAATCTTCTTTATCTGCAGCATGGCAATACAACACAACCACAAATTTGGCAACAAAACTCAACATCCGTTCTACTGCAGTTTTTTCTGGATATACTAAACAATATCGGAGGACCGTGACGAATTCCTCCAAAAACATATCTGTATTTTCCTGTAGGAGCAACAAAAATTGATCTTTTAATAGAGCATTTACCACGCAGCCTGGGAGAAATAATCACGCACACAAATTTTTCTACCTACTGAGGGAATATATAATAAACTTAAAGATGCTGTTAAATGTTAAAAAAATGGTCAGTGTTTTTAACTGTAAAATATTTTATACTTACACATTTTTGATACATCTTTTTACACTTGTCAACTAAATTTTGATTCCCTGTTTGTTCTTGTGCCATTTCGAAAAGCCTTCGTAGCCTTTCTCGAATATATTTATTGTCATTACAGCGATCATCGTTAGTCACAGACGGCATTTTGGCGGCCGTTATGAAAAACAGTCTTGCCAACATTCAATTCAAATGTTTAATTTTCGAATACCACCACTCTTTTAAAGTTTGCTGCCACGCTTTTTCCCGCAGAATTCAAAAGTTTTAATTTTTTATCCTCGAAGTAACGAGAAAGGATCAGTAAATTCAGAGTTATAAAATATTACTAGCTTAATTTCGCGAGATTATAAATTGAAATCAGATAAACCGCACAGAGATTCCCTTTACCTATTGAAATTCACCAAATTAACAACGAAAAAAATTAACTTCTCGAAGACCTTGACTGGATTTTAATTATTTTTACTATGTAACTAAATCGCATACAATCGATAGCATATATAAATCGGTAGTGCGTGGAATAGGTTATAAAACACATACGAGTCTCGATGTTCACCTTAAGCAAAATGGTAAACCAGTCGGGTTGTCAATAACAAAGTGAAGGTGATGTTAATAAAAAACGTTTCAGCTTTAAAAAAAAAGGAGTAGTGCTTTTGACGTATTGAACTCAAGTCACATTTTTGCTTAAATTAATAATTAATATTTCCGCTTCATATGCATTGTTTCAAACAAAATATTTAAATCAAAAATATAAACAATAATTCTTTTATTCAAAAATCTTATTTTTTTTTTTATTAAAATGTATTAAAGTGTTTTTCTTTTTTACAAAAGTTTCGGCATGACGGTTAATTTTACCTAGCAGTTCAAAAAAATTTAAAAACTAAAGGTAAGTTTTTTAAAAGGGGTGTTTCAATTCGTTTCAGAATTATATACTTATTATATTTATCTGAGACATTTATTTCGTCATTTTTTATTTTATTCACGAATAAAAAATTGGCAAGCTATTCATGATAGCGCCAATTGAAGTACGTGCTTATAGCTTTGATAAGAAAGGTATCATGCTTATTGGCACCCAAAGCTGGTACATAATCAAGGTCCGGCTTCATTGTTAATAAAAATATTTTCAATCGTCGCTTTCATGGAAAAGTTATATGATAATCTAAAAGTTCATTTAAGATTAACTTAAAGTTATATGAAAAATAGACCTTCTATGGAAAATAAAAACTAACACTAAGACGATTTTTATGATTAAATCTACTGGTAAGTAAAACAATCGAAAAAGTAATAAAAATCGATACCAAAGTAATATTTTCAATCTGAAGAAATAGGACTGTATGTCTGTCTGTATACAAGAAAATTTCGATCTAGCCATTTAGATATAAGAAACCGAAATTTTTCAACAATTTTTTCCATCCGTTTTTTTTTTTTTTGTATGCTTCATGAAATAAAGATGACAACGAATTGATTTTACAGAATAACGGAAGTATACTGACAGCCACTGAATACGACTAATTTTATTAAATAAAAAACCTTCAAGCGACATTGCAAAAACTAAACAGGCTGAGCCTAAAATTTTTTTTTGTTCCAATTTAACATTTTTATACTCTGTTAACAAAGTTCTTCCGCAAAAAAAAAAATGTACAATTAAATTTTTATAATCATTTAACATTAATTATCATCAATTTGTAGTGATGAAGTAACAAGTTTAAAAATAAAAAAGCTTCAGGAGAAAAACCTGAAGAAGCGAGAAAAAAAATGTCCAAAGGTGTAGGTGATTTAGAGCCAAACGCTTCGTTTAAGGAACTAGCTGCATTGTAATTTATTATTTATTAATCTAAACGTGTTTTCAAATTGATAGTTTGTTTATCTTCCGCAGATCACTTGTCCTGCAAATGTCTCTGTCGCCTTTCCTTCTTATAGATTATTACTGACTTTTGGCCTTTGACTCGGTTATCTAGCAAAAAAAAAATTGCTGAAAATAAGCATAGGAGCACAGTAATAAAAATGCAATTTTTAAAAAAAATTATCGCACAGAGAAAAAAATTGTTGGGATAGGTCTTCCCCGGTCGTGACTCAAAAAAATTACCGGCGATTTATATGTATGGTTTTTATAGAAATATCGGATAAACCCAAATTCCGAGACACATATAACTAAAGTACCAAACCATTCGAGATCAGGCTTCGCATTAATGCAATTAAGACTGACCTTCCAAGGTTTTAATCATTAGTCTCAACATAATCGATCCCATAGGTAGCTTGAGAAAATAAGGATGACAAAATTGCATTTATGCTCACGATATGTAAAAAATTCACGTTTGATTTTTTAAAAGAAAAAAATAAAGTGTACGGTTGTCAACCGATTTACGGGTCAACGGATTTATTTAAAGAATTATAAGTTATCTTAGCGATTATGCTAGCGATATCGACATGATGTTGCCATAAAAACAAATATATCACTTCAGTAATTAAGAAGCCGACGAGTAGATTAAACGTACATTTTTATATTATAGAAATCCCTTATCGGTAAGTTAATTTACAGTCTGCGGGGATTTCTTTAAATCATTATTAACGGCCTCATCGTTTCAGAAAATGGCCCCGAGAGAGGATTTCGTACCTACGGGAGTTGCCAGAAAATATCCCACCAATAGGGACAAGCAAATGGGCACCGTCGAAGATTGGATCAAGGGTAAGCAAATGGACGACGGGGCCGAGGGGCTCTGGCGAATACACGATGACTTGTACGATTTAACTACATGGGTCACAAAACATCCCGGGGGTAGAGACTGGATAGAAATTACCAGGGTGAGTAATAAGTAAAAATTACGATTTCAAGAAAAGGAACTAATAGAGTTTGAAATTTTGCAGGGCACCGATATTACAGAAGCATTTGAAACTCATCATTTAAGCGATAAAGCAGAAAGGGTTTTGCCAAAATTTCATGTGAGGAAAGCAAAAAATGCAAGAAATTCATTAATGACATTCCATAAGGATGGATTTTACCAAACGCTTAAACGGAAAATTAGGGACTCAAATTTAATTAAAGAAACAGGGCCTACTTGGAAGGTAAAATCTTAATATTATCATTTTGAAATTTGTTATTTTATTATGTGTTTGATAATTCTCGTTTTCAGACAGCAGTGCTGACTGACAGTTTGGTAGCAGGAGTTTTCATTTGCGGATTGCTTGGAGCCAAATACAGCTACTGGTGGGCGGTTCTCTCAGGAATATTTTTGCACATGGTGGTAGTCTGCTCGCATAATTTTTTTCACATGAAAGACAACTTCAGAATGTACTATTTCAATTTGTCATTAATGTCATATAGGTAAGGACAATCATAGAAAGTAAAATCGTAACGATGGAATGATGAAGTAATGCTATTACAAGCTTGCTATTGTCAACGAAATAAGAACTTAAGGGCAACAATAACGGTACGAAGAAATTCGTATTTAAATAGGCTCGGCGCAATTTAATTCGCCGGCTCGAACTGTTCGAACTAACTTGATTTTTAACTTTGACGCCGCCGTGGTATCTTTTTACTGCACTGAATTCCAGACTATGGAACAAAAAATTTCTTTTAATGATAAGACCGTGACTAGACTATGACTTAAATACTTTTTTATTACATTTTTCAGAGACTGGAGAATAAGTCATGTTCTCAGCCATCATCATTTTCCAAATACTATTTTCGATCTCGAAATATCCATGTGGGAACCATTGTTTCAATACCTGCCCAAGGAAGATAAAACATTTATGAACAGATTTCTTCCTTGGATATTGAGTCCTCTCGCGTTTGTTTCGATGTTTCATTTCCAATATTTCAGAAGGTAATTTCCAATTTTTTAGAATAGAAGTTTTTTAACAATAAAATACAAATTTTGTTTTACTTTGTAGAGTTTTAGACGTGGTGCTGTCAAAAAAAATGAGTTTCCGATTAGAAGAACTAGCTCTCTTTACTCTTCCACTTTTCATTTTCTTATTTAGTGGAGTCGGACTTTGGAATTCATTCCTGACGTGGAACGTAATCATTCTAGTATCTAGTTTTATTTTCGGTGTAGTAGGTCTTACTGCCGCTCATCATCATCCTGATATTTACCATGAAGGCGACTATTTAGGGTAATAAAAAATACCTCGATTTCACCGATCGGTAAATTTTAGCCCGAATGTACTTATTTTGATTCCTGTTTCCAGAGATAATAAAGATTTTGGATTCTTTCAATTAGCTGCTGTCAGAGACAGGATAGAAGTTACTGGTAACTTCTTTTTGGTAATGATTTCCTTTGGTGATCACGCGCTTCATCACATGTTCCCGACGATTGATCACGGACGGCTTCCTCCGTTGTATCCCCTTTTTGAAGAAACTTGCAAAGAATTCGACATAGATTTCAAATTAGTGAAAGCTAGAGATTTGTTTACCGGAATGTATCAGCAACTAGCCAGGAATTATAAAAATTCAAAAATAGCAATTGCGAAAATGAAATCTGGTTGACTTTTCCGCACAATATAAAAGAAAATTATTATTTGTTGGTATTTTGTTTTGTTGTTATACTTGATAAATAAAATATAAAAATATAAATAAATAAAAAAATAATAATATAGTGTATATGTCGACATTTTTAAAAAAATATACTCTAAATTTTTTTTACAAAAAACTCGCCACTTAGAAAAGACTTTGATTTTATTTGATTACTGATAAAATAAGAAATGAAAATGATGGATGTTAATAATGAAATTATAAGATACGGAATAATTATGATCATGCTTCAAATTCCACTGCTAATCCAAATTTATGTCCGTTTTCTTCTGTGCCTCCTGCGTTTAATTGAGCAGAGACAAAAAATGTGACACCTTGAGCTATTTTTTGTTGATATCCTAAACCGATACGATTTAAATTTACGTTCGTCAAATCTACCTTAGCACGGAACGCCGAAGATCCGTCGCAGGAATATTTGATGCCGCATTCGATCCTAGGCTCGCCTGACTCAAAATAATATCCCAAGTCGACCACCCCTTCGAGTTCCGACATTAGTTTAGAGTAACAGGATATGTTCATCTTTTCTCCGTTGTGGTACAAGGCGTTAAGCACTAAATCTGAAGTTACGTATCCTCCACCGATCGTGTAGGAATCCATGTCGGAACTTTGAATGTTAAATTTGGTTTGAAGTCCTGCCAGAATGCCTTGAGAACAGACTACTGCCGACGCCGTCAGGAAAGAAGATTCTTCTTTACCTATTTCGATTTCCCCGTTTAAAGCGCACCGATCATTGACGTAGGCTCCTTTCACGTGACTACCTTTTGAACTTCCCTCGCTGAAAGAATAGCACGTATCGGCCGATAACTTAAGCCCTTGCAAAATTTGGTCTTGGTTTGATACTTCTGTTGATGCTACGCCATTCGTATTCCATTTTCCTAATAGTGTTAAACCGTACTCTTGTAATTTTTTCTTTAATTCAATCGTACCTGTCGTTTTATTTTGATCTAGACTATGAATACAGGTGGAAGCTAGCTCAACATCCTTCGGGCCCTTGGCATTTTTGAATTCGAATTTCAAATAATCGAGATGATATCCTTTCGTAAGTATATCACGGGCTTGCTTACCTAAATCAGAAAACGGCGGGGGCGACATTTGTTTGATTTATCATTAATCGCGTAGTTACGGGTTAGATTATTTTGAAATCGTAGGAAAACACCAAAATATGATTGTTTTTATTGTGGCTTTTGTTTTCGTCTGAATTTTATGAGTGAAGAAGCATGTTCGGGAATGAAACGAAGCCAACGAAGGTCTCGCATCGAATTTAATCCGTGTCCTATTTGTCTGAATCACTTACCTTTAGCTCGAAGTATTTGTAAAACTTTTGATAAAAATCCTATTTCCGAAGAATGAATTAAAGCCAATAAATTTACAGAATAAAGCACAACAACACATCACATTTTCACAAAAAGTCGCATACAGAATTTTAAGAAAGTGCTCGTAAGGTTGGCAATACTGCTTCTCGTGAGTTTTAACGTGGAAGGTTTGTAGAAGAAACAGTCTGCTGCCACGCAATTTAAAGTTTATAAAATATTTATTTATTTTGATGAACTTTCGTGAATGTTGAAGAGCAAATTCAAATAGAAACAGAAATGGAATTAGAAGATATATTTTATAACAAAGAAGATTACGTTGAAACGGTAAAAGAAATATCATTTCGAATCTTTTCAAAAGCTGTGAACATAACCTTAAAACTGGTCAAGACTGAATATTTTCAAATATAGAATCATCATGTTTTTTAGGCTTCTGGGAATAAAGTATGCCGTCAAACTTTCCTGTACGGAGCCCAGAACATTGTGCTTCAAGGCAAAGTAATCGTTCAGTCAGATGTAATAATTAGAGGGGATTTAGCGGGGGTCAAAACTGGTAGATATTGTATTATTAGTAAGAATGCAGTTTTAAGGCCACCTTTTAAAAAATTTAGTAAAGGGTAAGAAAACACTATTATTTACTTTCATAATATGAAAAACTTTGTAATTTTTCTTGATTTTTCTCAGTGTTGCTTTTTTCCCTCTTCATATGGGGGATCATGTATTTGTTGGTGAAGATTCAATTATCAGTGCTGCTGTGATAGGATCATATGTATATATTGGAAAAAATGTAGTCATAGTAAGTATGTGAATAAAATTTTTCCTGATATATTAATAAATTCGAAAATTTGTATATAAATAATTTACATTGATGAGTGGTGTCATTGGTTTAATAGTCTGTAGGACTAAAGTAAAATATTGCTCATACAATATTATTATTTTGCAGGGTAGGCGATGTGTTTTAAAAGATGGTTGTATGATAGAAGATAATACCATCCTTCCTCCAGAAACAGTTGTGCCTTCTTTCACAAGAATAGGTGGATCTGGAGTTGCTGTAGATGAGTTGCCAGAATGCACACAAGAATTAATGATTGACTTTACTAAAACTTATTACCAGCATTTCCTTCCCATGTTAAGAACTTGATAATTTTTCAAAATTCATTGTTAATGGTTGTAAATAATTTTGTAAAAACTGATTATGAACTCTTAATTATTTTTCACTATTTGTTTTAAGGTGTGAATATTATGAGGTTTAGCAAATATTACAAATTAATTTGTTTTAAAATTTTTTGTAATCAATTTTTTTTGCTAGATTTTTTTTATACTTGAAATTATATTAAACATGTCATTAAAAGATTATTATTTCTTCAGAGTTTTGCTAAAATAACTTGTTAAAAGACATTCCTTTGTAATAATGTAATAATGTTGAAAGGGCGGAGAATACTGTTTAACGGTTTTAGCATATTTCTTTTTCGTGTTTTTTTTAATCTTGACCTACCTTATAACAAAATAAAAAAAATTTGACATGGAGTAAAAAAATTAATAAGGAATAGTAATAAAAAAATTGATAGGCAGTCTATCAAACTTTAAAAAATTTTAATGTTTAAGTCTAAAAAGTTGATTATGATAATCACTTAGGCCTAAATGCCTAAAAATAACGAGTGGAAAAATGCTGATCCTAAAAATTTTGATGATCAATCCAAATAAAAAAAAAATTGAATTCACCAAGGCTTACCTGATTAATTTCTTATTTTAAACTACCTAACCAAAAAAAGTGTATTCGCAGCAAGAATAAAAATTTTAAATGTTATTCTAAATGTTCAAATTCTCCCGTATATTTGTAAAACTGTTTCTTAAATCCGCTTATTGTTCTCAACACTTATGCACTTGTTTGTAATCTCTAAAGTCATTAATTTTGACATGTATTTTATGACTGGCTTATAGTGTTATGAATATTGGATCTTAATCTAAGCTAGAAATAATAGCTTTTCGTTTAATTATTTCCCAAAGTTTTCATTTCCATAAGTCGTTACGGTAAAAGTAGTCGTCGTCCACAATCTGTCTAGAAAACTGTCAGGATAATTTAACGATGAGGCATTTTATTTGTAAATTTGCATTGTAATAAAAATTTGACATTTTGAAATAGGTTTAGGATTCTTTAACAAAATGTAGTGTTTTTTTGGTGTTTTCGTGTTTTTTTTTCAATAAGTGATGATCGATATAAAGATTCGAATTCCAAAGATTTTACAATAGGTACGCACTTCTCATGTTCTCATAAAATAAAGTTCCCAAAGCTACAAACTCTCATTTTTTCCGCAATTACTAAATAACATTTTAGCTAATTCGTATAAAAAATACAGTTTGTAAAGCCAAAAAATTCAGAGCATCAGCCTTGAATTTTTAAGTGCTTGAGAGTTTACTTATACATCGCCGCCTTTGCATTTTAAAATTGGTGTCTTTTACAGTTCACTGTAAAATAACCTCGTACCATTTTAACTCAAATTTGTCTCATTTACCTCCTGCTTAAGCTCTTTTTGCAAGATAAAATTAAAATAAAAAGAATCTGCAACCATGATAATGGTCACTTATCTTTTAATTCCTTCAATAATTTGATTTAAGTCAAAATTTAATTTTAACCAAAATTAATCTCATTTCTTGAAATACAGTAGGTATAATTTCAGGACAAATCATAAAAAGTCTTCCCTACAAAAAATGACACTGATTATCAATTGAAGGTAAAAAAAGAAACTGAAATGAAATTTTTAAAATGATCTTTTTGCTTTTGAAAATTTTGTTTAGAAACCACCATCCAGATATTTTCCATGCATGAAGGTTTTAATATAGCAGCCCGTTTTGATATCACAACTTTTATGGGCGGAATATTTTTGCAAAGCGTTATAAAAATACTTTTAAACTTGGCTGCCTTTTTTTGATATCACAACTCTTAGAGGCAGAACTTTTTTGCAAAGCAATCTTAAAAAAACTTGGCGATTTTTTTACGCGTAGTGTTTTTTGGGGGGGATTACTTTTCGCGACGAAACTCTAAAGATTCTGCTCGAATTTTAAAACTGGAGGATTTCCGCTAAGTTCCAGCTCATAAAAACAATTTTTACACGGCATTATCAACAAGCTGCTACCTCAGTCTTCATAATAAGCTAAATTCGGGACTAAACATCCATTGAAAAGTTCGTCTTCACATATTTTTCAAATCCATCGGCGATTTTATACATCCTTTTCATCATTTTCATTTTAATTTTTAAATTAACCCAAAAAATCTTGCAAGCAGCTAATAATAAAAAAAAAAGTATGATTATTGGATTTCTTTTAAAAAATATATTAAATTTACTGATATTCCATGCATTACGGGCTTAACTAATAATGGAATTTAATAAAAATGCAAAGAAAACACAGACTTATATGTTTGAGGATTTTGCTATAGGGCTGATTTTCACTTCTTTCTCACATATAAAAGCATACTTATTGGAAAAAACAAAAGTCTCATCACAAATACAAAGAGAGAAATAAAAAAAAAATTCTTGAGCGACTTACCCAAGATTTATCAACAAATCGTGAAATTCAGCCTTAAAAGTGTGATATTTAGTCAGAGCATAACACGTTTACAAAATATAGCAACTTCCAACACTTGGGATTTCGCTATTCTGGAAAAACTGTGAATTTGGATAATCCCGCTATTAGTGTGGCTCCGAGATCAGACGCAATCGAATTTCTGCCACTCATCCTTTAACTGTCCACTGCAACAAGATTGAAGAGAAAAAAAATTAAGATCAATTGAAGGAAAATTAATTCATGCTAATCTTTAAAATAATCACCAACGCCATAAAAAGCATAAACCGCGTTCTAAATAACTTCTTTTTCATTTATATTCTTTTGCATGTAGTTCAGAGAATGATTTTCTTTTAATAAAAAGCTTTGTTATGGAATAGACGTAGTTTTTCATGCGGTCATTTTGATTCGATCGTTTATTATACTTGATTTCTTTTCGATAGGTAAAAAGAATTGCTCTAACAAAAGTGTAATGCACGGAAAATATCTGAATTTTTAATGCAAATTTGTCAGTTTTGAAAATATTATTAATCCGTACTAATAACCCTTTGCATTAAAGACTGAACTTTTGATATATTTTTTAAAATTTTAATATTTTAAACGTGTTTACTCATAGTTTCTACGTCTAAACATTGGTGATAAATTCAAAAAAATTTAAAAATTAAGAAAAGCTAATGCGAAAACAATAATTAACTCATATTTAAACCCAGCTTTAATACGTCCGTTTTAACTGTTTTTCCTAATGCCAAAAATATGAAAATATCGAAGTCGGCAGTGCAGTTTAGCGAAAATTTAAACACCTTTATAATTCAAAGAGCTGACGTGAATGTAGCATTGTTGTTGATCAATAAGAATTAGTCGTGAAAAAGAGTCTGCATTGAAGTCAGTTATTTGACCTTTACTTGACTGGCTTTTACATTACCTCATATGCTTTCAGTATTGTTTGAGCAGTTAATGAAAATTCAGGGCTTAAACGAAAATCTCAATAAAGTCTATCACCGCCTTCTCGCCGATACTGCGAAAAGTAATAATGTTTCTCTCTGTGTTAGACTATAAAGAAAATCGTGATTTTCCATTCGTCAAAATAAAAAACAATGCATACTAAAATAAAAATTTTTAGATGATGAATCGTTTGCCAAATTTCATACAGACCTAACTAATGAACGTCAAAACTATAAGTAAAGATTTTTTTTACAAAGCTAAACCGGACATATTAAAGCGTTATTGCTTGCGAATATACAATATGATAAAAGTCTCATGCTACCAAGAACCATGAGTGATCGAAAGTTCAGTCTCAACGCAGCAACCCAATGGTAAGCGATTTAAAATAAAATATAAAGTAATCGCCTGTGAAACACGACAGGGGACGCTGTCCAACAGCAAAACTGCTGTGATATTTATAATGAAGTGACTGAAATTAATCGCCTGTCGCAATCGCCAGGGGACAGAGCGGTCCAACAGCGTTTTCGCTGTGATTCTTGTACTTCCTTTAATCCAGAGTAGACCGTACCCCGTACCCGATTGCAAATCGCATCGAATAACCTTTTTCGCGGCGTCTTTGCAAGCAAGTATAACGGTGCTTATCCGGTGTAAATAATAATGATGTGAATTACTACCAACTGTGACCAAACATCCAGAGCATTGTAGCTAATAATATCGGATAAGCTAAATATCGAAGCTTATCAAATCGCCTGTCGTAATCAAACAACAGGGGACGTGAAGACGTCCAACAGCAGCATCCTGCTGTGACTTTTTACCACCTTGCCGATGTCTCGCTGCTTGCAGAATTCGTCGCAACCTCGTTAATTAAAGAATACAGACATGCTTGAAGAACCTATCGTAACTCACGACGATAAAACCCGCCATTTTTTTTTTTTTTTTTACTTTCCTTCTACATCAGTAAAAATGGGGTGAAAAAAGTACAATAAAAAGGAAGTATTGTTTGAAAAAAAAAATAAAAAAAAATAGTATACCTTCCAGGAAATCCGATGGTGTCTGTAAAATAAGAATGTTCTAGCATTCCAAGCTATGACGTACATTTTATTGAAACAGCCAAAACGAAAAGTGCATCGCACAGGATTTTTTCTTTTCCTTTACAAATTAATCGTAAACTCGAAGAATTTTCTCCATAAATATTTTTGGGATTTTTCGAGTTTACGATGAAAATAATGATATAAAGCTAAATAAAGAAAAAAATCATACCGTGGTGGATATGATACGATTGAATAGGTTACCGCTAAATGTTAGAATTTGGTAAGCTATATTTTGAAATTAATATCTTTTTTATTATCATTTCTTGTAAGAAAAAAAAGACTACTGGCAATACCTATAATTCACTGATCACAATCATATATTGCAGCAACATAGATGATCAAAAATCATGTATGCAAGCGATCGCGATATTTAAAGCAAAAACGTCACGAATGAAAACAAAATTTTGTACAAATATTTAAAAAAAATTGCTTTACTAGAAACTAAAACACATCAACTCAAATAATTTGATTATTTAAAATCAAAAAGCATACATTTTCTCGATCATCTATTTTGAATCATTTACTACCCACGTCCGATTAAGAACCATTAATGAACAAGACTCGAAAAAATGATTTTAAAGGTGAAAAACATTAAACATTACAGAAAGGACTTGCCTTTTCCATCATATCATCATCATTGGCAGAAAAATAGAATAAATTAAAAACACTGACCTGTATTCGCCAGGACCACATCGTTTCAGTTTTTCTTTCACTTTTTTCTATTTCTTTTTTCAAAAAAATTTTTTTTTATTGTTTTTACAAAATATTTTTTCTACTGCTTAATAATTCCGTGGCGCCGGTTCGATGAATATACCGGAACCTGGAACCACTTGTATGTCCATTGAAAATTGCGTGAAATGCAAACAAATGATGCAAAACAACTGATTTCATTTGATTGGACACTTCATTTTCCATAGGTAGGTAAATAGAATTAATAAAAAAAAACTAACCTTCTTTAGCGGCATACAGAAAATGAAATATCGAAATAAAAGCTTTCGATATAAAATCCTTCCTTTTATAATAAATTTAAATAATTATTTTTTTAAAACTAGTTATTTAGAATTTTTACAATTTTTTTTTCCTATCCTCTACTATAATATAAATATAATTAGATAATGTAAAAAAAAGAAAGGATTTTACATCGGTTTCGGTCGATTGAAATATAACATAAAACCACTTAACTCCATTAAACGAAAAAGAGTCCACGTACTTAACATGACTACATTAAGTATACAATATAGGCCATACTTTTACCACTACTTGTTACTTCGTTTTAGAAACAAAAAAAAAATAGATTTCGTGGTACCTTATTCTTGGAGACTAATGTGTAGTCGATTCCGGTTTATTATTTGTTCTAATAGGCTATGAAACACAAAAAAACCACCAAATTGCAGTGCTTGCATCCCAGCGTTATATACCAAACCGTACTTGTATGTCAAATCAGCAACCACCACAAAGCAAAAAACCGTACCCCAAATTTAAGTACTCGTTTAAAAAATATAAATACAATCAATTTGGATTCATTTTTCCAAATTAACCAGGATTAAAAAATCTGAAGCGTTAAATAGATTAAAAATTTTGTAAGCGGAGACGACTTGAATCGCTAATTACAGTACTGACAGTTGGGACTTGTACGAACTAAAAAAATTTTGCCTGTTCACATTAATAAACAAAAATAGGTAGTACGTTTCTTCGATATAATAGCATAAGAGGCCTAAAATTCATAAAAAAATTAATTACAGAAATAAGGGGACGAGTTCTACTTAATTGTGATACAAAACAGTCATCATTTCAAAGTGATCTTTTTCGATAGTATTTCGAAAATATTTTCGAAAGCACTTTAATGAAACGCTTCAGACTCCTAAACCTGTGCATTTATCCCACATCGAAATTACCTTTCTTATTGTTGAAAATAATCGAAAACCTTTTTTTCAAACATCGAAACTGCGTTTTGTAAAAGCTATGAAATAAAATATTAGGTAATATAAAAACAAAAAGGGAATCTTTTTTTTTCCAAAAGTAAATATGAGACATGGGATAAACTACGATATTTAAAAAATTGTACGAGAAGAAGAAAATAACCTAAATTACAAAAAAAAAGAAAAAAGCAAAGAGTAACACTTAATACAAAAAAAAATGGGATAATTAAACAAAATGGCTTATGTGGTGTAATAGAAATCGACAAACACTCATTAAACGTGATACTTTCTTCTCCTCTTAATATTTTCGATAATAATTAATACCAACATTTATGCAGCTAGAATCGATGATTATAAAACATGAAAAAATAAACTTGGCTACACACCTTCATCAAGTGCTCAACAAGACTACTTACTTTCGACACTTTTCAGTTTAGAGTCCAGTTGCAGAACCTATCCAGACAAAACATCATTATAATATCGCATAATTTTTAAAGCTTTGCTTTTCTGTACTTTTTCTTTACTAGAAATCGTTTTCTCCTTCGTTAAACTTTTAATGTAAAGCATTTAATAAATAGTGCTACAAGTGACAAAACGATTTCTGAAGAAAGTGGCGAAATAGCAAAAATAAAACGAACTAATAGTTTTCTATGAAGTTTGAAACTGGGAACACTTACTTCATTTTAAGGAAGCCAATACAGATATCTCAGTCAAATCGAACGCGAATGACAAAACGTGGTTTCATAACCACGGAGATTCTTATATCGTATTAAAGCTTAGATTAAAAAAATTTACCCTTTGAAATAAATATAAATTTTCGCTATTTGCTTTCGAAAAGACTCTAACACCGAATTCCTGGCCCCTTAATGTCCAGTTTTCTTTTATTTTAAATAATTAGAATTACTAGCAAAAATTAACCACCGATAACTAAGCCCAGTGTGTGTTAATATTTATCAGTACGATAAATCAAAGCTTTCAGATATTTAAAATACCAAATACTTGCTTTGTTGTGCACGATATTATTTTAAATAAATTTACAAGAAAAAATTTAACTTTTATGATTTGAAAGCTGAAAGCTTTGATATCCTACAGAAAAAAAATATGCTTTAGAAATACACAGTTGTCGTGCCTTGTGTAAAAAAAATAAAAAAGAATTTTGACGTTGTTGATAAGAAAGCTTGGAATACTAACAAAGCACAGAATACTATATAAGTGATGCAACTTTGATATATCTACGGCATTTAGATAAATTATTTTAGAACCACCGTTTAAACAATTCAATTGGTAAAGAATAAAAAATTATCAAAGTCGCAACAAATACGGCGATAGAGAGAAGAAAAGAGAAAATCAAAAAGGAGGAAGAAGCAAACAAACAGAAAAAAACTAAATGTGTCAGTCCTGACTACTTAGCGTGCTAATGTCAAATTTAAGAAGGGAGAGGAAATTGTGTATGTTTACATATGGATATTTGTTTAAATGAAAAGTTTAGGGGCCAGGGTGCCAGAGGAGAACAAGCCCCTCCGGTAGCAAACCGGATCATCTAAAACGAGGGATCATAGGCGCCAGCATGGGGGGCCCGGGGAAAGCCATGGGGGGATAAGCAACCCCGGGAATCGCACCTGGCAATGCCCCGATGGCAGCTGCGTGCATCCCAGGAACAGGCATTGGCGGTCCTCCGATAATCCCTGCAGACGAAAAAAATTGCTCCAGGAATTGAGATATTTAAAATTATCTAAAGTAAAGAATGCGACTTACCAGGGTGAATTGCTACAGGAGGTGACGGCCTAATCATAGGCATATGCATCGGCATAACGGCGGATCTCATTACAGGAGGTCCCATAGGCGAGATCATGGCGACGCTTGAGACAGGTACGAGAGGACTTTGCATTGAAACCGGAACCAAAGCAGGACCCAGAGCGAACTGCGGTCTCAGCTGCGGCGTGAATTTCGGTCGTTCGTCTTCTGTCGCAGGGCTCGCTTGCTCCGTTTGTTTCGGTTCCGTTTTCGGCTGATATTTCGGCAGTCTTGCTCGGATTTCTTCTAACGAAATATCTTCAGGAGGATGTACAATTTTACTAGAAGCTCCAGTCGTATTAATAAGGTTAATTTTCTCGGGTTCCGCTTTATTTTCAGAAGCGGTTTTATTTCTTCCGTCACTATATGCCGGGAAAGTCGGCTTTACAGGTCCAATTTGTGAGGTTGTTGTAATTGGTTTAAAATCTACACCTACCGGAGGCCCCGTCGTGGTCTGAGTAGACTATATAAAAAAAATTACAATTAAAACCATGATGAAATACAACAGTTTCTTTGAAAGGCTTTCAAGATTCAATTTAAGTGAATAAGTGAATGATTTGTTTGCCGTTTGCCAAGTACAGGCATGAAGTTGTCATTATTAATGAAAGTAATGAGAAAGCATGAGGATGCAATTGTTGCACAAATAAGATTATTGACAATTAAGCACAGAACTAACCTTAAAAATTATAAGAGCTAGAGGATCAGATATTTAGCTTATAAAAACATATACTTACAACTACTGCACTAGGAAAAAGTGGTTTTGGTGGTTGTGCTGACGGACCAGGCATGCCAGGCATTGTCATTTGAGGAGGGCCCATTCCCATGGGTCCCATCATCATACTGAATAAAACAAAGTAAAACATTGATCAATACATAATTTTACTTTAAAATTAAAAAAAAAATACCAACAACTTTTAACATTAAATCCTTTAAATAAGGATACTTTCTACGATACGAAGTACTATAAAATATAAACCTTTGGTATGGGGCTCCAGGTGACTTTGCTGAGGTATTTAATATAAATAGGCAATACTTACTGTCCCGGTCCTAAAAATGGAGGTCCCATGGGCCCCATGGGTCCCATCATGGGATGTGGAAACATTCCAGGTGGCCCAAGACCTGGCATCATACCAGGAGGCATTCCCGGGCGCATCATGCCCGGCATCGGCCCAGGAGGTCCTACAGAAGACGGCCCGTTTACTGAAGCGTCCTGTTTAGTTTTTTTTGGAGTAGGTTCATCTTCCCCGGAACTAGGAGATCCAGTCCTTGGTCCTCCAGGTTGTTTATTTGCTTTTTGTTTTTCATGCTCTTTTATGTCATCAGGAGGAATACCTTCCATACCATATATTTCAATTTCTATGTTTGATCTATTTGGTAATGAATTAGGAACCTTATCAATAGCTTCCTTATGAACTTGCATACAATGAATTGAAAGTCCAGGACCTGTATATAATTTTTTATAACATATATGACACTTAAAATGCTTTGCTTTTTGATGTTGAATTAAAATTTTCTCATCATCAAATTCTCTGTTGCAGTACCTGATTATAAAGTTAAGGAATCATATGAAAGTGCCACATATGAGTATAATTCAATTCAAAAATAATTTTAAAATCAAAATTATAATATAGCAGTTATAGTACTAACACCGCAACAAGAAACTGCAGTGTGATTGCATCATTGATTTGAAAGAATTTATAGCACACATCTGTGATGGTATTAATAACAGATTAAATTGCTCAAAGATGTAATCAGCAGTATGTTCGTTTGCTCTGAACTAAAGCTGCTCAAACTTTAGTATCTGCACCGTTAAACACAATATTTATAAAAAAACTAACAAACGTGCAAAACAGTTTTGTTCACAAAACTCATCCAAATTTAAAAGGAAGGCGGAATTCGTGAATACTGAATTTCACAAATTTCGATTTTTCGGCCCACGCCTAGCTTGCCTACGAAGCATCCCAAAAAAATATGCATTCTATTTAAATTCTGAATCAGGTTTTAAATAAAAGGATACCAACACCAAGGTTTAGACTGCTTCTTTTTCTTTCGACCCATTATATTATAAAACCACTACAATAATTTTACAAATATGTTACGTCGTTCGGTTCTAGAAACAAGATGGCGCACACATCATAAAAGCGAAAAAGCCTTGTAAATTTTCGTTTTTTTCAGAAGAAAAAAAACTAAAAAAAATGTTGCCTGATTTCTTGATAATTTTATAAGTAAAGTGGTTCTGCTTCCACGTCAGTGGGAAAAACAAAACGGACAGAAAGCATAATAGGTTTTTTCCTTATTTAATCTCACTAAGTAAACGGATTGCTTAGTGGAGAATGTTGTTTTAAGTTCGCCTTGCTTAACTTGCCTAAAAATAATTAAAGTAGCTGCGAAAGAAAAAATCTTGATTATGATGATAAGCTAAAGTGTTTATACTAGGTATGCTAAACTCTTGCTTCATTTTCTTTGTTTATCCATCCCCCTTGTTTCATATATAAAACTCACTGCAAAATCAGTTTAATTCATGTTTCAAAAAAAAAAAAAAATTTGCATGATTCAATTCTGCTTTATATTTTAGATTTAAAAAAATGGTTCGACCTATTCCATCAGTTATTGGCAGTGACTCTGAAGAGGAGACTGTAAGAAACATTGAAATAGCTTTTCAGTCTGTTAATATTCGGTCTTCCGAAATAGAATCTCGGCCTTTACAAGATCATATAAATATTTCAAGCAGTTCAGTGATGCATACTTCACCTCAAATAATTCAATTAAGTGGAAATGACTCTAGTTTAAATGAGGATGAAGATAAGGAAATTAGAAACAACATCGATGAAAATAACAGTCAGGAAGAGGAAGAAGGAGCAGTAGGTTTTGATACGCCTTCTAGCTTTGAATTGGCTGGTTCTAGTTATGATGATGTATTTGATTTATCAATATCAATGTCAGTTCCTTTTAATTCAAGCAATGATGAGACTTTTAAAAGTGTTAAAGATGCATCCAACATTTCAATAACAACACCTAAACGACGTTATCGTTCACTCTCAAGTAATTTACAAGAACCTGATGCAAATCGTTCAGTTAATTCATCTAGGATAAGGAGACATTCATTAAGTGAAACTACTCTGAGCAGCAATTCAAGTACTTCTCCGTCTAGTCATGTTTCAGGAGATGGCTTAAGGCACTTGCAGCCAGATAATGGCGATAAGCATACTTGCTGCAGCCCGACAATGAATAGAGGTGAAAATTCTGAAACAATGAGTGAAGGAGCAACTCTTTACCGGGAGTTTCTGAGAGAAGAATTTAGGAGAAGAAACATCAGAGAACCACCTTGTTTGAATGTGAATCGTTCTTCAAGTAACAGAGCGTAAGTTGGTAAAATTTTTGGAGCAATTTTACTAGGATAGATAAATATATTGTAATTTTCATTTTAGGAGAACAAATAGCATGTCTGATGTACTTAGAGCCAGCAATCAGCTGTGCTTCATGTCCGACCAATTTGCAAGATCTCCAATGCGTCAGTGGGTTCAGGAGCAAGCTGATAATGTTTCGCTCCAAAACTTAGATTTTAATTCATTTTCTGATCTCTTATATGGGCTCTTTCAGGTAGATAGACATCTTTGTTTCTAAGCAACAAATCGCCTCAACAAAATTTCTCAATTTTTTTATCTAATTTCAGGAAGGAGGTGTTACTTGGGAGAGAGTTTTAGTTTTGTTTTTTTTCTGTGCTGATGTATCGATAAGGGCTTTTCGAGAAAAACTTCAAGGACAGTTCCATGATATAATAAATTGGAGCTTGCAATTTATTTCAGGGAAAAGATTTAGCCAGTGGATCCAAGAAAACGGAGGTTGGGTGAGTATTGAAATTCCTTTAAAAACTTAATTAGAGCAGTACTGGTTAATTGCATTTCACTTTTTCTTCATAGGCTAGAGTACTTCAAAGTTCCATGGACCAGGCGTACAAATTAGCTATAATAGGGTTTTGCACAATGGGGATGTTGGCTTTTGCAGTCTACCTTTGGAAGAACAAATAAATATTTAACTTAAGCTTCCAGGCAGTTTTGCTCAGCATTACATAGTCTTTCATCAAATGGCCTATCAAAAAATTAGATCGGCTAGCCTAATTTTTGTATTAATTTTTAAGGAATTTATTTTCGTAGCCCATACGTGTATGTCAAAAGCATTGTTTCAGCTGTTTCTAGAATTTTTACAATTAGTTAGATTTACAAAATTTTTAAAAGGATTTTACATCAGTTACATATTACTATATTTGTAAACTCTAACTTTTTTAGTGGCATTTATTTTGCACTATTCTACTTAAATACAGTACAAACACACTTAACAAGTTTTGCTTGATCTCAATTTAAGAGGAGACCAAAAATTTAAAAATTATTATTAATGCTTACAAGTTCTAAGAACTAGATCCAGACTGCCTTGCATGAGCCATTATTGATTCAACTTTATTTGCTGTCTCTCTTATGGCATCTGGTAAATCTGGCAAATCCAAAGTGATATGAGCTGAAAGTCTTTTAAAGGCTGATTGTGGGTCCTTCTTATTTCTGTAACAACAAAATTAAAATTAAATTCAAATGTACTTTTAGCAACTATTTGAGCAATTATTTTTTGATGTTTGCCGATTTTTTTCATTTGATGTGTGTTATTGTGTGTGTAATCAATTTTTTTTTTACTTTTGATAATAAATTTTTTTTTATGAAAACTAATGTGAAATTTTTTTGAATATTTACTTTCAGTAATATTATTTACCTTCTGTTTTCTTCATATTTTAGCTGTTGACGCAAGAACACAGCATTTTTTAATAATGCTTGAGTGTTCACAAAATTTTTCTGAGCATCTTCGATTGATTTTACGGCACTGGAAAAAAATCAAAATTTAAAAAGTGCTGTTGGCCTTTGTTTAAGAAATATAAAGTAGATCAGTTTTACCTAAGAGCATATTCTACATCATAACAACAACCCTGAAGATCCTGATGCAGAGCTGTTACTTCTACCCTTTTTTGAACCATAGCTGGCATTACTTTTCTTACATGTTCTTGTAGTCGATAAAATGCTAATGAAGGCTCATTGGCAACTATATGCATGTTTTCTGATATTCTTTCAGTGGCTATAATAAAGTGCTGATAAATAGTACCAATTTAGTGAGACAGAAAAAATTCAAGATTTGTACCTTTCTTGACCCGAACATCTAAATCAGGATCGTGGCAAACTGGTGCAGACATTTGGGCTCACAGTTTGTTGCTACTACTGAAAATTTTTAACACATCTGAAGGACCTTTCCAAAAATGTGTTCGATTAAAAATAAAGTGAAAATGAATGCTAAATCCCGAAAATTATACTATACACACACATTTTTGCAAATTAAAGTTTGCAGTGGCCATAACATTAAATTAAAAAAAATAATGTTTTAAGAATTTTGTTTACCAACATATTTTGACATTTTAAACATTTTCTTACTCTATGGCTATTGTACAATGGGAATGGCAAGGCAATGGCAGTGTGAGCGAGTGCAGAGATGTCAGAGTACAGTATTGTTTGTGATAATAATGTAATTGAAGAGTGATTTTTATTTTTTTAAAAATGGAAAGGAATGATAAATTTAATTGAACTGTAAAAAAATAATGCCAAAATTCGATGGCTCTTCGTCAAAGATTTAAGAAAGTGGTTTCTTTGAAAACCGTGAAGGTTCTGGATGCTTTCCCAAAGGTAGATGAAGCCTGTCGGCAGACTTCTCCTATAGGGGGAACAGGTTAGCTATATGGCTTTAAATGTTACACGTGGTAAAACCTTCATTTAGCATCCTGCAATGAAGTACTATTTGATAAAATTTTATTTTAGTGTCTGTAGTAGCATACATTCTTATGGTATGGTTAATGATCTCCGAGACTTCTTACTACTTACACAGCAAAATAATATACAAGTTCTTACCAGATACAGACTATGATGCTAAATTAGAAGTAAATATTGATTTGACAGTAGCCATGCCTTGTTCAAGTAAGTTACTGTTACCATCATTAATCTTGATGATTTTAAAATGGCAGAATTTTTATTTTGATTAAATTTTTATTTAATTTTTTTAAAGCTGTTGGTGCAGACATTTTAGACTCAACCAACCAAAATGTATTTCAATTTGGTGAGCTGCAGGAGGAAGAAACCTGGTTTGAATTAGAGCCAGCCCAAAGAATACAGTTTGACCACATAAAAAATGTAAATGCACATCTACGAGAAGATTATCATCAACTGCATGAATTTTTATGGAGATCCTCCAGTCCCTCTTTTTATAACCAGCACATTCCTAGGTATTAGTGAATAAATTGCTTTGAATATAATTGTATTTTAAAAATTAAAAGTAATATTTCATTTATTTTTCAGAAAAACAATACCTCACAAGCCACCAGATGCTTGCAGAATATATGGAAAATTAGTTTTAAATAAAGTAGCTGGCAATTTCCATATTTCTGCTGGAAAGTCTTTGCAACTTCCCAGGGGTCACATACATATTGCTGCATTTATATCAGATAGGGATTATAACTTTAGTCATAGAATTAACCGCTTTTCTTTTGGAGAACCTAGTCCGGGGATTGTTCATCCTCTTGAAGGAGATGAGAAAATAGCCTCTGACAGTATGTTATTCTTATTTGAAATTTTTTTATTAACAATGAAAAATGCTGAAAAATTAATTACATTTTTCTGATATTTTAGGTATGATGTTGTATCAGTATTTTATTGAAGTAGTACCTACTGAAGTAGAAACATTTTTAGCTAATAAATTAACCTACCAATATTCTGTGAAGAATCATCAGCGGCCTATAAATCACTATACTGGTTCGCACGGAATTCCCGGTATATTTTTTAAGTATGATATGAGTGCTCTTAAAGTTCGTGTTGTTCAAGAAAGAGATTCTCCTATACAGTTTGCTGTCAAATTATGCGCCACAATCGGAGGTATACACATTACATCCGGTCTAATAAATTTTTTAGCACAATTCCTTGTTGATTTTTTTAACTGCAGATATTTTCAAAAGCGACAATTCAGTGCGCTCGAGAAGGATGTAAAACTATAACAAGGAAATTTTATAAATTTTTTAAAAAATTTGAATATAGTTAAAAAAATTTTATTTTGAATTTCTAGTTGATTGGTTTTTTTTACTCAAGTAAAATTAATAGGAATAAAATTTGAAAAATCTGAACTAAAAATTAAATTTGAAAATATACATACAAGCCTTCGGTTTTACCTTTGAAAATAAAAATTAATTTAATACTGTGTAATATTTCACGACTTGTGGGACTTTGTATTAAAGCTAGGCAGGGAGAAACAATTTTCTCTTTTATTGATAACATTTGATTGGCGAAAAAAGAATGACATTAAATATTTCGCTACGACATAAAGTAAAACTAAGAACACAATGCTGACTTGTTGTATCACATAATGGGATATCGAAGTTCCTATATCTAACCAGCTACCTTTATTTTTTATAAAGTATAAAAAATTAAGCCCCATAATACTGCAATAAATTAAGACGATTATAAACAATTTGTTTGCTTTTATATCTAAGGATACGGATAAAGCCCTCATAGTACAAGTCACAGCCAAAAATGGAATTATACTTTTAAATAAAATTAAAAAAGACATTAAGAATGGTAAAAAAGTAGTAACGAAACAACGAACCCAAGCCGGGTCGAAAGAATTAAGACTAGCAATATTTCCTATGCCGAAAAAAGCAATCCAAATATAAGATAAGAAAAAATAAGCTCTCCTGAAGTCGGAAGAATTTATTGTAGGGCTTTGCTTCTCGTTTGGAAAAATATTGGCATCCGAAGAGTTTTTCCAATGCGACGTGCTTATAAAGTATTCGATGTGTATCCAGCAGAAAAGATTGACAAATAAAGTTAATAAGAAAAAACCTTCGTGATTTGTCGATAGGAACAAAAAAGGAACAGTAAAAGCCATAAAAATTTCAAGTAACCGCTGTAGTACGTTATTAGACCCGAAACATAAGGAAATCATTGAAAGGAACCATAAACACCAAGATGCATATTGATTAAAGGTGGGTAATTCATTATAGGTATTAAAATGGCTATGAATGTGGGCACTGTTCCATACGGAGACTGCTATTAATAAGCACCTGAGTACTGAGAAAATAATGCCCTCCTTTTCAAAATAGAAATAAACTGCCAAGGTAGAAAATATTAATAATGCAATGCCAGAAGAATAAATAAAAAAGACATTTGGCTGACCTTTGCTGATTGGAATAAATGGAAAAATTAGCAAAATTATTCCAGAAAAAATCCACAAGTAAGTGACAACTAAATTAGATTTCGATAGATTGATGGATGACAAGGACCACATGAGAATAATGCCTACAGATAAACTTAAAATCCATCTGATAAAGAATCCAGCCACAAGAATTTCGACGCCTATCAAAATCACACCAATGAAAGATAAATATTTAATTTTTTTTAATTGGCTAATTAAAGACTGAATAATATTTATTCTTTGGAAAATTAGAAACCACAAAAATTGCGGCAATAAATAATAAAGGTAAAACATTGCTGGAAGCTTTTGAACAAAAATGATCAA
Organism: Liposcelis brunnea; assembly: GCA_023512825.1. Taxonomy (NCBI): domain Eukaryota; kingdom Metazoa; phylum Arthropoda; class Insecta; order Psocodea; family Liposcelididae; genus Liposcelis; species Liposcelis brunnea. The sequence continues at coordinate 17,642,111 of CM042065.1, read as the reverse complement.
TGTAGTCAGCATTGTAGAAGAAGTAAAAATATACCCCGAAAATGGATTTTTCAATAAAATTGATTCATCACAGATATCAAATAATTCTAAAATGAGGAACAAAATCCAGCCAGCATAACTTAAACTAATGGAGATCAATAAAGGCTTTTGATGATAGTTTTGGTAATATTCCAATCCTTCTAAACTGATATCAATTAAAATTTTACTCTTCTGGAGTGCTTCAGCAATTTGATTGTTAGCAATGTGCAGAGAAATAGATTTAATCATTAAATCAAGTTCTCCATTATTCATTTTTTCAAATGGACTGTATAACCATGTAAAACTCTGTTCTTCCACTAATTCCATCTTTCTTTTTAACTGAGCAGTCATTTGCTTTGCATTAAGCAGCATAGCACTTGCAATATTTTTCTCAGACATTTTTAAATATGATGCAGGTAAAACTCCTACAGAATTAACAGGTATTGGTACTCCAAGGAGAACTGCCAATAAAGGCACAATGTCAGCCTGATCGATATTCATGCCATAGGGTGAATTTAATTTTTTTATTCCTGCACCCCATGCAACAAAAGGCGTTTTGATTTCACTTGGGTGTCCAGATCCATGTGATCCCCAATCAGTCATTCCATGATCAGATGTAAAAATGAATGATGTGTCATTATCTTTGTCATAAAAATTGTTAAATAATCCATCTATAGCTGCCACAATTCTATCAACATTCTTCAAGTTTTCCCTGTATTTAGCAGTGTGAGGTTTATCAGTATGTCCAGAAGTGTCTTGACCAAGAAGGTGTGCAAAAAAGAAAATGTTCTTTTTAAGTAAATTTTTGTTTTCCTTAGAATTACGAAAAAAATTTTCTATTCGATTGTAAACCCAATCATCATAATCCATAGTGTTTCCTGCAAAGTTTTGTTCATTTTCATAACTTTCACTAAATGCACAATCATGGTTTAATCCTTTGAAAAATATGTTCAAAATTTCAGGGCTACCCCATGCAAAAGAACACACACTTTGATTAAAAATAGAGTCAAAATCGACAGGGTTTTCTTTCCATCCTTTTGTTACAGCTGATGGATCTTCGTAAAAGCCGGCAAGCATGGCAACATGACCGGGTCTTGATTCGGTGGGTACGTGGCTTTGAGATACTCCCCAAGAACCTTTTTGTTTTATAATCCTTTGAATAAAAGGTGCTATATCTTCCCCAGACTCTGGATCTTTATCAAAAAGTGAATCGAATCGCAATCCGTCTGCAGAGATCAGAACAACTCTTCTGACGGGAGTATTAATGTCATTTCTTTGTGGTTCTACATTTGTAACGATAGGAGATTTGAAGTAAATATCGAAAATAGAAAGCAAAAATATTACGTGAACTACCAAACCTAAAAAGAAGAAGAAAGTCCTACGGGATTTCATATCACTAACAATTACAACTAGTCCTCGTACTCATAATAATTCCCGTCTAATTAGCAAACAAATCACAAGCACTATGCATCAGTCGGCATCACTTTTGAAACTTTTGTTTACACTTTCGAATTCGACCAATCGCAACGTCGAGGCTGAACGTGTCACTAGAAATAAATTTGGAGACAAATTTAAATTTCTTATATTGATATTTGAGGTTAGATTTTAATTTCAAAATAATTTTATTATTTCTCAGATTTATTAGCAAGTAAAGGATGAAATAAGGTAAAATCCAAGTTATAAAATATTTTTTTCAATTTATTTCAAACATATTGCACAAAAGTTGAATAGGTTTTAATGTGGCAATAATAAGCATTAGTTGTAGTTCCATATCAAAGCTATATAAGGCAGAAAATATTTGTGAAATTTTTTATTTTTTATTTGTGATGTAATATTAGTGATAAAGTGATAAGCAATTTTGAACTGTTAAATTTGCCCAGGCTCTAAGTTCTTTCGGACTCGTTCTCCCCAATCTTCAGCTCCTGCTTGATTTTCTTCAAACCCTGGTAAAGATTTGCACTTTTCAAACCAAGCTTTCACATTTGGGAAATTACTGATATCCCAACCGACAGCCTGAAAAACAAATGGAAACATAAAATGTTGCAATTATGATATTGTTTTTTCAAAAAATTTAAAACAAATATTAATCTTACAACGATGCTCGAAAGTGAGACGTATATTGATATATCTGCAAGAGTATAGGTGTTTCCACAAAACCATGTTCTTCCATGCAAAAATTTTTCTAAAAATCCAATTGCTTCATTTAATGAATTCTTTTTTTCTTCTGAAATTTTTGTTTCTCCCAAAAACAGTACTGGAAACTAAATACATAAGCATAAATATAATATGTCAGACATTAAGCTTATTAAATTTTCAAAGCCACTTATTTTTAAGCTGCAATTAGGCTTCAGTGCTTCAACACAGCTAATTATACTCACTCCGATAGCTCTGATTCTGGGCCATAGTGTGGAACAGTCAAAATACAATCTCTGATCAACTAAGGCTTTGGATTGTGGATTTCGAGGATATAGACTGTCATCTTTTCCATATTGCCTTACAAGGTAACTCGCAATAGCTCTGCTTTCCCATATTATAAAACCATTATCATCTAATGTGGGAATTGTGTGTTGAGGATTTATCTGAAATATTTCACTTTTTTTTAGCAATCTGCCATTCTATTCTTCAATTAAAATCACAGAATGCATTTTCCTTTATTTCAAGTCTTGTGCCTAATATTTTCTTCACAATGCAACTTAACAGATTTTAGACATCATTTGACAGAGATGTTACCTTTATAAATTCAGGTTTTAGATGCTCCCTTGAGAAAAGATCCACTTCTTTGATGTTTACTTCAAGACCTAAAGCTCGAATAGACATTAAAGCAACTCTTGCAGGAGCACTTGGTGCACAATAGTAGAGTGTAATCGCCATTTCGATCTGTCAAGATTAAAAATTTCAACTATCTATTTTAATCTCAAAATTTAATTTCTCTATAACAATTTTTAAAAACTAAAATGTTCTGCTTTAGTGCTTAGGTCTAATACCAAAGCGACCATTTAATGCGACTATTCCAGACAAGTTTTTTGATTCGTCCGTTTAAATCCTAGGTTGCGTGAACCAATCTGCGCCGGTTGGTTTCCCGCCAAAGGAAGTTTTAAAAACACATTACTCATTTCGTTTTTTCATAACTGATTTTTATACCCAAGTTTAATTAATTTAAAAATTAAATGCTTTTATCTTTACCTTTAAATGTTGTCCAGAACGAAAATAGAGAGGTGATTAAAAGAAAAGTTTGAAAGAAATCGTTTATCTTATCGCACTACTGCAAGATATCAAAAAGTTTACTCAAGTATGTTTATTTTTTTTCAATTTTTAAGTAAACTTGCTATAAAGAAAAAATTCTTTATAAAAACTGTAAAACATATATGAAATATATTAGAATAATAATTAAAACATCAATTACTATTTAATATCGAACACTGATAATTACTGGCACCAATAATTTCTTATGTACATATTAATTGCTGAGTGATGTGCTCCGTTTTATGGCTAAAATAATTATTACCTGGACAAAATTAATGAATAAAGTTTTATATCACGTTATTACAATGAAAGAAATGAAACTTTTTATATTACATTGAAATTGTAAGGCGCAAGTGCCTAGAACTGTATCAATCTATTTTAATTAATTTTAAAAATTACTTATGTGACTGAACTGGAAAAAATGACTGGTTAATACAAGATTTTTTCTTTGATAGCCTGACTAATTTAGCAAAACAAAACAAACATTCCCCTTTAGGATTTTGCTGAAATTTATCAAGGGCACATAATGGGACAATATCTACGCTTTGGCCAAAAAAATTTTGTTTGTCATATTTTTAAAATAAAATACAATTAAATGCGGTTGATGTTTTTTAGTACGTATTACAGATCTCTGCATCATATTTCTTTACACATTCAAGTCTTTGAAACACCAAGTTTCTAGTTAACCTAAATGAAAAATTAAACATTAAACATTAAATTCAAAATAAATCTTTTCTCACGAATAAAATAATTATGTCTCATATTAAAAAATAATATCATTCTCTCACAAAAACCTCGAAGCATAATTACTACTTCCCGCATATTTAGAAGATTTACCAATAGGTATTTTAAGTGACTGTGTCTGATTGAATTTTACTGGACTCCATTACATACAATAGGAGCTGCTACAGCTAGCACTTCTTCGCAAATGTTTTTATAAATCCAAGCATCTCCTCTAAGACGTTTCCTTCTTATTCCCACCACAGCACCTTGCAGTAAGTCGGCATTTTTTGTAGTTGACATCCCTCTAGTTTTTTTCTTCACTGAAGAAGGACAAGGTAACCAACAAACTTCTAACTCAAAGGACAACTTGCAAGTACTATTTTTTCCTGCTCGTTTATCATTTGGTTGTTGCCGTAATTTTCCCCTTAAAGTAAAGCTGAAAAAAATTTAAATGATTAAAAATATTTCATCTTAAATTACAACATTCAAAAATCTTTGGCAATTAATTTATTTTTTAAAAAGAAAAGGAAAGTGTTAATGTTAATATTTACCCTTTCTGAGTGCAAATTATCCCTTTAGCGTCGAGGGCTTGGCGTAACTGAACAAGAATTTCATCAGGTGAAGTGCTGGCAGTGCTCGATACATTACACAAGTCTTTACCGCATAAAACGGCGGGTTGAGGGTTAGCTGGTGCGTTTCTTCGAGGAGTCAAAGCTGATTTTGCTAAATTTAATCCTCTCTCGATTCCTTCCAAGACTTTCCGGGCTGACCTTGGTGTAGTGTTGCATGATCGAGTTGGTTTTTTCGTCGTAGGCGTTTGTTTAATTTTTTTAGCAACAGGACCACTTTTATCTGCTATTGTGGGGCTTCTGATTCTTTTGCCGTTTTTCCGGCCTGAAAATCGATTTTCATCCGTTCTCCTTCCAGATCTTTGCAAAGCTGACTCTCGCTCTCTTAACATTACGTATGTTTCATTCGGAGTCATAGCATTTTCGGAAATGGGAGTACTTGCTTTTCTCACTCTTTCGCTTCTGTTAGTAATTAAAGTAGTCAATGGTGTCTGCAAAAAATTATAAGCATTGAAAAACAGCTTATTAATTTATAATTTAAAGTTACTCATTCTTACCGTAACTGGAGTTGCTGGATTCTTTAAAAACCTTACAGGAATCCGGTTATGCTTTCGTTGCAATAATAATAGGTAAGTTGCTGTATTGTAATCATATTTTTCCAACAATAGTTCTTTCCATAAATCTTCAGGTGTTCTATTTAAATACACAGCCATTGTAGATAAACATTCTTCATCTTTTTCTAACTTATATTTAGTAATTCCAACTTCAACCACATGTTTATAGCCTGCAAGAAAAAATATTTAAATGGTTAATTTCTAAATCTTACAGGTTTAAATTAAAGCAAGGTAATACCTTTCATAAGCCAAGGATGAGAACGTAATTTATCAGTTGTTATCCTTTTCCTTGCATTAACCTGTAACAAGGTTTTGAGAAGGTTTTTACTTTCTTGCGACAGCCATTCCTTTTCTTCATAACAGCCATTTAAAATTTTTTCATAAAGCTTTTGTATGCTAATATCATCAAACGGTAGAGATCCACACAATAATGCATATAGTAAAACACCTAAACTCCAGATATCAATTTCAGATCCAAAATATTCCTCACCACGAATCAGTTCTGGAGCAGCATAATTTGGTGATCCGCAAGAAGTATATAAATGAGTTTGCAGACCTGCAATTAATGACTTTAGTATGTTAAAAATACTTCCAATTGTCAAATTTGATGGCAGAAAACGTAATTACCTTTTTCTGGCTTTATGCAAAGTCCAAAGTCAATTAATTTCAGGTTTTGATTTCTGTCCAACAAAATATTTTCTGGCTTTAAATCCCTGTGGGCAAACCCTTGACTATGTAGATATGAAACAGCAGAAACTATTTGTCTAAAAAAAACTCTAGCTTCATCTTCACTTAGTTTTTCTTTTTCTACAATGTGGTCGAATAATTCACCACCACAACAATATTCCATCACGAGAAAATAATGTGATTCTGTTTCCACAACCTGATACAATTTACAAATGTTTGCATGTTTCAGTGATTTTAAGGCGTTTATTTCTTGTTTGACTCGCGGCAGATCTTCCATCAAAGCTTGCTTTTGCATAATTTTTATGGCAACTTTTTCTCCAGTTAGGGCATGAGTAGCCAATTTTACTTTTGCAAAACCACCGCAACCGATCGTCTTCTCAAGGTAATACTGACCCAACAGAGCCGGGTACTTCATTTTTGTGGATTATAACCTAAAATGCAAAAAAAAAGCCGGTTACGGAACAAGTCAACATTGCTTTTCATGGATTATTTTCTCAAGGTATCAGTAAAAATTAACTAAATTAGTGATACTTTTACTCATTAATAATTAACAAGCCATGTAAAAAAAATAATATTACCTATATAGAATGTATTATAAAAAGCGAGGGGCTGATCATCACCACCAAAACAGAAACAGAAAACCGTTGAAAAAAACGCTGTTTTTTTTTTCTTTTTCCACGTCGTTTTGAATTTGCTATGTTGCCTTTATTGATAATAAGCAACAATGGTGGTGTTGTGGTGGAGTGGAATGTTCACGTTTTTGAATTGTAGTTTTTCATTTACTTAGGCAAATTAAATGTAATCCGCAATTAATTTGTCAAATATAATTCATTTTCATTGATCAAAAGTGTAATATAAAACTTAAACAGTTGTTACTTAAAATACATCTTTTAATCATAATGCAAGGCATATGAAATAGTTATCAAAGGAGTAGAACTCATCTCATCGGCCTTCCTTGCTTATTGACATAGGTAAGTAATGTTTTGTTTTATTTATTCTTTTCTAAATTTTGTTAACATTATTAATTTATATACTATTTTTTGTAAAAGCAACAAAGTAAAGCAATAGGTTCATAAAAATATAATCTTTTGAAAATCTCACTTGGTCTAACTTAATGATGAGGTGGGAAACTGAAAAATGAAATGTTCAGTGTACATTTTTCTACACCAAGTAAAGGGTTTAATCTTATCCAGGCTTTTCCGGGACAAATGTTTGGAAAAAGCAAAGTTCTGTTAGAACCTTTTTGAGGTGAGGCTTTAAATCAGAACACAGTATTAGAGTAGATAGAGTAGATATTTTTCAACATTGCCTACTCTATTTTGTAAAAGCTAAGTGTTCAGCAAATTAGGAAGCTTGTAGTAAAAAAAAACAAATATTTCAATATTACTTATTTTAATAAATTAAAAAATGGATCATTTGATTATTTCTTTAAGTTGAATAAAATTTACCAAAAAAATATTTTTATCGACACTCTTCTGGTTTAGGTGATGATAGCTTGCTGCAAACAACTTTTTTGAAGTTTGATAAAGCATTTCTTTGGATTCTTGTATCATGAACCTAAAAATAATTAAGAAAGATTTTTTGTTACCTTTTTTAGTTGTTACCTTTTATCAGATTTTAAAAAAATAAAAAAATTAGAAACCAATAACTTACATCATCAAATGCAATTGTAGGAATAAATGTTATAGAGGGAATTAATGCGTGTGTGCGATCTCCATGTTCAGCCATTATCCGTTGACCTTCCACACTTTTTACACATCTGTTTGCATTGTCGTAATCTAAACCTAGGCTCCTGGCACACTAATTAAGACAAACAAAAATTTTCTGTTTATTAAATGCAACTAAATAAAATTAATATTGGGTTACCTTTTTCCCAGCTGTATTAGGTGAAGAATCACTCATAACACAGTTCACAAAATCAACTTGGCTTTTTTCTGGCAAATTTTTTATCATGCAAGCCTGAACAGTATTTCCATAGCATTCATTGGAGCCATGTTGACACGACATTTTAAAGGGATTCCAAGTATGCTGGAAAAGAATTTTTATCAAACTTTGTAAAGTAAGTTTTTTAAAGTATAAAATCAATAAAATCCACCGGATCTTACTTTTGCTTTTCCATATGGCACCAAGTCAATTTCTAAATGATCTGAAAGTTTTTGGTACGTTGGATATAACTGTCTAGTAATGAAGCGTTGACTATCAGGACATAAGCTTTCATAGTAGACCGTAACTTTTAATCCTGATGCCTGCACAAAGAATAAATGATTTTTAATTACATCTTGAATAACATCATGAAATAAAATTTTAAACATATGTCCAACGGTGGCCAACGGTCCAACAATGACCAACGGTGGCCAAACAGAAGTTGGCAGATATTGGCTTTATTTTATTTTTCATAAGTTTTGAACCTATGAAAAATAAAGAGTAAGAATTTAAAAATGGTATTCAACTTACTGTCAGGAAATAAATTTGAAGACAAATAATCCAAAGTAAATTCATAGTCCTAAACTTAAAGATTATTTAGTTTTATGTAAAGGCGAAGCGTTACTACTTCAGTTCAGTTTATAATGTGAACGGAATACTATGAGAACGATTTATATTTCATGAAGGATTTATTCTATGCTGATAGTCGTAGACGTGCTTGATCTTAATTAGGTAGTATGTTTTATTATTGACTTCGAAGGTTGCTTGCTATCTTTTTGCCTTAATTTTAATGAAATCGAATATTCAATAAGGAAGTAAATTAGCATGAAAATGATTCTTTCTGAATAATTATAGATAAAATAGCACGGAAGAAATAAATAAAACTGTTTCACTCTATTCACTTTTTTTAAAAAACTTTACTACTGGCTCTCATCAAAACATTAGCATCTAAAAAAAAATTGTTTTGAATAAATCTGTGTATATGTTATATCTAAAGTTCAACTCAGTGCAATGGCACTTTGAAATCTGAACAAGAGAGGTCCGATATCAAGTCATTTAATTTCGCCTTCGGCAATTCGGTACCGGTTGACAAATCTTTTATTCACTGGAACTTGAAATATCTGCTTAAACTCTGAATATCTGTTAATTTAAAAGACACTTTTATTGTTTGCATGAATGAATATTTATTGACTATTGAACTCTCTAAATAAATCAACCTTGAAGTGCTTGATTTTTTTAAAAAAATGAAAATGATTTGTCAAGATTAATCATTGATAAAATCGTTAATGCGGAATATTTTTAAAATTGAACTATTAGCTTATGCAGAATTTTAAAAAAAAACGCACTTGCAACATTAACGGTTGAAAAAAAAATTCTGAAGAAAAAAAGTTAAAAGTTGGCGCTAATTTTTAAATCTTTAAACTCAGTAACCAATGAAATAAAAGCGATTGGGCCCTGAAGAAGTTTGCCGTTGAGAAAAAGGCCCACTTGAACCTCCATGTCATGTATTTACGGATTTGCCATTACAATTTTTAATATTTTATATCTAGTCATTTTAATTGCTTGGTGAGTAATTCTCTAGATATTCAGGTATTTACAGACTTTAATTTAACTGCTGCATGTGAAAATGGTAAATGATCGTTCAGTTTGATTGAAAATTCGTAACCTAAACTGTTGGATCGCCTGCTGTTGATTTTTATTAACTGATGTGTTTGATAAAACGATTTCGCCGTTAAAATCGTTTTTAACATACAAGTGAAGGCAATGCAACTTAATACTTAATATTTGCCTAAATTTTTCCTTACGAATTTTGCGAATTAATACCTTGAGAATCTATTTTCAATCACCAGACATCTTTCCAATTAATTTTGTATATAAAGGTTAAGAGTTTGAGAACTGAATACAGCTGCTAAGAATGGTTGATTCCAGTTTGTAATATTAATTAATTTCAACTCTTATAAATTCTACTTTCAACAGCTATTTGTTTTACTTGCATATTGATGAATGCAAATGGTTTGAAATTAATTGATAAAAATCAACTTTACAACAGTGTTTCGATGCTTACAGAATGGTGAATCGAATAAGAATGGCTGCTGTAAATCAATCAACTGTCATCGTTAAAAACTCAATTGAAGATGTGGCACATGAGCTGTGCAGTCAAATAGAGAAAATTGGAAATGCAGCTATTAAAAGAGATGGTAATTTCAAAATAGGAGTCTCTGGAGGTTCTCTCGTAACTCTGTTATCCTTGTCTCTAGCTCACCTCGAAACAGAGTGGTCCAAGTGGTATATTTTTTTTTGTGACGAAAGGGTCCTATGCCATGACACAGAACCATTGCATATCATCTATGAAAAACTATTTTGCGATTTAAAAATACCTATTCCTAATGAAAATTTAATCAAAGTAGAAACAGATATATCACCTTCTGAATCATCAAAAGATTACATATCTAAATTAGCACTGCACTTTCCTCCTGTACAGTTTCCCAGATTTCACTGCCTCCTTTTAGGCTTGGGACCTGATGGGCATGTTTGTTCTTTATTTCCAAACGATAAAGTTTTAGATGAAATGTCAGTTTGGGTGGCCCCTGTCATGAATGCACCAAAACCTCCACCATGCAGAGTCACCATAACGTTTCCTGTAATAAATAATGCTGAAAATTGCATATTAACTGTCTGTGGAACTGAAAAGAATGCTGTGTTAAAAGAAATATTCATGGGGAAAGATTTACCTGCTGCTAAAATCAAACTAATAAATGGAAAAGTGCTCTGGATAATAGATAAATGTGCTGCTGCTGAATTACCAAATTTACCTGAAGCATGATGTAAAAGTTCCTGTTTAAAAAAAGTATTAAATGTGTATGGACACTTTTTTTTCACTTGTATGAAAATATTCAGTACTAGCAGTGGCATTTTTTTTTTTTTTGTAAATATAATTCAGTAACTGCAAATTTAGTCACTAGCAATAATAATTCATGCAAGATTCACACTGTACCTGCTATTAATGTGATTATTATTTTTTAGTGTATTTGTGTTTCAAAAGTATATGTATTAAAATTGCCTTCATTTTTAATTTTTTATACGGGTGTAATGAAATGTTGAATTTAAAAAAGGCTTCATCTTTTTTTTAAGAATGAAAAATATTGTTTATTTACAATGTTTTGATGAGCCTCAGAAAAATTGTTTTTAATAAAATTTTGTATTTAATTTAAATTTTAAAACTTTCATTTATCTTCACTGGGATACTGTGGTTCATGCAAAACTGACGATATTTTTTTACGATTATTTTGCATGGATTGTATTCTGGCAGCTGCAAAGATTTGGATTTCTGACTTTATCAAACTCTTAAACCTTTTAATGATTTTAATACATTAAAAAAAATTTTGGAAACAGTTAAAAATATTTCTAAAACAAGAAATTAGTGCTTAATAAGCTTTTCAAAGGTAAGGAAAGAAAAGCATTTGTTTTAAGATGGTCTCTTGATTTATCTGTATTTCAATTTTGTTTTAGTTGTACCTATCTCAGAGTTCGCATGAAAAAAAAATGATGGAAAAAATGACTTAGGTTGTTTTAACGTGGGAGCAGGTCTTATTAAGCTTGAAGCATGGGAAGCTTTGAAGAATATAAAAAGGAATATTTAGCGAATACTCCGTGGAGGGGATCCGTGGACGCCAAACTGGAGTCAGCTGCACCATATCACTTCTTTTTAACTCGTATTAAAGATTCTCACTCTACATACGGTGAAGATTTATCTATTACTTTCCCGGGTAATTGATTTTTTTTAAACAGATTATTTTCGATTCAAGGGTGTTTATTATATTCCTTCGTTCTAGAGCTGTTAGATTCCAGTCTTGGGGATTTAGAACATTCCGTCCACATCAATTTTATGGTGGAACTTCCCTGGCTTTTGGCTCAATATGCCGTTACAAGCCACGTCAATCCTTCGATGACCATTTTGTATGGGGTTGAAGATAAAGACCTTGACAGACCGCCTAGACATTTAAATCTCACTTCTGTAAAAATTAAATCTCCGTTTCCTTTTGGCCATCACCATACGTAAGCAATTTAAAAAAATAAAAAAAAAAATTAATAAGTATTGAATTGGCCATTAAATATTAAATTAATTCTGCTTCAGGAAAATGAGTATATTTTACTATAAAGATAAAAGCCTGAGGTTTGCCATTTATACAGCAAATTTAATAGAATCAGATTGGGAAAACCGGACACAAGGGTTAGTTGAAATAGTTTATTTACTTTTGCGACTTTAAAGAACTTGTTCAGTTAATATGAAAGTGGTTTCTTTTTTTTAGGGTATGGATTAGTCCCAAGTGTCCATATTTAGGTGATGAAATTCCTATTAATTATGGAGAATCTGAAACCTTATTCAAAGTTGACGTATTAAGATATTTAAATTCATATCATCAACCAAGCATTAGGAAATGGCTAGTAAGAATTCAGGAAGCTAATTTATCAGCAATAAGGTATTTTGTCATTCGGTCAAGTATTTTTTTTTTACATACTAAAAAAGGATTTACATAAGTATTTGAGATCATATAAAAATTATTAATGATAGAAACGAGGTTTGTGTAAATATTTTGAAAAGTACTCGTCTTCATATTTTATTTGCCGTAATTTATCGTATTTAACGATATTGTAAAAATTTTCAGAGTTTGTTTTATAGCTTCAATACCTGGTTTAGATAAGAATGCTTCCTACGGACATCGTAAATTAAGTAAATTGATCAAACAAAACGTTTGCGGTGATTTTTCTGATTGGACATTAGTCGCCCAATGTTCATCTATAGGTATTCTTATAACTTTTTTTTTTAGAAAAAATTCATTGAAAACTTTTTTAACTAAAAGATTTTTTTTCTTTGAAACAGGAAGTCTGGGTAATACACCAGAATCGTGGTTATTTGGAGATTTCGCCAGAAGTTTATCAGAAAAAGAAACTAATTCAATTTTTCCAGTTCATGTTATCTATCCAAGCTTCAATAATGTAAAGCAAAGCCACGATGGCTTAGCCGGAGGAGGTTGTTTGCCTTACCAAAGTTCAACTCATTTTAAGCAACTTTGGCTACGAAATTATTTAAAGTACGTTAGCTTTAAAATAGTTGCAGTAGGTTTTTTCCTTAACAACAGTTCAAAACATTACTTCGATTGTTAAGAGGCAGCTCTCGTACTTCAAAACTTTGTTTTTCTTTGTTTCAACGATTGATCATATCTTAATTATGTAAGCTTTTTTTTTTTTTAAGGCAGTGGAAGAGCGATCACCGTTACCGCTCGAAAGCCGTACCGCACATTAAAAGCTACACAAAGTTGGCTCCAGATGGGAAAAAAATTGCATGGTTTCTTTTAACAAGTGCTAATCTTTCAAAAGCTGCTTGGGGACAAACCACGAAGGAAGGGATTAGGCCATTGTCTTACGAAGCTGGAGTTTTGTTTCTCCCCCGCTTTACGGTAACATTTTTTTTCATTAAAAATAATGTTTCAATCCAGTTTTTTTGAAAATTATTAATTCTGTTTCTTTAGATTGGAAAAAATGTGTTCAATGTAAAAAAAGGTGGGGACGTAGGTGGCGATAAAGAAGATTTTCCAGTACCATATGATACTCCGTTAACTCCTTACGAAGATAATGATAAGATATTTTTATATGATAAGTGTTTTAATGAGTAATGTGGTGTTAATTTCTACTGGAATGCCGCAACTTCTTATGTGATATTAAAAATTACTATTTTTTTTTTACAATTTATGTATACTATATTTTTTGTTTCAATCGTTAATCTGGTCTCCAAGTCACTTCTACTTCATCTGTCCTATATCTTTGTGTTATATTTGTATCATTCCACTTTGTCAACTGGTTGCTAAGAAGCATTTCTAAACCAGCTTGTGCAATCATTGCTCCATTGTCAATACAAAATCTTTCATCTGTGGCATAAAGTTTAGCATTCCTTTCCTTGCACATTATTTCCATCATTTCTTGTAATCTAAGATTGCAGCCTACACCTCCAACAAGAAGAACTTCTGAACTTCCACAGTGTGCCATTGCCCTTTCTTAAAAAGAAACTATTGTAGTTTTCTTAATACTTAAAAATTAAGAGGACTTAACTTACCAGTTGTTTCGACAAGCATTGAAAACACAGTCTCTTGCATAGAGTAACAAAGATCTTCAGGAGTGCATTCTTTTGCTTCTATTAGTTTAACAACTTTATCTTCAGCATAAGACAAAATACCAGAAAATGATACATCCATTCCTTTTACAACATAAGGTAACTGAATAAATTTTTTACCCCTGAAATTTTAAGAAAATTAAAAAAATAAATTTTTAATTATTAGTTTTTATAATTACCTTTTTGCCATTTGTTCAATATTATATCCAGGGCTGGGATCATTTGACAGCATTAGAATTCTTGCAAATCTATCTAAACAATTTCCTACAGCTATGTCAATGGTTTCTCCAAAAATCCTATACTTATTTCTTGCATAAGCTATTACCTGAGTATTGCCTCCACTAACATACAGCACTGTAGGATTTTTGCTTCCTGTTATCATCCTACCCATTTCAATGTCTGTCACATTTTTGTTGAGGAAAATTATGCTGCCAAATCTAATTTTGGTCAATATTTTCAAAGTCAAAAAGGATACGACCTATACAATGATTTACTCCAATAATTGGTTTGTTCCAAAGTTGAGCTAATGTCCTAGCCACAACTGCAACTACTTGAAGTGGAGCACCCATGCCTGGGCCTTTAGTGTAACATACAACATCTACTTCGCTTGGTGAAACTTTACTTTGTTGTAGAGCCTCTTTGACTAATTCTAAAACTTTATTTCTATGATGTTGAGCAGTTTCCTTTGGCAAAAAACCTGAAATGAAATTATGTTTAAAAACCATTTCAAGCAAAATGGTTATTACCAAACCTTGTTTTTGTACCTTCACCAGGTGGGGTGATAAATGTTCGTCTTGGATTGCTCAACACTTCCCCATTCTTAATAATTCCAACGCCGATTTTATTGGCACTTCCTTCCAAACCTACTGCAATTACCATTTTACTGAAACAGTTCACACTTGAGTTGAGACAGAATAATTAAGCGATTCTGATACAAATTATCTAACTTTACAAACTGAAAATACAAAACAAAATAAAAGATATACAATAATTTCAATTTGTAATACACGCTTGTTCATCTCTTGTTTACATCAATCATAACCTTTCCGGTCCTCTTTGTAAACACCGGTAAACACACCATAGAGTTGTAACTTGTAAAATTAGCAGAAGACAAGCTTCAACTATCGGTTGTTTTGTTTGCTTTTATTGTGTTAAGTCTATGGCTCCGAAGTGCCATGTGTGCGTCTTGTCAGTGAATCATATGATTTTTAAACCAAATTTGTATTTACATTTTATATTTATGTTTAATTATTAAAGTAAAATAATTGAAAATGGGGAGTTTTTCAAGTAAAAATAAGAGTAGAGTTACTGAGCAAGATAAGGCAGTTCTGGTAAGTTTGTTTGTCTAATGGTTCCTTACTCTTGAAAATATAGTTTATTACTGATTGTCACAATTTTTCTAAATGTTGTAGTTGTCAAAATTTGAAAAAAAAATAATAGCCTTGTTGACTAAAATCATCCAGAATCCGCCTGGATATTGTTCAATGTAGGAATTTTTTTAGAATTCTGTAACTCCCTAATTTAAATTTTATAACTTTACGGCCAAACATTTTCTTTCTGAAGCTAATAAGTGTGCTTGGTTGCAGCAATTAAAACAACAAAGAGATAAGTTAAAACAGTATCAAAAAAGAATTGAATTAAATCTGGAAAGAGATAAGCAGTTGTGTAGAGAATTATTACGAAATGGGAAAAAAGAGTAAGTTGTCTTCTTTAATTTTCCACTCACCTAATTGGTATTTTAACTTTTTGAAAAATGATTTTTTGTTTTAGCAAAGCAAAATCTCTTTTGAGAAAGAAAAGATTTCAGGAAGAGCAATTAGATAAAGCAGAAAAAATGTTAGAAAATGTTGAAAAGTTAACACACGATTTAGAATTTACTCAAGTTGAGATGAAAGTTTTGGAAGGTTTGAAAGCTGGTAATGCTGCTTTAAAACAACTTCATCAGTTAATTAGTATTGATGAAGTTGAAAAAATAATGGATGAAACAAGAGAAGGAATAGAAAAACAAAAGGTAAGAGAGCCTATAAATATTAAAGGTATGTTACTTTTAGAAAGCTATATATCTTCATTAATATTTTGATTTTTGTGGCAGGAAATAGATGAAATTCTTCAGGGTCAACTTACAGAAGAAGATGAGGAAGCTGTACTACAAGAATTAAATGAAATATTAGATCAAACTGCCAAAGAAGCAACCAGTGACATGTTAGATAAGTTACCAGAACTGCCTGCTGACCTTGAAGGTAATCATTTGTAGTAAACTTTTCAAATTATTAAAGTCTTGTGAGCTCAATATAAAAATTTGTCTTTGTTTCAGAACCAAAAGAAAAAAAAGAAAGAAAAGAAGTTGCAGAAAAATCAAAAAAGAAGGAGAAGGTTGCACTTACTGCTTAGTATTGAAGGGTCTGCTTCAGTGCAAAAAATTTTTGGTAAGTTTAGAATACTTTATGTAATATTACTTTTTGAAAGGGGTACCTGAAACTTTTGTGTCACAAATGAAATCAGGCAGAGTTTTTCTTTTCCACTACTTTTTTTCATTTAAGAAAAGTTGCTCAGTTAACAATTGGAGAAACTATAGCCCGTGACAGTCTCGTCACGTAAGGCCTTACGTTACGTTACGTGCAATGCTTAGCTTATGGGTGCGTAACGTAACTAAGGCCTTACGTGACGAGACTGTCAGGGGCTTAAATCATGATAAAGTTGATAAATAATTTTAAACTGAGAACATTAGTTTTGACTGTCTGACTAAGCTTAAGCTCATACTTTAAAGTGTGACTTTGTTTTAGGTTGCAGTGTTTTTTGGATAAAGCGTTGCTACTCTAGTGCGGGCAGAGGTTTAAGTCATAATGTTATTACATTATGTAAAGTATATTGATTTTATGTAGGTTACATCAAACGTAAGCTCCATTATAATTTTAATGTGACTGTTAAAACCATTTTTATATTTTAAAAAAAATGATTCAGTGAAATATGTGATGATTTTATTAGATGTCCACAATGATTAGTGCAATTTTATGTTTTAAAAAGCGATCAAGTATTATTTTTAAATATTTATATATGGAAATAATTATAACTAAATTGCTAAAACATATTGCAATTCTTTGAAATTTAAGCATAGCATAGCGCGCGTAAAAAAAAGTAAACAGAAGTCTGGCAACCTGGTTCTGAGACACCCATCTATCGGTCAGATTGAAAATTACTTGACAATCATGTTTATAATTATTTCGGAAATCCTCGTATTTGTTTTCTTGCCAAATGATTAAACAAGTGGAAAAGAGATAAAAAAAATTTTTGTTTGAAGCGATGAAAAATTAATGTTAAGGTATTTACTTGAATTTTAAGAATTCATTATTTAGATTTTTTAATTACGTTCAGAATTAATTATTTCCATTAGGATAAGTCAACAAATTCCACGTCAATATTTTTCTTAAAATATTAAATTATAAAAAATAACTGCTGTAATTAACGTTAACAGTTTCCGTCAACATTAAGAGATCATACTTCATACTTCTATTTAAATGTAACGGAATGAGTTTGCGTAAAAAAGGGCATAAACAACTCGAATTCCCCTTAAATAAGTGAGGAACATTTAAAAAAATGTTAGAAGAACGAGTCGTATTCAATTGAGTCAGTTAAACAAGTGCTATCAGAGTGAAAGGCATGCGGTTTCGATACTAAAAATAGATTATCGGTGCTTGAGTGGGAAGGTCAGAGCTCATTTTGCTTATTCATTTGTTATTCTTCTTTTTTTTTCTGTGTTTAGTTACATTTTACTTGTTAAATTTGTTACTCAAAGCGGATGTCATGAAAAATTTCCCATCCTAGCTCTCCAACCACAATTTTCTGAATATTTTTTATTAATATTAAATTGTACCGTATTTGTTTTTTTTTTGTTTTTTTGCGGAAGCGCAAACGGGCAGATTGTTTTTACGTTGAAGGCTCAGATTGTATCTAAATTAAGGTTTTAGTTTTAAAAAATATCCAGATAAGATTTCTCATGGTTGTAAGTGCCCAAAAAACAAAAAAAATCAAGATTTTGATTTTGATTTGTTTGTCTTTACGAGATAAGCTTCGATAAACATATTCAACATGGCGGTAAATTTAGTTTATTATTAGTGGCTTAAAAAATTTTATTAATTGCAATGAGAAATGTTTTTCATTAGTAAAACACTTGAAATAAATATAGGAAGTTTGTATGAAATCCATTTTTGTCTTGAAGAAAATCAAATCGCTTTTTTGACACTATTGTAAAATGAAATCGATATAATTGTTTATAAAGTTTTAAATCTCAAGTGAAAAAAAAACGCGGAAGAGATTTTTTAAAAATTATTTTCATAAAGTTCGATCTTATTCTGATTCTGTGTTTTTTCCGCCGAGTATAATTAATTTGTAGTTGGGTGAATGAATTTTGCGTGACAAGATCGATTTATCAACGGAATAAATAAGAATCACGCGTCATAGAAGCTTTGAATCTTCGGATAATGAAAGTCTAGCTTAGTTTTCTGAATTGTGATCGTGTTTTCACCTCGAGATAAAGTTAAGAATCTCATTTTTATTTTGTTTGTTGAAACTGATAAGCTTTAAGAGTGAAAACTCAGAGTTACAATTTTTACAGGTGCTAAATTTACTTTTTAAATATTTATTGGCGATAAAGTGACGTGATTTAAGAAATGCAAGCCTTTGAAAGTTCTCTGAAAATGCAAATACAAAAATAATTGCAATGTAGCCTCTAGTGGCATATTTAAAGAAGACTTGTTGAGTAAGCAAATTGTTGATGTTTAAAAATATTTAAAAAAATGTAGTTTCTTTTGTAAGCTCTTTAAATAATGTCTTGAAAGAATAATTGTCAATTTTAGAGGGAATCACGTTAAAGTCATAATACTCAATTACATGAAAACAAAGCAAACAGACAACAATTAAAATATTAAGGTTAAAATATTTCCACCAATTTCTTTGCGGCCTCGAGAAAAATCCTAAAACTTAGCACCTAATTTGTATTTTTGATGCTGAGAGAGTCACTGTTTTTGCGTCACCCTTTCGAATTGACGCTAAAGCTTTTTTCTGCCTAAATTTTACTCATAACTATTTTGATTTAAATGCATAATTATCATTGCATTCGCACTAAGGTTTCATGTAAAGCGCCGCGCCGTTAAATAAAAAATATTTGATCCTTGAGAACCTCTTATAACATTTCCGAATCGAAACAAAAAAAATAATACTTTAGGAACTTGTGATTTAAAGTTTTACCAAAAAAAATTTTCAGCTTGGAAAAAAATCGATGCATTTTAAATAATAATTCAGAAAACTAGAAGGATTAATCATTCCAGCAAGAGCTTTCGTATTATTGTTTACCAACGAAAAGAAGAAGAAAAAATTTACCTTGAATGATGTCATTATATGAATTCCTTGGCATTGAATATTTAACAATGTTTTTAGACATCCAAACTCTTAATTATTAACGCCTATATTATTTTCGGGTGTCTTAGATAAACATTTTGAGTTTGTGTATTTTATAATTTTTTGCCTTTGATGCTTGGCTAATAATTTTTATTATTTTAAGTAGCGGTATGAAATTTTATTTTTATTTTCATTTGAAAAAGCTCGTGAAACTGCCAATCATTGTGTTTACTTTGAAAAATGAATAGTAATTTGAAAGTTTTTTTTTAATATTGCGTATGTGCAGTCAATCATTTTTCTACATCGATTTTCTATAAAAGTTTTTACGATCTTAAATTATCCGATTGTTGACACTTGCTAGGGCACAATTTTTTTTTCCTTAAGTATTCTTTTACTTTAAATTGAGACTTGAATACTTTCGAGGCAGATCGATGAAATTTCATGCTTTTCAGTTATGTTGTTATGGGTGAAACTACTGATTGGAATTACTTTAGCAGTAGGAGCCCAAAACGAAGGGCAACCGTCGCAATTGGAAACGACCGAGCCGCCTCCTGATTTTGTAAATCATGATAGTCCTTGTTTTAATGTCAAAGCTGAAGCTTGTTCACCCGAATTAAAAGACCCGTGCAGCTGCAAAAATATCGATGATCACTCCGTAGTTTGTTGTAACGTCGCGAACTCCAACGATTTAAAAAACAAATTGAGATGTGCAAGTGAGAATTTATTCCATTATAGCAACGACTTTGTGCAGATTTGATTTCTTGTGTTAATTTTTTTTTTCTATTTTAGAAATTAAAGAGTCGAGCGTGAAATACCTGCACATGAGAAATGCGAGCCTACAAGATTTGCAAATCCTGTCTGATGTTATTTGGCCGAACCTTATAGAGTTTTCGTTCACCGAAGGAAGAATCGAACGATTTGAAAATGCCAATAAAGGAAATCATTCAAATTTATCTTGCCTTAATATATCGTTGAACAATATTCCGGACATCAACGTCGATATGTTTAGAAAATATTCGAATTTAAAAATTTTGGATTTATCTAAAAATGAATTAACGAGACTGCCAAAACTAAGCAATGGAAATATATCTTTGGACATTTCAGGTAAAAAGACTGAATGTGATTAAAAAGTAAATCTGTGATAATTCGCAGAAATTGATATGAATTTTGTTTTGCAGGTAATCAGAAATTAGAATGTCAAACGCTTTTGCAGTTCCTAACAGAGTATCCAGATTTAAATTTTCTTAATAGCGAGTCTACGTACTGTTTTTCGTCAAAGAACTTTCAGTGGTTTAATTCTACTGAACAAGTTCCTCTGTCTCAGGTATGCAATTATAAATTTCCGTACGCGAGCTTCAAAACAAAAAAAATTAAAACTACGCTTCTTTGCAGATACAAATATTAAGAAATATAGAGCGAAATTGTACAGCAGGTTGCAGCTGCAAATCTCACAGACTCGATATGGTACCCGGCAAACACCCCACGGTTTCTGTTTTAGTAGATTGTTCGTCGAAAGGGCTTACCAAGTTACCAGAATATTTACCGACTAACACTATTTCTCTGAATGTTTCCAACAATAACGTATGTCTGTCATAATGCCGCAGAATTGCTAGTTAATCGTAAGGTTTAGACTAAATTGTTATTTCTATGTTCCAGATTACGAGCTTGGATCCTTTGACTTTCGATAAAAGCTACGAAGACATTCGTGAATTTTATGCAGATTATAACCAGATCTCATCCATTTTGTCTTTAGAAGGCTCTAAATTTATCGACAATTTTCTAGTCCTTAGTCTTAGAGAAAATAACATTAAATCAGTACGTACATTTTTTAAAAATTAATCAAATCATTTTTACTGCAGTCTTAAATAAAACTATTATTTTTAGCTTCCAATGTATATTTTGTCAAATACTTTCGATAGAAATTCTTATAATGACAGGAGAGTGATTTTAGGTGGAAATAGACTGATTTGTAACTGTAGCGTAGCTCTAGTTGTGAAAGTATGGCTTCTGAGCAACAAAAAGCACATACCGGATTTCGATCAAGTACTTTGCGAAAATACCGGAGAAAAGGTAAATAAGTGAAAATCATCCTGACTTATAATTTATTGATCAAAATGTTTTTCCACACAGGTGATAGCATTAGATCAAAACAAAGTTTGTGTATATCAAAGGGACTGGACCGACTATATTTATTATATCATTGCTGGAGAAGTCGGTCTCCTTTTACTTTTAGTAGGCAAAGTATCCTACGATTATTGGGTATTCAAGACTGCTGGTTATCTTCCTTGGCCGGCGTCAAAAATGCCGAAACTTCCCTGTGACTGGGTTTTAGAATAGTGTATAGTACAAAAAAATTGTTTTCAATCGAATGGAATGCCTTGCAACAAAGTTTTTCTTTCAAATTTTAGCTTTTTGATATATTTTTATTTAGCATTTGCCTTGAGATGGCATAAATGCATTGCCATAATTTAAAGTGCAATTAATTTTTAATAAGTAATTTAATATGTCTCTGAATAAAAATAAACTTTAATTGGGAGTTATTACATGATTCCGTATAAAATTGTGATCTGATAAGTATTTTAGAAGAATATAGTTTTTTATGAATTGTATTTACTATAACTTTTTTAAAGTCTTTCCTTGTTTATGTCTCTTTTACATTTAGTAAAAAGCTTTAAAAAAAATTTTTTTGGGGAGTTTAAAGAATAAATCAAAGTACCTAACCCTCTCAGTCCCAGAAATTTTTTGCAGCAATAAGAATCAGGAAACCATTTTTTCCTCTTCCGCTTATCGTTAGCAATCATTTGTGTATCGGCGACTTTTTGATCACACCAATGGCTGTTGGGAAAAATCGAAAAGAAAAGTGTCCATTAAAATGGACATGGGATCCAAGTTTTTTTACGGTTTTTTTGCTCTCTTATAATGTTGAACTGATAAAAATTTTACGATTGAGCTTTTGTAAAGCCGATTTTCCCTTATTGAGTATTTTTTTTGGCGAAACAATCGAATTTTTGTGCTCTCGGTAATTGATGTCAAAATTTGGTCTTTTAACTGAAGTTCAGTTTTTTTTCTGACTGTATGATAATTTTGAACTGTTTAAAATTTTACGATTAAGGCTTTAGACAAGCCATAATACCCTAAGAAGAATTCTTATTGGCCAAAGTATGAAATTTTTTGGTTCGGCTAATTTTTCGGAAAATTTGGGACCAAGCTTTAAGGTCAAGAGGTCGTTTTTCAATATTTTTTTTCTCAATTAAGTAGCATTGAACTCGGTTTAATTTCGGGACTTGGGTTTTGGAAAAGCCATAATCGAATAAAATAAATTCTCATTGGTAAAGTATCAAATTTTTTGGTTGGGCTAATTTTTCGGAAAATTTGGGACCAAGCTTTAAGGTCAAAATGTCGTTTTTCAATATTTTTCTTCTCAATTAAGTAGCATTGAACTCGGTTTAATTTCGGAGCTTGGGCTTTGGAAAAGCCATAATCGAAAAAAAAGAATTCTCATTGGCTAAAATATCAAATTTTTTGGTTGGACGAATCTTTCGAAAAATTTGGGACCTGGCTCTTAGGTCAAAATTTAGTTTTTCAATATTTTTTTACCTATTAAGTAGCATTGAACTCGGTTTAATTTCGGGACTTGGGTTTTGGAAAAGCCATAATCTAATAAAAAGAATTCTCATTGGCTCAAGTATCAAATTTTTTGTTTGAGCTAATTTTCCGGAAAATTTCGGACCCAGCTCTGAGGTCAAAATGTCGTTTTTCAATATTTTTTTACCTATTAAGTATCATTGAACTCGGTTTAATTTTAGGACTTGGGTTTTGGAAAAGCCATAATCGAATAAAAGGAATTCTCATTGGCTAAAGTATCAAATTTTTTGATTCGGTTAATTTTTCGGAAAATTTGGGACCAAGCTTAACCCAATTCTATCGGAAATTTCGGTCCTAGGTCTCAGGTCAAATGGATTTTTTCTTTTTTTATATCACTTTTCACAGTAATTGAACGGCATTTAATTTGTGGATTTGGGCTTTTGGGAAGCCGTGATCCTGTAAAAGGCTTTCATTTACCCAAAATAAATAAATTTTTTTCTTTGGCCAATTTTAATGGAAATTTCGGTCCTAGGCCTCAGGTCAAATGGATTTTTTCATTTCTTATTTCACTTTTCACAGTAATTGAACTGGATTTAATTTGTGGAATTCGGCTTTTGGGAAGCCGTGATCTTGTAAAAGGCTTTCATTTACCCAAAACAAAAGAATTTCTAAGTTTGCCCAATTTTATTGGAAATTTTGGTCCCAGGCCTAAGGCCGAAATGAATTTTCCTTGTATTTTTTCACCTTTCAACGTAATTGAACTGGATTTAATTTGTAGATTTGGGCTTTTGGGAAGCCGTGATCCTGTAAAAGGCTTTCATTTACTTAAAACAAAAGAATTTCTAAGTTTACCCAATTTTATTGGAAATTTTGGTCCCAGGCCTAAGGCCGAAATGAATTCTCCTTGTATTTTTTAACCTTTCAACATAATTGAACTAGATTTAATTTGTAGATTGAGCTTTTTGGGGAGCCACGATCCTATAAAAGGCTTTTATTTACCCAAAACAAAAGAATTTCTTAGTTTGGCCAGTTTTACTGGCAATATCGGTCCTAGGCCTCAGGTCGAATGGATTTTTTCATTTTTTATTTCACTTTTCACCGTAATTGAACGGCATTTAATTTGTGGATTTGGGCTTTTGGAAAGCCGTGATCTTGTAAAAGGTTTTCATTTACCCAACACAAAAGAATTTCTTAGTTTGGCCAATTTTATTGGAAATTTTGGTCCCAGGCCTAAGGCCGAAATGAATTTTCATTTTTTATTTCACTTTTCACAGTAATTGAACTGGATTTAATTTGTAGATTTGGGCTTTTGGGAAGCCGTGATCCTGTAAAAGGCTTTCATTTACTTAAAACAAAAGAATTTCTAAGTTTACCCAATTTTATTGGAAATTTTGGTCCCAGGCCTAAGGCCGAAATGAATTCTCGTTGTATTTTTTAACCTTTCAACATAATTGAACTAGATTTAATTTGTAGATTGAGCTTTTTGGGGAGCCACGATCCTATAAAAGGCTTTTATTTACCCAAAACAAAAGAATTTCTTAGTTTGGCCAATTTTACTGGCAATTTCGGTCCTAGGCCTCAGGTCGAATGGATTTTTTCATTTTTTATTTCACTTTTCACAGTAATTGAACGGCATTTAATTTGTGAATTTGG
Organism: Liposcelis brunnea; assembly: GCA_023512825.1. Taxonomy (NCBI): domain Eukaryota; kingdom Metazoa; phylum Arthropoda; class Insecta; order Psocodea; family Liposcelididae; genus Liposcelis; species Liposcelis brunnea. The sequence continues at coordinate 17,617,533 of CM042065.1, read as the reverse complement.
GCTTTTGGAAAGCCGTGATCTTGTAAAAGGTTTTCATTTACCCAACACAAAAGAATTTCTTAGTTTGGCCAATTTTATTGGAAATTTTGGTCCCAGGCCTAAGGCCGAAATGAATTTTCCTTGTATTTTTTCACCTTTCAACGTAATTGAACTGGATTTAATTTGTAGATTTGGGCTTTTGGGAAGCCGTGATCCTGTAAAAGGCTTTCATTTACTTAAAACAAAAGAATTTCTAAGTTTACCCAATTTTATTGGAAATTTTGGTCCCAGGCCTAAGGCCGAAATGAATTTTCCTTGTATTTTTTAACCTTTCAACATAATTGAACTAGATTTAATTTGTAGATTGAGCTTTTTGGGGAGCCACGATCCTATAAAAGGCTTTTATTTACCCAAAACAAAAGAATTTCTTAGTTTGGCCAATTTTACTGGCAATTTCGGTCCTAGGCCTCAGGTCGAATGGATTTTTTCATTTTTTATTTCACTTTTCACAGTAATTGAACGGCATTTAATTTGTGGATTTGGGCTTTTGGAAAGCCGTGATCTTGTAAAAGGTTTTCATTTACCCAACACAAAAGAATTTCTTAGTTTGGCTAATTTTATTAGAAATATTGGTCCTAGGCCTAAGGCCGAAATGACTTTTCAACGTAATCGAACTGGATTTAATTTGTAGATTTGGGCTTTTGGGAATCTGTGATCCTAAAGGTTATTTCATTTACCCAAAACAAAAGAATTTGTTAGTTTCTAGGTCGCTGGCGTAAGGTGGATATCTAGTTTAATTACATTGAAAAGTGAAATATTAATGCAGTTCTTTGTCACTCAACAGCCACTTTATTTAACAGAATTTTAACCTTAAGCCTAGGACCGAAATTTCTAAAAAATTGAGCCGTACAAAAAAATTCGTTTTTTTAAGGCAATTAGAATTCTTCTTAACGATTATGGCTTTCTCAAAACCCAAGCTCAAAAATTAAACCCAGTTCAATGTTTTTGAATGGCCATGTTAAATATTTAAAAAGCAGAGTTTCGACTTTAGGTCTAGGACTAAAATTTATAAAAAAATTAGCCTTACTAAAAAATTTTATTTTTTAGGCTACTAGAAATCTTTTTAATGCACTATGGCCTTTTCAAAACCGAAATCCGGAAATTAAACCCAGTTCAATATCATTTAACGGCCACGTTATATTTAAAAAACAGAATTTCGACCTTAGGGCTAAGACCGAAATCCTAAAAAAAATTCGCCTAAACGATAACTTGATCTTTGGGGTAAAAGAATTATTTGATATCAATTATGGCTTCTTTAAAGCCGAAATCTAGAAATTTATATTTTGAATCCTATGTCCATTTTTGTGCACACTTTTTTTTTTGTAATTTTGGGTAAACGCGAGTGAGGATAATTGAGTGGAGTGAATATATTAAATCTACATGTATGAAGGAATAAAACGTCGTTTAGTAGGAATTTTGATGTACAGACAAACAGAAATTACAGACGATAAAAGTCAAGTGCTTTTTTTAAAAATTTTAAACTGCATTACTTTTGCCGCTCCGGTGTGCATGCAGGGTTGCCGCAGACTGCAACGTGTCGAATGGTAAGGTAGAGTCTGCTATGAATAAGTGACGTCATTGTTTAGAAAAAAAAATGAACGCAAAGCGAGAAGTAATCGTAAAGCGTAGCGTCCATTAAAGTGGACATAGGACTCAGAGGGTTAATACACAATTTTCACGCAATTTATGACTCGATATTTTAGATTTGGCGCTTTTTCAAGAAAAAGGTCGATTTAACGTGGAAGCTGAAACATAAAATAATAACAACAAGACGATTCTGATTAAAATGCGAACGTTGCACGTCTCGCTCTCGTAAGATAAACATAAGCCTGAAAAGTGTTTACTGCAAGTATGGTGAATTTAACATCCGAGGTAAATATTCCTATTACATTATTTGAATTTATTATTAAATATCATTTAAGACATAATTTAGTTAATATTTTAAATGATCTTGGAATTTTATTAATTCGATTAGGGAAATTCTGACATTATTTGGCTATTTAAGTCTTAAAAACGATTGACAGCTGTCCAAATTAAAAATTTCCCCGTCACTTTCTTTTACGTAAGCTGTTATTTTATGATTATAATTAAAAGATTTCGAGTTGTTCGAGCTTTTATCAACGGCTTACGTAAATTTTTTGGCAGGCATTACCAGTTTTTTCCCTTTTGATATAATATAATTATGGCTATACTTTTTTTAGATGACCAAAGTTAAGGTTATTATGTAGAGTTAATTAAGGGTAGATGCTGCTGTTAATTTTTTTCTTTCTAAAATGAAATAAACTTAAGAATTGTACAGGTGAATAAATGACATACTCAAATGTCAAAAATATTAAAAAATTACTCTTAAGCAACGAAAGTTCCAATTGTAATTTTGAGTAATAATTACAGTGTTCTGATACAAATTTCATCATCAACTGACTCATGAGTAAGACTTATTAAAGCTAAATTGTAATTACTTTTTTTTAGAAAAAGCATAACTAAGATGGATTAGAAATTTCAGAAATTATGTGGTTACTTAAAAATATCTAGTGATATGACAGAAGAATTTAAAATTCCTGCATCGACCTCAACCAATGGTGAATCTACCAAAATTGGTAGACAGAATGGGGCACCTGTGGATTATTCTCTCATTATGGGAAAGGTAAATTAATAAAATGACTAGTTTTATAGTCATTCATCTTTAAATTTATCGTTTTTTTAGAGTGCAATGATAAGTCCAACATCAGAGCAATATGATTTATTGCAAAGGAGATTAAAAGAAAGGTTAGAAGAAAGTCATGGCGAAACAATTTATGACATTGGAATAGATCAAGGTAAGCTTTTTTTTAATTTTTCAAAAACTATATATTATGAGTACAGCACTTTGACCATTCTTCTTATTAGATGGTGACAATGAAGATGGTTTAACAGAAGAGGAATTTGAAGCTTCTGAAGCAACTCTTACGTCATTAGCTGCATCTCTTGATGCAGATTGTGTGCTTCTTAGAAGAAAAAATTGTTCTAAAGGATTAGCTGCTCAGTATTTAGTTAGGAAGAAAGTGGATGAACATGACTTTTTGGAAATAAGGTATAAAACTTTAATAAAATTATAACTAGCTAACTGCAAGTGTTGCATTTATTGTGCAATTTCAAATTGCAGAGTGGCTGTAGTAGGGAATGTTGATGCTGGTAAATCTACACTCCTTGGAGTTTTGACTCATGGAGAGCTGGACAATGGTAGAGGTCATGCGAGGCAGAAACTTTTCAGGCACAAACATGAATTAGAAACTGGCAGGACCAGTTCTGTAGGAAATGATATTCTAGGATTTGATAATCAGGGTCAGTGTTCTTACCATAATTTGAATTTGAACAAAATATGTGCCCACTTTGTTCATACATGCAACAACAAAGGATTTATTTAAATTTTTTATTTAACTTTTAGGAAATGTTGTCAATAGCCCAGAACACGGCTCGCTAGATTGGGTAAAAATTTGCGAGAGATCATCGAAAGTAATCACATTTATCGATTTAGCAGGACACGAAAGATATTTGAAAACGACGGTTTTCGGGATGACGGGTCATGCTCCAGATTTTGGAATGCTTATGGTAATAGCACCACCACCATGTAAAGAAATCGATTCAATATTTTGGTTTTAATTTTTTAATTTGATTTTTAGATCGGTGCCAATGCCGGAGTAGTGGGGATGACCAAAGAACATTTAGGACTTGCTCTTGCCTTGAGCGTTCCAGTATTCGCAGTTGTGACGAAGATTGATATGTGTCCTGCCAATGTATTGCAAGATACTTTAAGGCTGCTTGTTCGAGTTTTAAAATCTCCTGGTTGCAGGAAAGTCCCAGTCATGGTCAAAACACCAGATGATGTTATCACTACAGCAACTAATTTTGTTTCTGAAAGGTTAGTTCTTCGTTAAAAGTTTGATTGTCTCTTCCACCGTAAGGTTAATGTAAATATTTTTTAATTTTTTTGTAGGTTATGTCCAATATTTCAAGTTTCAAACGTCAGTGGAGAGAATCTCGATTTGTTAAAAATGTTTCTTAATTTGTTAACTACGAGAACCCCTTGTCTGGACGATGAACCTGCAGAATTTCAAATTGATGATACTTATTCGGTGCCTGTATGTGAACTTATCAATTATTAGAAAAAGTGTTTGGATTGATTATTTTCAATTTCTTCTTCATTTTTTCATTATTTTTCTTGATTTGATTAGGGTGTCGGTACCGTTGTTTCCGGCACAACTTTAAAAGGGGTCGTTCGATTAAATGACACTCTTTTACTCGGACCTGATCCTCTTGGTCACTTTCAACCGATAGCAATTAAGAGTATTCATAGGAAGCGAATGGCAGTTCGGGAAGTTCGAGGTGGTCAGACAGCATCTTTTGCTTTGAAAAAGGTAAATGATTTTTTTAATGCGATATCCAAATAAATCATTAGTAAAATTTTGCCAAAACCGTATTTTTTTCTTTAGATCAAAAGATCTCAAATAAGGAAAGGAATGGTCATGGTGTCTCCAGCATTGAATCCTCAAGCTTGTTGGGAATTTCAAGGAGAAATTTTGGTCCTTCACCACCCTACTACCATCAGTTCCCGCTATCAAGCAATGGGTAAGCCTCTAACTTGACTTTATTAATTAAATTACCTTTTGAAACTTATTGGATTTATTTGTTTTAGTGCATTGTGGAAGTATTCGGCAAACGGCTTCTATTCTGAGTATGTCTCAAGAGTGCTTAAGGACAGGAGATAAAGCACTTGTCCATTTCCGTTTTATAAAACATCCCGAATACGTTCGTCCTGGCCAGAGGATGGTTTTTCGTGAAGGCCGAACAAAGGCTGTAGGAAACGTCATTAGCGTGATTACTCAAGCATCCACTTCAATGCCTGTTCGAGGAAAGTCGACGAAAGTAAAACAAAATAATAACGCACAAGTAATTCTTCAAGTAAGTGTAAATAATTGCAATTTGGCTCCGTTGGTGAATATTTTTTTTTATTAATCATTTTTATAGGCATCATCTAATCCGGAAGAAAAAGATTCTCAATATTCATTGTCAGAAAAAAAAGAAGGGATTAAAAAAGGGAGAGGGCGACGAGGAGGTAAGGGAAAACAATCGAACACCAAACCTCTTGCCGAACAAAACGTGAATACGGTCGCTTACGTAAATGCTAATTAGATTTTTCAACGACTCTAGTGAATAATGCTAAGAATTTTCTATTCTTCTGTCTTATTAAGTAAAGAAAAAAAGAAAAATTTGTTAATTTTTGTAAAATAAAAATTTCAATAGTTCTTGAGTAACAGTTTGACACTTGTGAGAAAACTTTGATACATTACTGTAAAGCAATGAAATATCAATTTTTTCGAAGTCTTCTCAATTATTTTTGCGTTTATTGATCGTAGTTTTTAAATATGCAAGATATTTTTAACACTTATGCACTGAAAACATGTAAAGAAACATCTTTTTCAATGCGAAAGATAGTTGTACTGAACAAAATTCTTATAAATTTCATTTAAAAACAAATTTTATTTCGTGATTTTATTCTTTTACAGTTTTAACGTTGGCTAGTCCGAAATTTGTATTTTTTCTTTTCCTCAGAGTTTAATGTACGTTGTAAATGTGAATAAAACATTAAATAATTTTTTTTGATTTTTAGTCTTTTAATTTAGTGTGATTATTCGGAGTTTAACTCGCCCTTTTAGGAAAATTAATCAACCGCTAAAGTCTGATATCTTTGCTAGTTTTTGAAAAGTAGTGGTTGAAAAAGGACAAGTAAATGAGCATTGCCAAAATTGAAAAAACTTTACCGAATATACCCATGCATAAGACCACTCATTTACAAGGCGGGATATTACTTATTTCCCCAAAATCGCGAAAATTGCTATCATCCATGTATAAGTCGAGGGTAAAATATGATAAACTAAAATAGTAAAATTTACCGTTTTTTAAATCATCCACTACAAACACAACCTTTAAAATTTATATGTCACTTTCAAAATTAAATTTTTTTTACAATTTTGTGCAAGCTTGTGAAAACTTGTCATTTTTCAAACGACGATTCCAAGTTTATAATACTTTACGATTTGCGCATAATTTTAATTTAAATGATTAACTCCGTAGATAAGTCAAATGCGGGATTTTTAAAAAAAAACTTGGATTTTTTGATTTTTTTTGATTGATTTGACTTTTGATTTTTTAAAAAGTCATTACGTGCAATTAATTAGGCATTGAAGATGCTTGCAAGCCAATGCTTTTAAGTCCTTCCAATTTGTCAAAATTATAATAGAAGATTCCTTGAACTCACTCAGTTCATTTTTAAACAAAGTATGTAAGCTTCCAGTAAAAAATCAAATGGTGCTTGGAATACAGTATAAAATTAAAAACTTGATGCTTGCAAAGCATCAGATAAAGACTCATGAACATTCATGACTATAAAATATTTTTAGATTTTTCTTCTATAAAAAATTACAAAGACACATTCCTAAACAGTAATTTCATGACAAGTAATAAATGCATTATATAAATACCACCAATAATATTCAAAAAAGATTTGAGATTTAAATTTATCTAAATGTTCTTTTTGTTGATCTTAATTGTTTTTCAATCTCAAACTGCCTTAAATCAGTCCTTTGGAGGAAATCTTGCTTCTCAAGATAACCATCTTTACCTCTATTAAAGGTTTTTATTTCTTCATCAATTCCTTCATTTTGTTTGAATTTATTCCAATCCAGTTTGGATTTTTCCAAAGTACTTAATTTGTCTTTTTTCCCTAATTTATTTAACACTGAAGCTAATCCTCCTTTTGCTGCACTTTTACTATTCACAGAAGTTGGAAAATTTTTGCTTAATGTACTGGAAATAGGTTTTTTAAGGTTACAATCTGTTAATCTAACTTTTTTGTTTTCTATTTCATCTTCTTTTTTGGCTTCTGTGATAACAGTATCACTATTTGTTCCTACTTTCTTCTGATTTACGTCTCCTTTAAATTCTAAAATAGAATAATAATAATAATAGAAATAATGAAAAAACAGGATTGTCATTTATGGAAAGTGATAAAAGCCACATGCCTACCTGCCCAAAGAGCATCAACATCGACTTCTTTCTTTTTGGCTGCAGGCTCTTCTCCCTCTTTAGATTCTTTCACTGCTTTGCGACGTTTACGACTTTTTGTCTCGTTCTTTTTTTTCGCCTCGCCATCTGATCCTTCTTTATCTGAAGAACCGCTTTCTTCTGACAGAGATTCATGATTTTCATCTAAGAAACATGAGGAGAGATGTTACGTAAGAAACTCTAACCGGTTTTATTTCTTTTCGCAATACTTACTATCTGGCACAAAATCTACGTCGCTTTCATCGCTACCAGACGGTAAATCCTTTTCTGACATCTCAAATTCGATGAGTTTCAAAAATTAAATACCTCGAACAGCTTTCGCAATTTGCGGATTTAAGTAGGCTATGAACATAGAGAAACTGAAGACATTTTTTAGGGCCTTGAAATTCTGTTGCCACGATTTTGAATCCTCTATGGATTCGTCAGACGACGATTATTGTGTTTTTGTTTATGTTGTGATTTTTGTAATACCGTATGGCGCGTCATGCTATGCTGATAATAGCTTTAATTTTTTTTATAATATGAAAATACCTGATGCTAGTTTTAGATTTTATATCTGTTGCTTATAATTAGATCGTTTATTTATACTTTTAACGAATTTTTATCTTTACAACGCTGTAGAAGATCCATAATTCTGAATAATAATGCATAACCTGAAGCAGAAAAGGGAATAAAAATTATGATATTTAATCAGCACAAGTCAAATTTCGTTACAAGAAAATTTTCTTTTTATGTTGAAGATTTATTCCTGTAAAAAATAGAATGAAAGATAAAGCCAGTTCAAGATTGGACAGCAGCAGATTGCTGAACTTAAACAAGTTATGAGCAACATTACCTTGAAACTTCCTCTTGTGGTAAGTTTTTTTAAAATTGTGTAGTTTGTTTCATTGCTTGCAATATAAATAATGCAGACATAACCTCACTGCTGAGTAACCTTTCTGCTGAGGAATTTTTTTTACATTCATAAAACTTTTGTTTCAGTCTGTGATAGTTGCTGTTTACAATGGAGAAAATTGGATAGATGATTGTTTTGAATCTATTTTAAAGCAAGACATACTATCTGAGGAAAAAGTTGAAATATCAGTATACAATGACTGTAGCACCGACAATACAAGCAAACTGTTGTCAAATTGGGAAGAGAAATTGTCTTCTATGCACAACATTAGCATGGTGATAAGATCTGGAGTCGATGTTTCAAAAGGAGGTCAGGAATTAATTATAGTATATAACTATACAAGTGACGCAAAAGACAAAATTGCCCGTCGAGACCGGGTTTGAGGCCCGAGCCGAAGGCAAGGGCCTTAAAAAGGTTGAGACGGGCAAGTCTTTTGCGTTTCTTGCACAGTTAGATATTTTTTCTCACGAGGAAGCCTTAAATTTCCGTTTAAAAAAAACTCCCCCGTGAGGGAAAACCGTCTTTCCTTCACGGAGTGAGGAAAAATGATTTTTTTCCTCATTTTTATTGATGACTGTGACTTTGTTTTAGTGGGTTACGCTAGAAACAGATCAATTGAACAAAGTAAAGGAGAATACTTATGTTTTCAAGATGTTGATGATATTATGTTACCTGGTAGAATCAGAAAGCAATATGAAGCAGCAAGAAAGATGACAAATGCTGTGAGTTGTGTTTTGAAAGTTTGTTGATTGTATTTTACAATGTGAATAATATTACCTTTTTATAAAATAAAGATTATAGGCTGCAAAGTTACCAGACTGCCAGATAACTCTACAGTGAGATTTATAAACTGGGCTAATAATCTTCCTCATCACTTACTAGAAAAACAGATTTTTACAGCTCATGGCCCAACATTATTAATGCCTACCTGGTTTTTTCACCGATCTGTTTATGATAGGTAAGTAAATTGCGATTTTAAAAAAAATTTCTTCCTAATTATAACTTAAAATCATCTAATTTGCTTTTATTTCAGAGTTGGGAAATTTTCAGAAGCAGCCAAAGGAACACCTGAAGATCTTTTATTTTTTTATAATCATTTGGATACTGGTGGAACTTTATTTAAAGTTGAAGAAGTTCTAGAAATTTACAGATATCATACAGATGCAACCACTTTCTCTGTTACAGAGTAAGTTTTTTTTTCAGTAGTATTTTTAATGTGATATTATGAAAAATTTTAATTCAAGATGAAAATTAATAGTTTTCATTTTTTTTTTGTAGAGATACAATTTGGAACATCCGTTTGATGCGATTAGAAACTCACATACTTTCTACTTGGACAGCTTTTTCTATTTGGAATGCAGGTAAACAAGGCAGAAAATTTTTTCGTTCTTTGAAACTTGAAAACCGGAAAAAAGTTGTTTCTTTTTGCGATGTCGATAAAAAGAAAATCGGTAAACACTACGTGCCGTATCCAAAACTTGTAGATGGGCACCTCGTTAAAATTCCCATCGTTCATTTTTCTCAAGCTAAACCACCGCTTGTGGTGTGTGTTAAATTGGGCCTAAGCAATGGAAATTTTGAAAATAATTTGAGCTCTTTAAATTTGGAAGAAGGGAAGGATTATATTTTGTTCAGCTAGCAGGATTTAGTTAACAAATTAGAATTAATAATTTTCAAGCGAAGTAGTAGGCGTCTCCCATTATTTTTCCTTATTGATTTATTATGGAAATCCCGAGACACAATCGATATTACAATGTTGCAAACTATGCTTATTTAAAGATAAGCCATTTTAAAAACCCCGAGTGACGCGAAACATATCTTACTTGGGCAGCCCGAAATCGTTCTTATAAATTAGGCGTAGCAAATACTAGGAGATGTATTTTAATCTGAGGAAGCGATTAGGATTAGGTAGAACCCTCAATTTTTCGTTTTCAAAAAGATATAGATAGTCGGGGATGATTAGATTATTGTTACGTAATTAGATATAGGCATTAGATATAGACATATGCATGTTGGCAATGTCAGCCAGACAAGCCCTTTCGGGGGCTTATGCTCCTTGCCGTGCTAGGGTTGAATGTATGTACCTTTTCTAACACATGCACCCCTTCCCGGTAGTACGGGAATGGGAAAAAAAAAAAAAAAAAAATATTTACAAAAAACGGATTTTTAGAATCAAACTTTGTCGAAAATCTATTTTTACAGAAAATTTATGTTTCCTACGCTCTAGAGCTGCAAACTACATCCTATCAGATGTATTTTGATGCAAGGAATCCGTTGGAATTTACAGAATTAAAAAATTCGGTCGCGTTCTCAAGATATTTGCATTTTTCAGTTTCGCTCTAACGAAAAAAATTGGCATTTTTTCGATGTTTGAAAATCGATATTCAATTTTAAAAAAACAATTTTTACGGCTAAAAACGGGCCAAAATATAAACAAAATATATACTGGGGGATGTATTTCAATCTGAGGAATCGATTGAGACTAGGTAGAACACTCAGTTTTTCGTTTTTAAAAAGATATTGAGGAAAAACGGTTTTTTAGAATCCAACTTTGTCGAAAATCTATTTTTACAGAAAAGTTATGTATCCTACGCTCTAGAGCTGCAAACTACATCCTATCAGATGTATTTTGATGCAAGGAATCCGTTGGAATTTACAGAATTAAAAAATTCGGTCGCGTTCTCAAGATATTTGCATTTTTCAGTTTCGCTCTAACGAAAAAAATTGGCATTTTTTCGATGTTTGAAAATCGATATTCAATTTTAAAAAAACAATTTTTACGGCTAAAAACGGGCCAAAATATAAACAAAATATATACTGGGGGATGTATTTCAATCTGAGGAATCGATTGAGACTAGGTAGAACACTCAGTTTTTCGTTTTTAAAAAGATATTGAGGAAAAACGGTTTTTTAGAATCCAACTTTGTCGAAAATCTATTTTTACAGAAAAGTTATGTATCCTACGCTCTAGAGCTGCAAACTACATCCTATCAGATGTATTTTGATGCAAGGAATCCGTTGGAATTTACAGAATTAAAAAATTCGGTCGCGTTCTCAAGATATTTGCATTTTTCAGTTTCGCTCTAACGAAAAAAATTGGCATTTTTTCGATGTTTGAAAATCGATATTCAATTTTAAAAAAACAATTTTTACGGCTAAAAACGGGCCAAAATATAAACAAAATATATACTGGGGGATGTATTTCAATCTGAGGAATCGATTGAGACTAGGTAGAACACTCAGTTTTTCGTTTTTAAAAAGATATTGAGGAAAAACGGTTTTTTAGAATCCAACTTTGTCGAAAATCTATTTTTACAGAAAAGTTATGTATCCTACGCTCTAGAGCTGCAAACTACATCCTATCAGATGTATTTTGATGCAAGGAATCCGTTGGAATTTACAGAATTAAAAAATTCGGTCGCGTTCTCAAGATATTTGTTCTTTTCAGTTTCGCTCTAACGAAAAAAATTGGCATTTTTTCGATGTTTGAAAATCGATATTTCGATTTCGATATATGAATTTTTTAGCTTAAAACGGGGCAAAATATAAACAAAATATATACTGGGAGATGTATTTTAATCTGAGGAATCGATTGAGACTAGGTAGAACACTCAGTTTTTCGTTTTTAAAAAGATATTGAGGAAAAACGGTTTTTTAGAATCCAACTTTGTCGAAAATCTATTTTTACAGAAAAGTTATTTTTCCTACGCTCTACAGCTCCAAACTACATCCTATCAGATGTATTTTGATGCGAGGAATCCGTTGGAATTTACAGAATTAAAAAATTCGGCCGCGTTCTCAAGATATTTGCATTTTTCAGTTTCGCTCTAACGAAAAAAATTGGCATTTTTTCGATGTTTGAAAATCGATATTCAATTTTAAAAAAACAATTTTTACGGCTAAAAACGGGCCAAAATATAAACAAAATATATACTGGGGGATGTATTTCAATCTGAGGAATCGATTGAGACTAGGTAGAACACTCAGTTTTTCGTTTTTAAAAAGATATTGAGGAAAAACGGTTTTTTAGAATCCAACTTTGTCGAAAATCTATTTTTGCAGAAAAATTATTTTTCCTACGCTCTACAGCTCCAAACTACATCCTATCAGATGTATTTTGATGCGAGGAATCCGTTGGAATTTACAGAATTAAAAAATTCGGCCGCGTTCTCAAGATATTTGCATTTTTCAGTTTCGCTCTAACGAAAAAAATCGGCATTTTTTCGATGTTTGAAAATCGATATTCAATTTTAAAAAAACAATTTTTACGGCTAAAAACGGGCCAAAATATAAACAAAATATATACTGGGGGATGTATTTCAATCTGAGGAATCGATTGAGACTAGGTAGAACACTCAGTTTTTCGTTTTTAAAAAGATATTGAGGAAAAACGGTTTTTTAGAATCCAACTTTGTCGAAAATCTATTTTTGCAGAAAAATTATTTTTCCTACGCTCTACAGCTCCAAACTACATCCTATCAGATGTATTTTGATGCGAGGAATCCGTTGGAATTTACAGAATTAAAAAATTCGGCCGCGTTCTCAAGATATTTGCATTTTTCAGTTTCGCTCTAACGAAAAAAATTGGCATTTTTTCGATGTTTGAAAATCGATATTCAATTTTAAAAAAACAATTTTTACGGCTAAAAACGGGCCAAAATATAAACAAAATATATACTGGGGGATGTATTTCAATCTGAGGAATCGATTGAGACTAGGTAGAACACTCAGTTTTTCGTTTTTAAAAAGATATTGAGGAAAAACGGTTTTTTAGAATCCAACTTTGTCGAAAATCTATTTTTGCAGAAAAATTATTTTTCCTACGCTCTACAGCTCCAAACTACATCCTATCAGATGTATTTTGATGCGAGGAATCCGTTGGAATTTACAGAATTAAAAAATTCGGCCGCGTTCTCAAGATATTTGCATTTTTCAGTTTCGCTCTAACGAAAAAAATTGGCATTTTTTCGATGTTTGAAAATCGATATTCAATTTTAAAAAAACAATTTTTACGGCTAAAAACGGGCCAAAATATAAACAAAATATATACTGGGGGATGTATTTCAATCTGAGGAATCGATTGAGACTAGGTAGAACACTCAGTTTTTCGTTTTTAAAAAGATATTTAGGAAAAACGGATTTTTAGAATCCAACTTTGTCGAAAATCTGTTTTTACTGGAGAATTTTTTTCCTACGCTCAAGAGCTTAAGACTATATCTTAGCAGACGTATTTTGATGCAAGGAATCCGTTGGAATTTACAGATTTAAAAAATTCGGCCGCGTTCTCAAGATATTTGAAAATTTAAGTTTCCGTTAAACGAAAAAAATGGGCATTTTATCGAAAGTTTTCAAATCGATATTTCAATTGCGATTTATGAATTTTCTGGCTAAAAACGGACCAAAATATTGTTGTAGTATGAATTATGGCTTGGAGCTTGTAAGAACAATAATTTTTTGAGAACTGAAAGGACCTCATCTCATCAAGGAGTCTTAAATGAGGAATTCGGCTGAAGTGTTTGTTAGGTTATCCAAAAAAATAGTTTTTTTGATATTTTGACGGCAATTATAAATATTGATTTTTTTGAGGAAAAGATAAAATTTTAATTGGAAGGTTATGGCTTTGAAAGCGGTTCCTAAATAGATATTTTTGAGCGTATTGGTATTCGTATCATATTCACTCTCGTGTTGGTTTTTTAAGATCCTAGTGATTTTTGAGAGAAAGATAATTAAAATTTTAGAGGTTTATTTAAGCCGCATATTTTGGAGCTTTGTGAAACAATCTTAACTGTCAAGGTTGCTAAATTATTCTGTAGTGGAAATCCTAAGTTCGATAAGCCGATTCTTCGCCCGGAGCTTTAAATCAAAGCTTGGACGATATTAGCTCGTGGGCTGTTATATTACTCGGTTATGTCTTGTGACTGAGAAAGCAGTTTTGCCAGAGGTAATGAACATTCTTTCAGGATATTATACATAATAGGGAAGCCACATATAAGAGTTACAACAATAAAAATTTATTTGAATGATTTTAATACATAAATGAACAGATTGAATTAACACATGATGATGTTTAAACAATAACTCTTTATCATCAATTAGAAGAAAATTAATCCATCGGATAAAAATTTTCTTAAAACTTGATCAGATACAAATAATATCAAATATTTTAATCCGACTTTTTTTCCCATGAGAAACTTTTCAAACTCGATTTCTCACAAAATATCGTACGGAAAATATTTAAAAATTAAATTCTTGGAATGTCTCTTCACTTTTCTTTCAAATACAACTTTATTGTGTTTTTGGGCTCATTAAACACAGAAAATTGACTTGCTAAATTAAACAGGCAAATCATATTACAATATTTACACTGAATGATATCTCTTATAAACTATCAATATTTAGGTGAAATTATTTTCCAAATTTTAATTTATTCCGGCTTGGTTGCTTGCCGTTCGACTTGCGGTTTTTTCTTATTAATTTATGATTGATATTAGATATGTATCTTTAAGATAATTTTATTTAAAAAGGATTTATCTTACAGTATTTTTTTTAATTCTTACGTTTATTTTAATTTGAGCAATCAAAAGCGATTCGTAAGGGCTAAGTACAAACGTTTCATTTAATCATAAACATTCATAGTTTAAAAATCGAGTTTGTAAAGATTTTTTTTTTAAAATTCACCAATTTTCCTTGGCCTCCTGAAATTTTTTTAAAACACCTGAAAAGAAAAATAAATGAATTTATTATTTTTCGGTTTTATTTTAGCACAATCTATTCTGTAGAGTTTGTTTCGTTTTTAATTTTTGCATAAGCAAACTCTCGAATAAGTTTGGTGAAAAAGTCAAAACTTCTAAGGCGACAGGTGATACTTTTGTCGTGGGTTAAAATTAAAACGAACATGTTAATAATTTCAAGTGATTTTAACAAACGAATTGACGTTTGTGCTTCAATTTTCGGTACGAGTACGTGACGATTATTTTATTATTATAACGATTTGCTCCATTTACTCATTTCCCTGCTTTCCGTCGGTTACGACGTAATAATATTACTCACGGGGGCTTAATAGAAGGGGATTACATTCTTGTTTCCATTGACATAATCAGATGAAGTGCCGGTTGCAAAAAGGGAGTCAAAGATTTGGCCAAAAAGAGTCAAACTTCTGAGTATTTGATTAATGCCGTCCTTTTCCGTTCGTTTGTTGTTCGAAGCTAAGTGGTTTGATGATTTAATTAAGGAAAATGGTATATGAGAATAGCATTTACGTTTTCTAGGAGCTGCAACGTAGTCCGAATACCGCAATGCGATGCGATCTCTCTTATAAAGGATAATGAAAGTCCAGCCGTAAAGGAAAAGAAAACTGTAAAGTCCTTGATTGCAATCTAACAAATCCCACAGGCGAACAAGTTAGGAAAGAGATGTTTAACTTGAACGTCCGATACTGGAAACTTTATGCCCTTAGGAATTTCATGCTAGCTTTTAGCCCCAAAATTTAACGAGATATTTTTTGATTTGCCAAACAACCGTTTTAAATATTATTTTTTCTTTAAAAGGAATAAAAATTTACTTCCCCCTTTTTAAAAAAAAACAAAAAAAAAAAAACGTGTAAGCCTTTGAATAAACTAGCTTACTGCGATGTAATTATAGCCCCCTGCTTCGCAAGTTCCTTAATTGATTTTCACTTTAAGTCGTGTACCTGCTCGCATTACAGACATTAATTCGTTAATTTAATATGATTAAGTTCGAGTTTAATTTTGAAATTGTGAAGAATCGAGAAAATTCGATACTAGAAAATTCAGTTTAAATTAGGTATAAAATTAATTTACGATTACTTACAGTTTTATACGGCAGTGGGTTGGGAGCTGGATCGCAAACCGTTCTTAAAAACTTCTTCCTTACTTTTCGGGTCGTATTCGATGGGGACTTCGCTTGTATACGTGACGTTCGACCTGGAAACGGTCATGTTTGAAGGATCGCTTTTGCTGACCAATTGAGCATCTTCGTTATTTCCTTCGTCACCTTGGATGCAAACGGTCGTTCCTTTCTGTCTGTCTCCTTTTTGCCTGTCCGATCCGGACCGGCACAGTCTCTTTGGAAAAACACTGTTTTCTATTTGCAAAGCCGCGTTCACGTCTTTGTTGGCCGCACATATGCAAGCCTTCACGAAGGATTTTTTAAAATTGTCAGACAAGAAAGCGTACAACACGGGATTGATCGCAGAGTTGGCGTTGCTCAAAAGATTGGTTATCATGTGACACAACAAAAAGAGAGAAACTCCTTGCTGTTTGGGGCAATTCAAACCTTCTTGTTCGTCGTCCGTGGGTTGAAAAATGAGTACTAATTGCGCTATCCAATACGGAAGCCAACAAAACACGTAAATGGTTATGACCGTTAAAATTAATTTGGTCACTTTCCTATGAGATCTTTTTTTCTCCTTACTTTTATTTTTGGGTCCCACCGTTTGGAGCTTTCTTATGACTAACACGTAACATATAAATATTAATATTAACGGAATCGCGAATGTTAATATAAAGGAATAAATGGTAAACGTATTTAATTGTTTCATGACTTGAGAATCCGTGGAATTGCTCGTCGGCCAAATAATGTTGCAGCTGTAATGATCGCTGTTTGCCGGGCCGTCGTTGACCGCGTCCGAATAAAGTATGATCGGAAGTATCATGATGGCGCTTATGGTCCAGGCAGCGGCGGCCACGCATTTGCTGATGAACGGAGTCCGTATTTTCGGAGAAGATATGGGATGACAAATAGCGATGTATCGATCCGCGCTCATTATCGTTATGAAAGTGCTGCTCGTGAACTGATTGATACCGATCGTGGTCATGTAAATGCGACACATGTAACCTCCGAATTTCCACGATTTCAATATGGAAGTCGTCACGAGAAAAGGAATCCCGATCAAAAAGCATTCGTCCGCTATGGCTAAATTAACTATGTATATGTTGGTGACGGTTTGCATTTTAGAAAAACGCAAAACCACGTATATGACGAGAGTATTGCCTAAAAGGCCGACCACGCAGATGGTAACGTGGATGACCGAAATAACGATGCTTAGGGCCGGATCCATCGGAGGGGGGACGCAGCCCGCTGACGATTCGTTGTTTCTATCGTCAAACGTGAGGTTTCTGGAAAGCGTGTAAGTTTGGTCTACGTAATCTTCCATGTCGCCGGTTTTCCTAACGTTAATGACTTCTTAATATTTCGATCTTCTCCTCATCTCCTTTCTGAAACAAACAAAAAGAAAAAATAAGTCCTTTCGAAAAGTAGTTTCTCCTTATTTCGGGGTTTCCCATTCGTTCATTAAAATAGCTATTCAAAATATTTCTAATAGAGATTTAGTTAGTTCGTGAAAGGTTGTTAAAATAGAAATTTGAGGATTTTATCGGATGAATAGAACTTGTCTCGAGCATGTGATGGAAATAATGTTTTTAAACCCGAGTTTTCTATTTTTGATTACGTCTAGTATGCCTTTAACACTTTCCCGATTTAGTCATTTGAAGCAAATGTGGCTTATGCGCCATCGTACACATTTTAAATATCACGGCGCACGTTCCCACACGAACAACTTTATCTCTCGTATTGTTTAAAAAGAAATAACAACTGCTATAAATCGTTAATCGGACCCGGCAAAATTTGTATGAATGTCAGAGAAAATATCTTTATTCGAAAAAAGCCGTAAATTATCGAAGCAACATGGAAAAATCCTTTCATTTATATCGGGCTTTTGTTATCTGTTTTACGAACGCGATGGACGGTGTTAATCGGCTCCCGGCTCATTATTATCACACAAGGCAATAATATTTTGTACCCTTTAATTACACATCACAAGCAAGCGTATTGAAACCGGCCCTTCAGCAATTAACAGAAAGAATCAGCCCGGAAAAACAGTATTAAATATTCAAATGCAGCCGTTAATTAAAAGGTTTGTTTATCCGCTTAACTCGACTAGGATTTTTCCTGAAATAAAGACAGCAGAAGTCTTCCCAGTAAAATCTTGATAAAGAAGTATAAAATGTTTACGAAGGACTGTACACATGTTTAGATTGTCGTCATAAGCTCGTACAAATTATTAAATAATTAATTAGTCTGAATAAATTTCAATATTATTGCAAAATTAATTTTCGGTATTGATAAAATCGATTATAAGTTTGCGTTTTTAAATGAGATCGAAATCATACACTATCGCATAATAAAGAGACTCACGGTAGAATTCGGAATATAATATTTAAAGTTAAATTTTCGAAAGGTTCGAGTTTTAAAAATAATAAAGCTTCTCGTATAGTTTATTTTTAATTAAACTAAATAATTGTAATAAATGAATGAATCGGACAAAATAATTTTATATGATGTGCAAGAGAACCGAAACGGACAATAGATGACTGAATTAATTTTGACAGGAATGTTATTAAAACGGATACGAAATCAAACAAATGATGTATTAGTATTTCCGAACGAATGACCAAATATTTCGTTTTCCGTTTCGGTTATCTCGACTACCTGGAAAAAGTTTAATAATAAAAAAAAGCCGTTACTAATTTTTATTCCACGTAAACTGGAAATAAGGATAACTTTTCCGTTTAAGCCGGGTTTTAACTTGATTAGAATAATTCGAGAGGATTTTTCCCAGATTGATATTAAACTTTACCGATAAGAAATCGATTAGAGTTTCAACATTTTGATATTCTTAAGCATCGCAACTAATTTTACATGAGTATGAACTCTTGAACTTTTTTAAAAAAGCTTGGGTGTCGAAAAGAATTTTTTTAAAAATCTCTTAGGGATTATTTAAAATTTTTTCGTCTGAAGGTTTTTAACGTAATTTAAAATTTGTACCGATCAAAATAAAGGAAACCAAGCGATTTTTAAAAGCATGAAATAATCTTAATATCGAAAAAATATGCTGAAAATCTTTGATTTTTTTCGTGTGTTTACCGAACTATCGTAAGAACGAAATAAAGTGAAATTGGAAAATAGTAAAAGGACGATCGTACTTTCGATATGAAATAAATCGCCTTTCATCTTCCTTTGTCGAAACTTGACTTTGGGTGAAATAGAAGAGCCGGAAATTCGGACTCGAACACTTTTCCATTTCTCTATATTCAATTAATCCTGTAAAGTTGGTGTTTTCCGCAAAAGTTGTTTATTCATTCCATCGTGCAACCAATTCAATTTTCCGAACACAAAGAAGCACTAAAACCTTCCAGCCTCCGCGATAAGAGTTCCTATTGTGTTTCTCTTGTTCACTCTTCCTCCTGTCTCCACCTTATTCTTTGTAAAATATTTGCTAATACACGATTTAAAAAAAAATATTTTCGATAAAGGAAACGTTTTTAATCGGAGCGAATAAAATATTAATCCGAATGTTTTAGCCTTTTCGAATGAAATTTATCGCGTCGAAAAAAGGGGAGGTCGCGTCGAGGGCGGTTTCGTTATCTAAAGGTAAACTAATATAAGTTTTGACTTGACGTGTTCTTTTTATAAACTCGCAAGAAATATGACGTGCCGGGGAATGGAAGCTTTTTCCCGGAAAGAAGGCAGGCGACTCGCTGGGTTATTGCTTTTAAAGTGCCGTACCCATCAAAACGTATCACGCTTTTTTTTAGATTCGTTGCCGTGTTTTTCCCGAAAATCGAACGATCCGGAGGGAAGCTTGCCGCCGGCTTAAAAGAAAAGTAACGAAGAATACAAAGAAAGATATTCTGTCAAGATCGAAAAGCTGCGAGAGCAATTTTCCCGAAATAACGTTTTGTGTTAAAGTGACAGTTTACTGTTGAAAGTTTTTTTTCTTTTTCTCTAACGATTCATTTCGAGAGAAAAAAACCTTCTGCGTATGATTAATACCCGATAATGACCCATTTTCGAGACGTATCGAAAAAGGATAAAACCGATCGGGAATCGTGTTTTTCGGGGGTAGATCGACACGTTGACCGCGGTTCTTAACGAGCCCATCAGGCCGATATTTTTAACTCACTGTCACTATCAATCACGAGAACGACTAACTTGTATACATTTCCGCTATTTACTCAGCTGCTTTTATATCGCTTTCATAACACTTTGCCGTAACAGCTAACAGCCATCTCGGATCGACACCGATCTGTTCGACGATGGTTACAAATCCGTTTTCATTTTTTTCTTCTTATTTTTTTTTTGTAAGCTGATTTGCGCGGAAGATTTGGAAAACTTGAGAGAACTAAAGCGCGACATGTAAACTGTTTTTATTTCTTTTCATTCGCTTCTTTATCCCTGTTTAACTGTATTCTTTATAAATCGAGCCGTCGACTTTCTCTTTGTAGTAGTTTATCCTGCAGAAAAATGAAAAACGGTCGATTAAACTATACTTTTTTTTTTTTATCGTGATTTGTTTTGCGATAGAGCTAAATGCAAAATTGATGTAAGCACCACACAACAGCCGAAAGCAATCAATGGGCAAGGCAATTTCGATCTAAATTTCCCGTCATATATTTTACAGGGCTAAATGGACACTTTCAAGCCAAGTTTAAAAGGGCTCGGATCTTAAAAAGCTTTTAAGCCGATTACTTTTTCTGGCTTAAATGCATTACCTTTAATTTCTATAAGTTTTCTCGTTTGAAATTTGGATTCGATAAAAACTTTTGCATGAAGTTTTCTATTAATCGAGTTAAGGTGATTTATCGTTACGAGAAAGAAAGTTACTTTTATTTTTGAAGTCGAAACAGAAATCTGTTGAAAGCGCAAAGCATTTTTAAAGACTGGAGCTTTATTTCGGAATAGGAGAAACGAGCGTCTTACAGTCCCAAACGAGCAAGAAACTGATAAGTGTGTAATACTCGAGTGCAGGACGCCAAACTTTGACAATACGTCTGAAATTAAGCTCATTCGATATTGACTTCCGTTTCCGAGCTTCGGGCCGGTTCCTAATTCTACTTGAGCACATCAAATGGAATTAACAACAAATTCTCAAGAATCAGTCGGTAAAACGATTAAGGAGTTTTCGAATTTAGTTCCTTCTCTGCTTCTCTCTCAAATTTACGACCGTTCTCTTTATGATTAAAAGGTCTACTGAACAAGCTCGAAGCAAATTTTCTTTGTTGTATTCTGTACACGGTAACGGCGATTTTTAAATAAAAAATAGACGCTTGAAAAGCTCTTGCGTTTCGCGTTTGGAGCAGATAAAATATCCGCGAGCTAAAATCGCTATCGGGTTCGAATAGATATCTCGCAGAAGTAGTAGAGTTTCAATAACAGGGAAACCAAAATTATGAAAATAAAGAGAAAAAAGATGTACGTCATGACCACGTATTTTCCGGGTCATCTTGTACATGGGAATTATATTTTCGAAATTTTTACTGTTATTAAATTGGATTTTATTAAATGATTCATTTGGTAAAAACCTTTTCACGAGTCGTAGGGAAATCCGGTTTCCCTGGAGCCTGAAGAAATCCAATTATAACAGATCAAAAGGTTCTTGGTAGTGTATTTTCACCTGCGCATTTAGCGAACCTCATGCGAGAACCAAAGTTGAAAGAGACGAAATAAATGAAAATATACCGTAAAGGAGACATTTATCAGACGAGCATGCCTCCGGGGATTTTTTAATTAAACTTCGTTTTACGTATACGAAACCCGGATTCCCTTAATTATTCGTTTAGGGAAACAATAAATGGATGAGAAGAAGGTTATAAAAGTTTAAAAAGTGAATTACCTTTGTCTGCTCGTAAATTGACACTTTGTTGATTAATACATATTTCGCAACATTCTGTCAAAACCTTATCCGCGTTAATTAATTACTTTCCCGACATCTTCCTATAAATCTTAATACATAATTCATCCTACCACTTCGGTCTTGGTTCCTTTCTCTTTGACGTTTCCTTTAATTTGACTCTTTTAATTTGCCGAACGCTCGCATCAAAAGCATCCGTGCTTAACATAAAAAAAATGCATTAATATTTTTAAAATAAACATCTTTACCGACGAGTTCAGAATGGAAATTTAGTTTTGGAATTAAATGGTCTTCCCTATTGTTATTTTACCATATTCCGATCAAAATTTTTCCTGAGGCAAAAATTGAAACTAAAAATATTGTAATTATTTATGGTTTCTAACCGCACCTGTTAATCACGCAGAACTGCTTTTTAAATATTATTTTTAACTATAAAATAAAAGTTTCCATCGTTTTGGCCTGATTCACACACAAAAAAATTGGGACTGTCTAAATATTCTATATAAAAAAAAAGACTTACAATGCTGGTATATAAATGGATTGACGTCAGTGAGATCAATTGTAAATGAATACGTTTTATCATTTTTATAAAAAATTCGAGTTCATTGTTCTTGAAATGAAAAAAATATCAATAAATCTAAATTGTTTCATGAGCTTTCTTTTACAACTTGAAAATTTTCATTTGCACAGCAACAAGAGCTTAGTTGTTATCCTAATTGTCTGACAAAGATAGCGGTAATTCCCGGGAAACTGAAAATATTTGATTTTAGTCAGAAACGATCCTGGAAGGAAAACGGTTGCTTTTACAGCATGTAAATTTATTACAAACGAAAAAGGTATTCTGTACAGTATAAAGGTTTTAACGCTTTAAAAAAATAAATTGGACGCGGATTTAAAAATACCGATTTGAATAAAGATTTAAGTCGAGCACTTTAATATGCAAATCAAATCAATCGGACGGCAGAAAGTAAACATAAAGCTCAAAAAGAGGTGACAGGCGGGGGAAAAAAAGGTCGTTCCAAAAAGGCGACGTCGCTACGTTTAACAATAGCTTTTTGTAAGGAATAAACTCCGAACGATTATATGACATGATAAAGTGAATGAAGAAATTACCATTATAACTTACAACATTCGTTTTACGGGTAAAAAAATTTACTTTTCTTGTGGGGAGTTTTGGGTAAAAAAATTTTTCTGGGAAGCGAATTTTAAATAAAAAACTAATAACAGGTCTTCCTTTCAAATCATTAATATTTATAGGACCCAATTTATCAAATCATGCTCGCCTTTTAATTTTTTTTATTTTTTTATATTTTGCCTTTACTTTTATTTTATTAATTTTCTTGGGTATACTACGGGTTAAGGAAACGAGGAAAAACGATTATGTACTCGGCAGTAAAAAGAATATTCCCATATTTTTTATGTGGTATAACTTATTAACGAGAGTTAGGCGTATCCTCGAATAATAATAAAACTTAAGAACAATAACGGTTTCCGCAGAGACGGAAACTCGGCGTAAAAAAGACCTAAAATTATCAAACGTTTTAACGTTGGTAGAGTTTACCTTTGGGTTTAGGGCCGCGATAATTCAAATCAGCAAAAAAACGGGTTTACGATTCTAGCGGGGCTGAATGTCGATTTTGGCGATATCTTTGAAATAGCCGTCGCAGGTGGCGAAAATGAAAAAAGAAAACTCGACGGGGCATCGGCTTTGATCTTTTTTCATCGAATAACTGAAAACGATGGGGTCACGTTTTCATTGAAATTCAGAAAAATTGTTTTCTTTTTATTAGGTATCGAATGTGTTGTAAATTCTTTTTCATACGTTTTCAAATAAAGGGAGATTTTCAATCGATATAAATTCGATAGAAACGTTTCAAATATTTGTGCAAAGAAACATGAAACGAATTCTTAAACCTACCATTTCTGAATTTTGATAGATTTTCCAAATATAATTGATACACAGTACTGTATTTAGCAATGCCAGAAAATTTTTTTCAAGATCTGTTGTAAGGATCAACATATTTTCAAAACCATTACTCTTATCCTTGTGGGATATCTTCTCTCAAAAACTGTATCTTTCGTTATTTCTACTCCTTTTATTGAAATAGTTTTCATATGCATCATTACTTTCATTTTGTAGTCGATTATAGCTTTATATATGAGAACGAGAACGAATCATCATCAGCATGAGCAACCTGCAAAAAAAAAGAAGTCCTGCATCCAAAAATTTTTTACAGAAAAAACATTCAAACTTTTAAGAAGGCAATAAAAATTTAACAAATTCTTTGCTTCCATTTTTTTAAATGCCTGATTTTAAAACATCTGGCTTTTAGTATTTTGGCTCTCTTGTAACTTATGTCTTGAAGAATTATTATGTTAATAAGCATACGGTAAAAGCAAACATATGCTTAACAAGGAAAAATGTAAAAACTGGTTGCTAATATGAGTTTCTTGTCAGTAGAAAAGTTTTCCCTTCCTGGTGACTACAAGCCAAGACAAACGATCTGTCACTTTATGGTACAAAAATGTTTTTATTCGTAGCATAAACTGAAAGTTCTCAATATTGGTTAGACAATTATACATAATCAAGCTAAATAAATCCTAATCAAATGAACAAGTAACTGGCTGCAAAAATAAGTTTTTCACAGTAAATTTTTTATATTACGTAACTTCATGTACCAGTAACTAACCTAACCATTTTTTCATGTTATTTCATTGTAAAATTATGATCTTTTGCATTTGTTTCCGTGGCTTTCAAAAGCTGTAAGTTATTATATATTTTTAGTCACTGTTCAAACTTCAACCATTAAGAAATAAATAGAATTCAGAAGTCACATTTTTTGTTGTTGACATGACATTTCTTATTTGTTTATGTTTACTCTAAACAGCGCCATGTTCTTTGTTCCTTTGCTTTCCTTTGCCTTGATGATGACCAAGACCAATCATCATACGACCGAGGAAGATCGAGGCGCTCCTTGCGGTAACAATTGTAATTTTAATATGGTGATTCGTCATCGTCGTGGTATTCGATCATTCGTTCGGTTTTGCAACACACGTTGAGATTTTATTTCTTATTTTAATCAAGCAATGATTCTTTTCTAATTACTTTTAGTGGAATTCACTGCTTGTTTTGCATTACCGAATGAGGAGAAGTGCAACCGAATAAATGTCTGTACAGGACTTCATCCTGTAACAAAAACGTGCTCAAAAAAAAAAAAAAAAAAAAAAAAAAAAAAAAATCAAAATGGAGGCAGCCGCAGCTGTTAGTCAATCGTTTTTTTATTATGATTTCGGTTCGCGAAATTCGGACTTCCGAGTGTGTAATTTTTTTTCATTAAGGAGCATCTTGATTTTTTGGTGAAAATGTTTTTGGAAAAGTAATGTGCGCATTCAGAAGTTTCATTTAAAATTCGTTTTCGCGAGTGAAGTGAGAAGTGTATTGAAAAATGGAATGGTGACAACGTCCTCACAATTGCAAGGTTCGTAATATATATTTTTTTTTTTAAAAGTTTGTGAGTAAACCAAAAAAATTATTGTCATGAGTGTGATATGTCGCTTTTACCTTTGCGTTTCTTGTTTTTTAGTCGTTCTACGTTCAATGGTTTAATGGTATACAATTAAGGCATTATACCTGTATATTGGAGCAAGTAATTCCCTCCTCTTCTTCCCCTATAAAATGTATAATGCAATGCAACTTGTCTGTACAAATGACTTCTTAAGCAGTGGTTTTTAACTGTGGCTTATTAAAAGGAGGTTCAGTGTGAAGTACTGTTAACGATACAATCCAGGTGGTTTTTTTTAAATACGTGAATGTAAAAATATTATATGATTTGTCATGAAAGTAGTGGATAGGCTTAGCTTTTGAAGAAAGAAATAAACTTATATTGCTTGATAAGTTTTAGGTGAGAATATTGGAAAAAAAAAATAAGATGAGTTTAAATGAAAGCAAATATAATTCAGTCTTGTAGAATCCACTGACTTGAAAGTTTAAAACAACGAAACCTGCTTCTGCTTTGCTCCAAGGTGTTTTTGAGTTAATAAATTTACAAAGATCAGACATTGTTTTATTTTGATGTAATTATTAAGCTTGTTGCACTCTAACAGTTTTTAAATTCATCTTTTCTCTAGGTGAAGGTGATATTACAACTGATTAAGTTTCGATAATCATTTTAATCGATGTAGGTCTACTAAATTAGCTAATTTGGTGTTTTTAATAGAATTAAAAGGGCAGTATAACCGAAACAGGTGGTTATGAAGTGCATTAGGCAAGTAAGTACACATAAATATGGGATGGTGCTGGGGCTGCTTATTATCGTTAATGTTTCTCGTAAAGTCGCCTTAGGGTGATGTCACAGAATCTCACGGTTATTTGAGAATTAAAAGTCTTTTCGCTATCGGTTCTCATCTGCCCGACGCAAGGATGCCGGAGGCATCGTAATTCTCTCTGGATGAAATATGAAATCTCGGATGCTGAAAGCTTCGTCAGCGATTCAGCCATTTCTCTCCACCTAGTAATTCGATCATTATCATGCCCGTGTAAAACAGTGACGTTGCACAACTTGACATAATGATGTATGAAATCGGTTTATTTCTCGGCTCTTCTTCTTAGTTGCCTCATTTTTCAAAAAAATTATTTTCCTCTTGGAGATTTTAAATAATGCGTTTTCGAACTTGGAAACGAAAAGATCGTTGTAAAATTTAGTAGAAGAATCTCGTTTAACGAGAGGTCATAATCGAGGAGGCTCGCAGAACAAAGTGATATGTCGCCTTTTCCATTCTCGTTCGATTTATTTCGATAAGGATTAATCTTCGGGCGTAAGCACTTTTTCTTTTCTACGATTTTTCCTTCCGCCCTAGAGGGAATTTTTCAAACACTGTTTGTCTCGTAATTTTTCTTTTTTCTCTTTCCTTTGTTTTATTTCTCTCGGATGACGTTTTCCGATAAAGTTTAATCAGCTCGGGACGATTTAAAGTTTTGCGGTCCACTTTATTCAAAGATCTAAAAATGATAAATCCGGATGATTCGGTTTAGAAAACAGGGATCGCAAAAGACTTTGAAATTAAATCGAGGTAAACCTTTTGCATCGTAACAAAAAGCATCTGGGATGAAAATTTCCTTTAAGCTCGGCTTGATTTTAATCGAACGCTTATAAGAAAAGGTTGGAAAAGCAGGAGCGAATTACAAAACATTCGACACGTTTGGCAATTTTGACGATGAGCCGCCTTAGCAAAATAATCAAAGAGAAATATTTGTTTTGCAAGATACGAAGTGTAAGTTATAGATTTTACACTGCAGAGAACTTCATTTTTAGAAGGAATCTTAAACCTTGGATTTAAAATATGTTTTTGATTCATTAGTAAGGAACTATCGAAGCAATTTCCTCTCTTGAATCTTTTGAAATAACTCCCCAAGGATTAGTTACTAAGATAATAAGGGGAAAAAATTACCGCGAATATTATAAACTTTATTTACAACAATAAAGGCGCGCGGTTTCCACAGAAAATTTCAATAGAAATTTTCCTTTTAATTTCGTGCTGTAACCGCTTCTTTCAACGCGGCTTTAAGAAAATCCAAAGATGTTTTTCTAAGCCTCTGTTCGAGTTTCGTAATTGCAATTAGAAGCATTCCTATATTTTATCCGCCGTTTTAGAGAAAAGTAATCAGATTACTCAAAATTTATAACCGCGTCATTCGCGCATTAAATCTTTGATTCGATTATCACGTTGCATTAAAGTCGGAAGGACCGGACAAACGTTATAACGCATTTCCGGTTCTCTCATAAAGAAATAAGCTCTGACAGGATGTTTTTTACAATTTAATGCCAGGTTTTTCATCTACAGGACCGTGAAAATAACTTGTTATGGCCTTACATTCCTCGTCGAGTTTTGAAAAAGTAGTTTTTTTGACTTGACTTGATTCATCCACGATGGCGATCTTTTTTAATTATTTTCATAGCCTTCGTAACACGTAATACTTACACTCGCTCAGCGTGTTCTTTCGGTAACATGAACATAAAAATTTAATCTTTTCACGTCAATCGGAAAATGTTTTAAAATAAAATTGATCCGAGCAACCGATATCGTATGTGTTAACGTTTTCTCTTGAAAAATAATAAGCCTATTTACCATATCCAGTCATGTTAACATGACCTACTTTACGTAAGAAAGGCTCGAAAATTTTTTTAATTTTTTTATCGATACATCCGTGAATTGTCTCATTGTTGCTGATGTCCCATTTGCCGCAGTTGACAAATTTATGAATTCATGTTGCGTGAAATAAAAAAAAAATGTAAAATTTAATCAGCTATTTTGAAATTTTAGAATTCTCGAGGGGTCGTAAACGTTTTCAGAAGAAAAGTTTCCCAATAAAATGCCCAAAATTTGTTTGTCCTAGTTTTTAGCGGAAGCCAAACGGCCTAATAAACGTCTTAGTAATTTGTATCCTTCATTCGCGATAGAAAATGTACGTACACGGTAAGATTTTTACGGAGGGAATTTTTCTTCTTAGTTGAAAAGTTTTTCGTAACATTCCCTGCTAACAATCAAGTTTTTAAAAGTCGACTCTTCGAGTATCGATATTTCAAAGGCCGCGACATCACCTACCGGAACCGATTTTCATCGAATAGCTTTATCGAGTCTATAAGGGCCGACCGTTGCTAATGATAACCTTCTCGAGAAAATCGTGAATCTCATTATCGTGCTTTTGCCTCGGCATCACCTTTTTTATGGGTTCAAATTCTCATCTTAATCGTTTTTTTCGTATAAACTTATTTCCTCAATTAATGTTTTTTTAAATATTAGTAAAGGTTGCTTTTCGTTTACTTCAGCACTTTGTGCCAAACCAGTTTCTGAAAGAACTCTTTTCTAATCCGAGCAGTACTTCGAATCATTTTGCATAAAATTAATTACTCGGGATAATAAGAATGAAGATTTTCACACCTCGGAAAAAAGGATTCACGTTGTTCGGGATCCAGTTTTCTTGTTGTCGTCCCGTTGTTCGGCCGATTGAATCTTTCTTTCATTTTTCCTACGGCAATCGTTTCCCGCTAAGATTCAGCACTGGATTCCATTCATTCTTTTCAAGGCTTCTGAATGAACATTCTTTTCATTTGTCTTATTGTTTTACATTAATCTTGCAAATGAAAATGATTCAAAAAATAAATAAATAAATAAATAAAACGTAACTTAGTTTCGAATTTTTCGTGTGAATGTGTCAGTACTGATTTATTTTATTAAAATCTATTCAGGAAATCCTGTGGGATGCCTTGGGTGGTCAACTCTTTTGGATTTATCGCTCAAGTTCTGCGAAATCCCGTAAATAATTTTAAAAAGGTGATATAATTAAATTTAATACACGAGCACGTAAGATAAAAAGTAACCTTTTCACCTGATTTAAAAATTTTTTGCTTTTAAAAAAAAATTAATATCGATCTAGATAAATCAGAAAACGGGAAAGCGGTTGAATTTTCGTTTAATAGTCTAGGAATAGCAAACCGGTTGTTTTGTTGTACACCCACGAAGAAAAGCGCTTTCTTTTCTTTCCTTGTTGTCTCTTTTTTAAATCGCTGCTATACATTAACAGCACGAAAAAAAGCTTGAGAAAAGGACACCGAGAAGCAATAAATAAGTTTAATAAAGCGGGTTGTGTCTGGATAATGTGAACATATGTTTCTCTCTTAGCTGATTCTCGAGAAGTGATAAATCATCGGCCGATTTCTTTTTTTTTTTTTCTGGTGCCGGAAATTATAAATAGTTCTGCTTAAAAGGTTGTGCTGGGAGACTTAACGAATGTAAATGAAGAGAATAAATTAAAGAGATGAATTGTAATTATTTACGGGGTTGAGCCTCGAAGAGGAAAAAAAAAATAACATTTTTGCAATTAAACTTTATATAAATTTTAACCTAAGGAAATTAAGGAGTTTTCATGCCGATAAAAAGTAATGGCGTGAAAGGAAAAAAATGAAATTTCGAGATAAACAGTGCTTTGCTTCGAGTCATTTTTAGGCTCGATTGAAAATATTGCAATATAGTTTTTGCTTTTTCGGGACCAACATTTGCTCGTTATAGGGCGGCAGTGGGACGCTGGCTCCCAAACAGAGATCCTTCAAGTTTTGCCTCAGGACGGGACAAAATTAAGTATACAAGAAGTTTTTTTGAAAAAAAGTTTAAATGAATAAGTAAATAAGACGGGGAAAATCGTAATCGGTTTATCGATGCGTTTATACGCCTACCACGAGTTTTAAATTTAATATTTTTAAAATTTAATTTTGTTTTTTCCCCAAGATCAATCATGCATGATTTCAAAAAACGAAAAAAATTGTTGAAAACGAGACATTTTTTATAGAATGCCTTGGTTCTTGTAAAATAATATTAAAACAGAAAAGGAACTTTGACTGCGCCTCGCAGTATTTTATTCTGTACAAGCATAAAACTAAACAAGAAAACAAATAAGACAAAGGAAGCACTTAATACAGAATAAGGAAAAATTGTGGAATTTTAAATTCTTTGCTTGCATTTGGAAAAGCATGCAAAAGAATAGAGTCATGACTGCGGCAAAAATTAATATTAAAATTTTTGTAGCACCGAGGATTAGGAATTTCGGCAGGACGTAGGTAGAATGTGGGCTTTCAAAACGTGGCTGCGGATTTTCTTGATTTAGATACATCTGTTACATGTTTAGATACAGTCGTAGGCGACGGTACAGAACCTTATCGAGTGGTTAAAATTTTCTTGTTGAATCGGCATTTTAGACTGAGAACTGAGGAGGGAAATTCGGAAAAAAAGGTATCGAGTTTAAAACAAAAAATAACTGTTGGTCGCTATTTTGAACGTGTCCTGTCAATCGAATAAAAGTCCGAAGTTTTTCGGAGGATTTCGCTTGGAAACAAAAAGGTTTTCGAAAAGGAAATTATTCGACCCGATCGTGGAATCGATTGACGGCAGCAAATTTGATCGGTATGGAAAGGGGAAAAGTGCTTATTACTTGTTATAATTTACGATCCATTAATGGTAGTTATGTTAGCAGTTATGACTGATTTGTCGCCGGCTCAGTGACATTACTTGGATCGATTTTACATTCATCCGTTGAAAAGGATTTCTTATTTTCACTCGGCAGCTCACCGTCTTTTCGATTTTTCTTTTTCTTATACTCTCGCTTATCGCGCGTCCTATTTTCACCAGTTTTAACAACTTTTCTTTTTTCTTCTTTTTTCTTACTCCGCACAAACGATTTTTTATAAACTTTTTTCCATTCGTCTTGATTTACATTCAAGAAAAGAAAAGCAAAATCGTCGAGAACGAGTTTGAATCTTTTTTATGTAATGAAGGTACTCTTATCGTATATAAGAGATCTAAATTCTTTTCCGAGAGGAGCACCGACCGCATTTCTCTTTGTTAAAAAAAAATAAATTAAGCATATTCGTGAATTCGTTTAAAAACAATGGGAAAAGAAAAAACGAGTTTTTCTTTTTTATTTTCTTTGGGTTTTGTGTGTTCCAAAGCTCGACCTAATGTAACTGGCACATTTTTTCGATCGATATCAGCAGCTTTATGCTTATTTTTCTGTAATTATGTCGCGTCTCTTCCATAGACTCTTAAAAATGACGGTCGAAGCACAAAAGCTTACTTTGCAAACAGGAAGAGAGCTGTTTAAACTAATTACACTTAAAAACAAAACGCTTTGAACGCATCGACGTATTGTTAAGTTATTAATGAGCCGAGAAATTGCAGCAATATTAGGAACGCCTAAAGATTTCGATTTTCGTTTTGTTTTCTGTTTTCTATATTTAACGTGCGACATCCGTCACGGATTCGTTTGACTGAAAAATTTTGTTTACCGTGATCTGTTCGTCGTTTTATGAACTTTCCATTATCCTCACTTTTTCTGAAGAATGGGATTCTATTTGAATATTAAATTTCTTCTTTACGCTCTGTGAAAAAAGTATTGTAATCGTGGGAAAAAAATTTCATCCCAAAACTCAGAGGAAAAAGGGATTTCACATGTCGCTGACTTCGAACCGAATAAAGCTTTAACGTTACCGACTCCTTATCTTTTTACTGCTTTTCCCCCCGAGCAATACGAAACGCACTTTTTGGCCTTTATTTACTTGAACGAATGAAAATAAGTTGGTCTTGCAAAACGATAAAATGGTGAAAAATATCAGACAGGGTGGAAATTCGTTTTCGCGTACTAATTAGATGTGTGCGCTGCACGAAATTACTAAAATTAACGGAGGTTTATGAAAGAGTTGCAAAGGTGGAAAGGATAACCGCAATCTGCTAGCTTTTAAACCCGTGACAGAAACGTCATAATTTAATTTTTCCGTAATCCTTTTTCATGCTCGGAAAAAACCTTGCTTTAAAATTTACGCAAACGAAGACGACTTAAGTCGGTTTAAACTCTTTTTTGCTAGGAAAACACACTCGTCGGGAAGGGGGATTTTAGTCGATAAAAAGCGACCTTGCCAAGCCGGAAAAAGTCGGAGGCGCGGACGCGTAGCAGCAAAAGATGCAAAACCGAGGATTTGCAGCATAACATAACTGGCAATTCGCTAAATTTTTGTCATTTTGGAAATTGTCGTGCACGAAAAATTGTACCGGCTTTTGAATTAAATGTGGATAGAGATTAACTTGGATCTGATAACATAATATGCTAATTAACGCAAACAATCGAGTGCATCAAGTTGTCACTTGCACGGTCGTAATAATCGACAAAAATAACGGCAATTCATCCCGACTATTTTTCAAACGCATGGAGTCTTGCTAATTTTTTTTTTTATATCTGCAGCCAGAGCTCTACTGCGATCGGAAATGAATTCTGGACGTCGCATTAACCTTTTTCCGATATAAAAAATGGTCGGAACGATATTGACATCTTGTAAAAAGATTATCTTTTACTAGGGGAAAATAACTGTTATCGAGGGTTAAAAAAACAAGAGATGGAGTGGAACCGGAAAAATCCCACATTACAAAGCTCTGCATCATTAATTAATCCGTACGACATTCGTTTTTCCGATTTTTGACGTTTCCACCCGATTTCCTATCCGGACAACCGTATGCGATTAATTGTCGATTCAAAAGTTATTAATCTACACCAGATTCATTGCCTACGAATTAAAGCTTCGTCCAGAAACCGATGGCGATTCCATTAAGCGAACAGGCAAAGCTTGCCTATAGCTTAATAAACATCCCGAATTAAAATCCCATACGTTTTGCTTCGTGTGTTGACTTTGGCCGAGACTAATTTTCAATCGATTCGGGTTTTCAGCCGTTTTAAAATCCGATTTCGAAGGGACAATATCTAGCTATGATGCGAACAGTTCACCGATCGAAGAAAGCCCTCTAAACGAGCCGGAAGATAGGATTTTTTTGATTACTTAGGAAATCATATATGATTACCATACTATGTTTGGTCGGTTTAGAAAAACATCTCGTCCGTTCGGACTGTTTTGAAGCAAGCAGAGTGTGAAGTAATCGAA
Source organism: Liposcelis brunnea (assembly GCA_023512825.1). Classification (NCBI taxonomy): domain Eukaryota; kingdom Metazoa; phylum Arthropoda; class Insecta; order Psocodea; family Liposcelididae; genus Liposcelis; species Liposcelis brunnea. The sequence goes on along the minus strand of CM042065.1, from coordinate 17,584,310 downwards.
TTTATCACCTCTTTGAAAAGTTTAAATGCAATAACCTGCCTACATGTGGAATGTTGTTGCTTTTACTAATGAAATGTTTGCTTGCAGACTGTTAACGTCGACGTTTCCAGATCCTTTGACAAGAATAAAAATCATTAAAATTTTACTCTATGTGATCATTTCAACACATTTCCGTTGAATAAATGAAAAAAGTGGCGTAAGCATTTTTTCCCGTTTGTGTTTGCTTTTGTAAAAAAAAGGAAAACGAACGCGGTCGTTGCGAGAGTTATTTTTGGAAGGCGAAAACCTTTCCACTAGCAAGAAGACATGATCTTACGAACAAAACAGGATATTTTTTTTCCGGGCGAGGAAAACAGTAGGCGAAAAAAGAAATCACGTTCAACCAAACACTCAAGACTTTATTATTAAAAACGAATCTCTTTATCTTCTTAAAGAAAACGGGTTGCGGTCTTTTCTGCAATGACAGAATTTTAATTAACTCTTAATTCCGGCGCAGCGCCACATTTTTAGACGAGCTAAAACCGTTTTCATAAAAGGCCCTTAATTTAGTTGAAAATATATTTTCCGATTTTTTTTTATTATTATTTTTCATCAAGGGGATCAGTATTTAATTAATAAAAAAATTCGATCGCATTTTTTTTCTTTTTAATAACAGGCGAAAGAGGGAATTCTTCAATTAATTTTTTTCATAAAAATTGCAAATACTTTTTCGTTTTTTTTTAGAACGAAGGTTTGATCCCTAAATAAGCAGTGTTCGAATCGAAAAAGCTCGGATTTAAACCGAAACGATCCCTTTATTTAGGTCTGTGTGTCCTGGTCACCAAATCATTTGAAAAAATTAAAATATTCCTTTGATATTGAAATTAATAGGCTTAAGGAAAAGGGATAGAAATAAATGAAATTTAGGATGCCAAAAATGATTTAAATCAGTATTTTTGTAAAGTGATGGAAAATGGAAAGAGAAAATTTTGTGTCGGTAAAAATAAAAAATGTCGAGGAAGAAAAAAGTCGAAGAAAACCGAATAAAATAAAAAGGGTTGTCGGCGAAATCCTCAGGAATCGCGATGTGTCAAAAGCAAGACGGAATATTTATTGCAAATTAATGTGAATCATTTAAAGCAGAGATGGTGTAATGGGAATTCCTCATGAACATGAGCTTTATGTCATGGAATTTTAATTAACTTTGCTTCTAATTAATGAAATTCGTACCTCGGGATTGAAAGTACCGTGTATATTTACTCGACTTTCAAAAACAGATTTTCCATCGTATAAATATCGTTTTATCTTTTACGAAAACATTTTTCCTTCTTTAATTATCGAAGATTTAGAAATGTCCTTGTCTTACGTAACGAGATTTCCCGATAAATAGAAAACTATTTTGACTCTACAGGTAACGCATTGACACGAAATATCTTATAATTAACTGGGAGTCAGGATGCGTTTCACCAGCCAATTTAACGAGCCGTTAATCTCGGCTAATAGTTAATGCAAAGGCTTGCTTTAAAGACTCGTTAAATTTAATTCTTGACCGTATTCGGTGTAACCCAGCCCTAGTTTAGTACGTTTTGGTTTCTGTTAGAGCTTTTCCTATGGTTTACACAATGAAAAGTTGCATTCTTAAATTATTTAAGCAGGTATACTGTATAGTTCCTTATAACAACGACGAGAAGAGTTTAGCCCGGGTCTTGTTATTAGAAACGGGATGATAAACAATGAACGATGAATGTTGCGGTTTAGTCTTGCGGGAAATTTCCTTCGCCTTGCCTTATACACTACTATCTACCGAAACTCCCACGATATTACAAAACGATTTAAACCTCCCGATAGTATTCGGAACCATCGAATCCAAGTAAATTATTCCCCTGAAGGAAAATTAAAATGGAAAGAGGTTTTATTAAAAAAGAAAGGAATAGGATCTTACATTACTTGTATTTAATAGATGCGAAATGAAATTTTTTTATTTTGGTTCCTTGTCAGACTAAAAATTGTTCCAAGTTTGGGGTCTCGAGCTGTAAACTCGTATAGGCTTTTCCTTTTTCTGGGTCACTGCGGATTTTCTTAAAAAGTGTAAATGAAAAAGTTTTATTGTGCATTCACTTTCGTAGAACGCGATGTTTGCAGCCGCCGGCCGGATGAAGATTGGGTTGCAAGTAGACTAGCCATAAAAATCTTCCGCTATTTGGAGTGAAGACAAAAAAAAAAAGGATCATTTCGAGGAACGTTTTTATATCCCTAAATGATGTAAAAGTTTTTTTTCTCGTTCTTGTTTTGATCCTTTCTTTCTCGGCCCGAGCCCACCTTCGGCTTTCGCTTCGCTTTCACCCTTATACCTTTTTTTCGCACGATTTAAAATTTTCCGATATAACTCGATTAATGTTCTCCTCGATCGTTTACTTTTCGATAAATTTGATAATAATGACCGAGCTCGTCACGAAATCTTTTATTGCGCATTAAGAAGAAATTATTTTCGAAAATCTTTGCATTTAATCTTTGGAAATTCGAGATGTCGCGAATCAGGAAAGGCGAAAGGTGAATAGGTCGTGGTCATTAGTAATAAAATCGGGAAAATTGACATATTAAGGCGGCTACGTTTTTATTGTTCCTTCATTTTCATTTTCCGACAAATTGTAAGCTGTAAATCACTGTAATGCGACGTCGAGACCGATGCCAGAACAGGACCGTTTCTTTTATTTTTCTAAATCTGTCTTCCTGTAGCTTTTTTATTCGAAACTGACTTGATCTCGTCTTCGCTCAGTAGTCTGAGATCGCTAGAGTGGAATTTAATTATTCATCGTTAAACTATACGCAAGAGTATAACGTTTGAGTAACGCGAGAGTTTGATGGGTTGTCTTATCGATAAGCCAAGCTTAAGAGCTTTTTATTACTTGGATTTTTCTGTATTCTGAATGTTTTCGAGAGTAAATTCATGAGAGTTTCATGCCTTGCTTGAGCGTTAAATCATAAATCTGTATAAGCTGAAACTCATATATATCCAGAAATAATGTAATTCGATGAAAAATAATACTCCGGATGTTGTGCATGTATGACGGGTTCGATTTCGATATCTTTTGATGAAATAAGACGTCTATTAATGTGCGATGCGGCCGTTGGAGGATATAAGTTTTTAGGTTATATAGGATAATTCGTTTTTTAAATCTTAAGTTTGAGAAAGTTGCGTCGTTTGAAAGAAAAGTAATAAAACATTTCATGCTTTGATTGAAATAACTCAAAAGTTATTTCTGCGGTTTCTACATTATAAGAAGCACAAGGTTCCATCCCAGTCGCACATCTTAAATTCCGATTTCTCAGACTGCAACTGGATTTTTCTTGTGAAAAGTAATAAATGATGTAGTATTTTCATATAAAATTCTACATGAGGAAGTTGATAATGTCGACTTTTTTGGAGAATAACTTATTACGTGCCTGTAAGAACCTTGAAAACCAAAAACTTTTATCTACCTCACCATAAAACTCTTTTACAATAACTATTGAACAGAGCATTGTGAAATATTAACAAGTCTTATAGTGATGATTTGTGAAGGAGAGCCTACGACCTTATTAATCGTTGAAAATAAACCACCTCTAGGCCGTTCTTGTACGGCCTAGAGGTGGTTTATTTTCAACAAGTCTTATAGTGTTAATATTATATTTTCTTTTTCGATTTTCTTTTTTCGATTTTTCTTATTCCTATTCAGTTCCGTAGACGGAGTAGGGTAAAATAATATTTGCTACTTCTCTAAGTTATATATCTTTTACAAACAAGATTTCATCGGTGAATAGATGAAGATAGTTTTAAATAATTTTTAAAATGGCCGTTGGAAAGTTAAGTTGCAGATCTTCCGTCCGACGAAAGTCTCATAAATTTACAGTCGAATCGATATTTCAAAGGACTCGAATTTTCCACCTGTCCATTATGTTAACACAATGCTTAGCATCGCATCCACCGACCATCAATTGAACTTTCAACTAATATCGCTCTAAGCTCTTGAAACACAATCCATTAAATTTTTATTGCATTCGGTTTAAGAAAAAAATTTTTAGGTAGAGTTTTCAGTTTGTTTTACATTTTTTTATTTAACGGGAAAAAGATGAAGAAAGGAAAAACTATTTATATTCCGGTATAATATTTTCTAAAGAAAGTATCCAATTATATTGGGGATTAGACTTGACTCGAGATTTTTTTTTATTTCTTTTTCAGTTTTCATATGATAAAACATGCTCGTACGAAAGTAAGATTTGATGCGAAAGGATTTCATAAAAATCCTTTTTCGTATGTTACTAAACATCAAGTTTCAAGAGCCTTTTATAAACCGTAAGATGCCTATTTTGTATAATATTGCCGATGATTCTAAAAGATGAAGACATCCGGTCGTAAAAGAAAATTTCTGATTTTACCTTATAAGGAAAGATACTGAAAAGTTTTTAGGGAATATCATTTTCATTTTTAAATCCTTTTTTCATAAATTTTGAATCAGAAGAAAAAAATCAAAGTAGATGTTATCTAAAGATAACATAATATTTACATTGCAAGTTATTAATTAAAGCTTTCTAAAAAGATGCTTTTTTACCCTCTGAAAGCTGTTGAAAATTGAAATCCATTTTTAACTGAACAAATCTTGTTGAAACCACAAAAGTCGAGAGGGTGTGAAGAAAGAATAAATCACTTAAAATAAAATTTTAGACGAGTCGGTGGCAACGAAGCCAACAAAAGAATGTTTTATGTAACCGTCGAAGGAAGAGTGCTTTTAACCGGAAAGATATTTTGCTCGTAGAAAATTTTTGAAATTTTCAGAAGTAGATTTCGTTGCATTTACGAATTATAAGTAAAACAGCTGTTTGCAAGAGGCTTAAATCTTATCTCGATTTTTCCTAGGAAATATTTTCAGATTAAATCGTTTTAATTTTTGATTTCAAACTTATTTATTTTAAAATGTTAAAATATCTTTTTCATCTTTCATTTCCTGAAAAGGAAATTCTCGTCTTTTATCGCGAACTATTTGAAAATAAGTTAAAAAGTGACATGCCTCTATTTCACGTTAAAGGGCAAATCGAAAAATCCGTCGCTCCTTTTCCATTATTAAATTTAAACGACAAAGCTAAATATTAAAGCGTCTAATGCTTTCTGGAATTGTTATCTTTAATTACTTAAGGAAGAGTAAGGTTGAAATACGAGTGACGAATCCGGCAATTTAAAGGTGCATTAGTTTGGAGGATTTGAACGCGGCAAAGCTTAAATTCTACTTGTAGAACCTGTTTATTCCCTTTATTTTCTTCGTTAAAGGAAAAAACAGGTGATTCATACGAGCATAGGTTAATATGAATATTAACGAGATAAACATAGAGAACATGTGTTGACATAACCTGTTGCTCCTTCCTAGTCTTTACCCTTGGTGGGTCGAGGCCCCAGAGATCAAACGCTAATTATGTTACACTCCAATTTACCAGCCCTTAAATCTTTAAAATTAGTCCGCGTGTTAAATTAATTCGACTATTCGAAAAATATTTACTTTAAAAAAGCACAAAATAAGGTAGGAAATTTTGCAAGTTTCTTTTGTGAAAGAAAATCTTTTATTCGGGCATACTTCTTAATAAAAATGAGCAAAAGGATTCTAGTAAGCTATTAAATAATTATTTATACTGTATAACTTTTAAAATTTGTTTACAAAAATACGTTATTTTTGAAGGAAATTGAAACCTACGGGAACGAACATGATGATTATACGTATTATCATTTTTAGTCGTCGGAGAAAGCAATTAGAAAAAAATGGAAGAATACACGCAATATTTTGTCGAGTTTTCACTGTTACGAGATATTTCGTAATGTGGGAAATCCAACATGTTGCACGGAACCGTTAGACGTCTTGAATTTGGACGTGATCGATTTAATATACAATACTTCGTTTTCTTCCTTTGTGCTTTCTCTCATTTCGTGTCCTTTACGGTAAAATCTCCGAGGAACATTCGAGTAAATAATCCGACTGCTTCTTTTTTTTTTTTTTTCAAGTAACTCGTGGGAAGCAGGAACTGCGCCCATTATGAGATAAATCAATAAGACCGAAGTGGCCGTAACGACGTTTTGGCCCAAATAAAAATGGAATTTTCCCAAAATAATTATTTGAATTTTGAAATTGAACTTGTTGAATAATTGAGAAAATCCGAAATTATTTTAACGGATTAATGCTATTCATTTTATATAATTAATCAAATCGAAAGAATTGTCAAATTCATTTGTTAACGAATTGTTTAATTAAATATGTTTCTTAACTTTCTTCCGCTTGAAGTTTAATGAAAATCGTTGGTATATTGCCGCTAAAATTTCTTTTATTTCAATTTCTTCATCTTTTCGACCGTAAAACGGCTAGAGTCCCAGAGAACGATAAAAACCATTGCTAATAATTTTTAATTAGACTTTCTCAGCTTCTCGGGACGTTGATCCCCAAGGTAATGCCATAAACGTTTTCTTTAATTCTTTTTTACTTTTACTTCAAATGAAGGTTTCATTTTAGATTTTACTCCGGCAGTTGAAGCCGATTGTAAACTCTTAAAAAATTCTTTTTAGGGATTCTTCGAGATTTAAAAATAATTCTTTTTTTTGTTAAGGATCGAGTATCTTAAAGAGAAATAACTGAGTTATTAGTTGGAGAATATAAGTTAGGAAAACCGGGAAGGGACCGCGGTTTAATATGTTGTTCACAGTTCAGTCACTGTGAATGCATTAAAACGTCACGAGGTCTCGCTAATGAAAATTCATCCTTTGTTTACACGCAGAGTGTCAGGCTTTTCGAATGGCAAGCTTTCTGCATTCGACCACAGAGACCGAGCCCGGCTTTATTACTTCCACAATTAAATAACACCTCGAAAATGGCAGCTTCCTCGTTTCTCTTTTTTCACTCTTCCCATTTTTTCTGGTTTCTAATTCCTTTTCAAACTCGGGTTTACATGTCTCGACCTTTTTTTCCCCTTTTCCTGCCAAGAGAAAAAAAAACGAATTCTCTTTGGCTAAATTAATCGTTTTTAGTAATTTTACGGAACGAGATAGCAAGCTTCGAAGAAAGAGCAAACGTGATAACCGGAATAGATTTTTAATTTCCTTACACATTCTCGATGAGTTTATATCCAATATTTCAAGTAGATGAGCAAGCACGAAAATCATTATAATTTAATTACCAAGCTCATAGTTAATTACGGAGTTCCTAGACTTTTTCCCTTATTTTTTCATTCTTCGCTTTTAGTTTCGTCGACTTTGAGTAAATTTTCTAAAATTTTTTCTTTAAAAAAAAAAAAATTTTGATTTTTTACAGTCGCTGAAGTGTTTTATAAAAAATGCTTTTACCTCTAAAAAATTATTTTTGTTTGTTTCCGTGTACATAAAACGAGAGGAAGAAGAGCAACAAACTTAGCCTGACATTTTGTTTCTGCTGACATTTTCATCTTGGCTCTTTTGATAGAGCTACTTGTCATAAAATTCACTCAGGTCAGACGCCTACTTTACATTGCTAATTAAAATTTCAAAAAATGAATAGGGAGTTGAATATTTTGCCCCGGCATATGATGCCATCGTATTTTATCAACATTTTAAGGCAGCAAAATTTTTTTTCAAAAAGAGCAAAAACTTTTCTTGTACAACTTGTAAAAAATGTTTCAAAATTTACTATGATAACTCAATGAATTCTTCTTTTATCTTAGTTACAGCTGTCCAATTTTAAACTTGAATTACGAAAAAGATATTTAAGATGATTAAGTCTCCGTCACGCTTAATTTTGGACTTGCCGTTGAGAACAAAGTAAAATATTGAAATCGAAGCTCGCTTTTCAAAGTCAAAGATGACACGTTCATCGATGACTGCGAGATACTTTTTCGATTTCCCAACTAAGACACTACCGCTTTGCCCCTTTGATGAATAAATAAACCAATGTCACCCATCAAAAAATGCAATCGAAAAGCGAACTTACAAGAACATATTTCTTTCAAAGAGGAAAACGTACTTGACGAATGTAATAAGTAATGATAGGTGAAAATTGAATCGTCGTTGAAACAGAAAATTTTGTGATGCGATCCGATAAATAAAATAAAAGACCTTTTCTAATACGTATGATTACTTACTTACATTCGTCCCGAGCTTTTTCCTTTTCGAAAGGCGAGATGGAGTTTACTCTGCGCCTGATTTTAAGCCCGATGTAAAAACCTTTCAGGTATCGGTAAAAAACATGTCTGGAGAGCTTAGGAACTCTAAAATCTTTTTCCTTGTCGGCAGCACTCACGAAAAAAGAGAGTTTTTATCTGGATTCTTCGACCGAAACGATTGTCGGATGTTTACATACGATTTGACGGGTTTTACGTCCCGTGTTGAAGAAATGCATTAAAAAACGTTTTCTCGCTTTTTTAGATTCGCTTAAGCGTAAAAACGGATTCGTTTCCTGGCCAAAAGAAACTTGTAAAGAGTTTTTCGATCCGAGTACAGAAAGTAAGGATTTCTTTGCCCGGCAATACGTGCGACGCTTGACGCATTTCAATCTGGCTCCTTTTTGATTTTCAGTTAAAATTTTCGAGGAAAAACCGAATGCCACATTAAATTAAGAATGCTTACCGCCTTTGTGTGCATCATGCCGATCGCTCAGCGATACCTGAAAAAAGGAAAAACAAAAAAATAATTACTGCAATAGCAGTTAAACAACCATAAAACTCGTCAAACATCCGTTGGATCTATTACGAACCCACACGACTTGGGTTTAATTTAGCTCATCGATCAGGGCGTTACTGAAATCCCAGAGTTGGGGAATAAAAACTCGAGCCACTAAACGATAAAAATTAGATTCCGTTCCCATCTCATAGAAAATTTCTAACGTTATACTTGTTGAGGTTCTGTTTTTGTAAAAAGCAAAATGTTTCTTAGATCAAGCCACATCAAAACCGATAAAAGGAAATGAATGGCTGTGTTAAAAAACGAAGCATTAATCTAAAGTTGTTTTTTGGTGGGGTTTTCTAAAATAATGGTGAAGCAGAGTAATTTATTAACCGAAATTGAAAGACCTAAAAAAATCAAAACGCTTTTTTTTTCGTGCACAACTAAAAATATACTCTATAATAATGCTTTTCATCGAAGGGAAATTCGTTAAAAATTGCCCTTACCAGAAAATTTCTTCCTTTTTTTTAACGAAAGAAAAAGCACCGGACGTTTTACTCCTGCTAAGTTATAGCTAAGACCTTTTAGTTCGCCTGTTTGTACTTATACGTTTCTTGAGGACTATTGAGGAAAGGAATTTGGCTATCTCACAATATTTGCATTAAGTTTTACACATCTTGTAGCAGATTGAGACTGTTTTTTTTAAACAAGGAAATTTTGAGCAGAAATTTTAAAAGATATAATTGATTTGTTTGTTTCTCGCAAAAGAAAATTCGGCTGCTACCGAATAGTTGTGTATGTAGCCTATTAAACTCCGGGAGAAGAGGGTTTGTTATTTAGTAAAGTTGATAACAAGCCACCGTCCGATGAAAAGTCGAAATTGAATGCTTTTGTGTCTTTGTTTGATTCTGGAAAATCGTGTTTTGTATGCGATGTACATTGTTCATGAATTTTAAATTAGTTTGGAAATTGATGATTGTTTAAATGATCAGCGGATTAAAATAAATAAATTGAGAAGTCAGAATCGATGATTAAGGGCAAAGTGCGGCGGCATAGAAAAATTCACCTTTTTTCATTTTTAAACAAAATTGTTAAAAATAATTCACAAAAACTCCGACGATTTTTCATTAGGTAAAAAAAATGCGAATCATTAAGAAGCGATAATTATTTAATTCGAGAGAGCAATCGAACGATTTAATGCTACTTGTGTTACACGCGGCTGAAACAGGGCTAATTTGGGGAAATGCGGGTTTTTTTAATTACATTTTGTTGAAAACGAGCTTTTTTCGTTTGGAAGTAATCGTGCGTAGAGCAATCGAAAATTCAAAATTGGATGGTTTTTTTTTTGGATTAGATTTTATTTTAGCTTATTTTAACAGTTCACACCCAATCATTTTTTGGGAAATGATTCCATTTTTGAATTTTCGACGCCACGAAAAAGTGAGGATAAATTTTTTTAGTTCGTTATCGAGGAAAATAAAAATATATTGATTCATGCACCTTTATTGAATTTTGACTCGTATCAGTCTAAATAATGGATTTACTTTTCATTCGTTTCAATTATTTTTTTTACGGAGTAAATCTAAGTGGGAAAAAGCGATTTTTACCAGAATAGCCTGCAAAATGGAGAGAAAAAAATACGAACATTTTTTTTCGACTGGCGGAAATTATTATTCAGAGCAACCGAAAGAGGAAAAATGACAAAGGGAAACCTTATCGCTCAAAAATTTTTACAAAGAGAAGAGGTAGAGACTATTTTGAAAAAAAAAAAATGGTTGTAAAAACATGCTAATCAAGCCCTTTGCAGTACCGTAATCCCTGTCCAAACCTTTTGTTACTCATAAAGGTTTCGAAATCTTTTGTCTACATCTTTTGATACGGACTAAAATGCTTTTTTTAAAAATGACCCTGAATGAAAATTTTAAAAAATCAATCTTTTTGTTTTTTTAGGTTTTTTTCTCTTAGACAAAAAAAAAATAATGCCGGTAATAATTGAAGTGAAAATACCGACTCCGAGAAACCCGCTAAGATTTTCTTCATTACATTAATTAATTTTTACATAGCTAAAATCTAAAGTTTTTGTTGATGCGATTATTTGTGAATAAAATGAGGAAAGTCGTATTGAAAAACTAAAGAGTAACTTATCTGTTACGGATATGTATCGCGGAACATGCGCTCGATATGTTCACCTTTTAAGGAAAACACATTTTACGACGTACGGGTATCAGATAGCAAACCAGATGATAACGCCAAGATTTAAGTTACTAATTACCATCAATTTGAATGGGTTTTCGAGTTGAAACGCGAGAATTCTCTCTCGAGGGTTTTTCTTATCTAAAGAAAATTGAAGCAACGAGGGCATCCGAAAACAATACCTCTTGTTGCCGACGCAAGGAAAACTTTTAACTCGAACATCAAAACTTTTCATTAATAACTTTGCAATTCAAATTTGAAATATTTTTGAGAATCGGAGTAAAAGACTCGATCAAAGTTTAATTGTCTCTTCATTAATCATTTAGTGTTTTTATTTGTTTCGTTTCAACGCGATCGTAAGAACGGGAAATCCTCGACGTATAAAAAAGTTTTTAAAAACTGAAAAAACAAAATCTCTAAATCGAGGGCTATCTGAAAAAATTCGTTAAATGTTAGTAAAAATTCTTGGTTATCATCTTTGCTGTATCATTTAATATCTGAATTTAGTAAAGTTTTCAGATAGGTCAAAAAAGAACGTAATTTTGAAATGCAAAAAGATTTTTTTTATTCGTTAACATCGTCCGAGGTTTACCTATGTTTTTCCCTCAATAAAAAGTTAATTTAACATGTGATTTCTTTTCCATCTCAAGATCGGAGAAAAAATATTATTTCGAGAAAAATTGTTATAACTGGATTCTCTTGTATTTCTCTTTTATAATTTTTAATTCGATAAAGAGTAAAGTAAAACAAATTAAATTTTGAATAAGCCTGTTCATTCGAATAACTAAAAAAAATCAAATAAAACATAATCATTTTGAAGTTTAAAAAGGAATATAAGACTGACAAAAACAAAATAAAAGGTCGTAATACACGGGTAATGTGGCAGGAAGATTAGGACGAGGATTAAGCACAGATGGGCAGAAGAGGAAAATGGAGCGATCAAAAACGTAAAAAGCCCCTTTCGATAAAATCTCGAAATTGAATTTTTTTTATTCGATCACGTCACTTTTCCTATAAAGAGGAAATTTAGTTGTTAAATTTCAACTTAATCTAGTAATGGGCGATTATCCAGATATCTTTTGTCGAGAGGAAGAAAAAAAAACAGGAAAAAATCCGTTTCGACGAAATTTGACGAATATGCAAAAAGCTGGATATTAAGTCAGAAAAAAAAAGAAGAGAGAGGATGACTCTAGTTTGAGAATAGAATCGTCGCTGACGGTTACAGGAAACAGTGGAAAACGAAACTGGAACGAAGCCGATTTCTTTCGAGATTGACCTAAACTTTTCGAAATTTTATTTTTTACCTAGATTAATCTTGCAGGAAAATTAGATTATGATTATGTTTACACTGTTACACTAAGGTTTACCTTCTTTTACCCTGTTTACTTGTGATGAAGCACGATCACTCGGATTGGACGTCAGACTTTTATGTGATTCTTTTAACAAATTGCTATCCCTTGTTTTACAATCCTTCTTTATTTTCCTGTTTTTTCGTTGCGTTTCTAGTTTTAATTCTTATTTTTTCGAAATTCGGATTCGTCGTTCGATTTTGTTTCGTGAAAGGAAATTCAAAAGTCTCTGCAATATTTTCTTTTGTACGAAAGATAAATTATGAGAAAGACGAGTTTACGTGTTTGAAAATAGGCTCAGATAACCAAAATTATTATTCATCCCGTCGGAGACGGGATTTATGGCAATTCAAAAAGGAAACGAAAAATAGAGTCGATTCATAAACGAAAAAGAATCTTTAATCGAAGAAAGACTTTTTTTAGATTTTGATTTAGTTCCGATGTTTTAATTAATTCACAATCTTGATTTTAATTTTTCCGAGTGCTCGATCATCTCTCGGATAATAACTCAACTTTATGAACACACACAAAAAAAGGAAGATAATATCACGGGCGAACAGGGTGATAAATTAAGACAATGAAGGACGAGTGCGACATAAATAAAGACTATGAAAAGAAGAAAATTACTGTTTCGCACGTGTTTTCAAAGGGGAAAGAATACCCTCCCTAGCAGCAGATTATCACGGATGAAACGCAAAGGAAAGCAGAAAAGGTTTGCAAGAAAATATCGCGGTCGAGTAATCTAAGAGAGTGGTCGTTTTCTCCTGTGAAATGATTTAATTATTAAGGGCCACGATGCAGCCGGCAACAAGAACAATTTTAAACTAGCCTAAAATTATTGCTTAAAACTTGTATAAAGCATTTGTAAAAATGCATGATTTACACCGAGCAATTTAATTGTTTTTTTTCACGATAACATGTTTCTTGGTTAATTAAATAATTTTGCGGTCTATTTAATTTATTTGCTCAAAATTAAGAGAAGAAAAAATGTGAAAAGGAAGAAAATTAACCGAAGGGATCTAAATGTTAAAAGTAATTTAGCTTTTGCCCGCGTCGGCATGTGAACTCGCACAATATCTCTCATGGCGGTTTAATTGCAAAAGACATCTTTTCTTCGTGTTTCTTTGCTTGATCGTTAATCATAATGAGATTAAAAAGGATTCCCCGACAAGAGCCGAACGTTTGAGCCACGTTCGAGGATTTTGCCGGATCGGATCGTCCCAAACAAATGTTCGGATCGGGCTAAAGAGTTTGAAAACATTTGCAATATAAAAAGTTTGCTGTGAAAGGAACTCGAAGACACGATTATTATCTATTTTTTCGGGACGACCAACTATTTCATTTTTGAGGGAGTTTCGACTTTAACAAGAAAGAATGCCTCGAAGGAATTTTTTTTTGTTCGACTTAACAGGCCATTTGTTAACGCATGCTTTTTTCATTTGACAAAAGGCATATCAAAATATGGAACGTCACTGCATTAAGCTGAAAAGGTCTAGGAAACGATTTCCATCCCCGACGGAGAATCGAGGAAAGGGAAACGGAAACTTGGAGAACAAAGAGAGAGAGAGATATATACGTTACATCTGATTACCGCAACAAAAGAACAAAACTATAAATGTGATTAATTTACTTTCTGAGAATTATGAACGAAACCAAATTGAAAGAATGAAAAAAGTAAATCATATTTCATAATGAGATTTTTTATTAAATAGATTAAGTTTTCTTTTTTCGTTGGTTGATTAGACATGAACCTGTGTTCGAGGCTCATCGGTCGCAATTTTTTATTTCGAGTTGAAATTAGGAATTCTGACCGTAATGTTTCAAAAGCGCTTTATCGAAATCGTTCCTCTCCGAGTTAAGCCCGAGAAAAACGGAATTCATTCTTTATCTGGCATCAAAATGCTCGAAATTTAAACGGGGAAAAAAGAAAGATGAAAAAAGGTTTTAGGGGATTCGAAACGCTTTAGTCAGACTGAAGAAGGTAAAATTTTTCATGGTTTATTTTCATTTAGCAGATAAAAGCAGAGAAGGCTCGACGTTGATACGAAAAGCGACTTTAAAGTGAACATAAAATTTTGAAGGATAAGTTAGCTAAATTGAAACAAGTTTTCAACAGATGGTGTTATTGTACGATGATATATAATTATCTTTTTGCAGCAAGGTCAAAAGCTATAAGATTTTCTTTATTTTTTCTTTTTCCTCGAAAGAGTCAAGACAAGTTTCTTTGAAAAACTCGATTTTTGTTTTCCTTTTTTTTTAAAATAAAAAACTTGTTCCACTTTAATTATAAATCGGCTGGGGTGAATTAGAAAAGCTTATTTAACGAGGAAGTATAGTGAGAACAATGTCAGAATGATAACAAAAGCCCTAAACGTAATCCGAAAAATGTACTACATTGTGTCGTATATGTTGAGCGCCTACCTCCTCTTGATGCTACGGTTTCAGTTTCGTAGGATCCTGTTCTGATATAAAATGTTAACGCTTGAAATTTTAACCTTCTTTTTTGAGAAATTTGTGCTTTGCTGATTCTGGGGATCTTCTTTGGAAAAATTGCTCTTTCCAAGACCAAAACCTTGAACGGTAGTTTTCAAAAGGCTGCCTGAACATTAGAACGCAGACTGTTGTTAGAGTGCTTAAAATTAGTTCCGTGAAAACTCTCAAGCTCTTTTATACCTGTTTTAAAATCTCTCATCCCATCAGAATTTAAGGTATACGATGTCTTGTTTTAGCATATAATGATCCGCGAGCAATCCGAATTCGACGTACAAGCGGAAAGTCTTGTAAAGAGCATCAACTTGTTCGTAAATAAAATTCGAATTATTCCTTTTTTTGTGGTCGTAGGCTCTTAAAACACGTAGCACAATCAAATTCGAACCTGGATAGATATTGGAAATAAGAGAAAGGCAGGTGTGGTAAAATGTTGCCCAGTTTACCTGACGCGTAAAGCAATCTTCTTTCAACGTCGCTATTCTTGGATCTTGGTTAATATCGTCTAACGGTTACAAAACAGAAATCTTCCGGTTGCCATCAATTTCCAAACGCGATTTACTTTCCCGAACCGATAGTTCCGCCTTTATTTCCTTGTTAATATCTAAAGTAGCCTCCTGCTGAAAGGAAAATTCGTATGAAGTATATTACAAATTTTTAAAGCTTTTTTTAAAGATTTCCATTTGTCATTTTTATTACTCTTGAGTCATGTTTTTAAAGCGGCTAAGATATTAAAAGAAAATCCTGCGGCAATAAAAAAAAGTGCACCGTCTAATTCGTAGAAGAGAACATTTTTGATTAAAACAGCCTGTAAGGGAAAGTTTAAGTTAGAAAATAATATCATACATAGTTTTCTTTTCGCATGTTTTATAAAAAACTCATATCCCCGAGGACTGTTCATGGCTTGTTTGCTCACTTTGTAATGCTCTGTTTTCTTTCTTTCTTGTTTTTGCCAGTTTTTAAAGGAGAAAAAAAAAGGGAAAAAGATAAATGACATATCAACGAATTAGGATAGATATTAGAATAATTTTTTGAAATTTCTTGATGCTCGATCCCCGGAGCTCGCCCATCTTTCAAACAGCAGAAGGAAATCTTTTATAAGAAACTTATTTTTTTAAATAAACGGAATTCGTTTGTGTCGTGAATTTAATGAAAAGCAGACAGGGTGAAATGCGATCCATTTTTCACGGCACTTTCTCTAAAAAGTTTTCGAGGCCGGCCGAAAGAAATATATTTACCTTAGCGAATAATAACGGTGAAAGGGTAGGAATGAAATAGGAAATGGGAAAATAGAAACGGAAAAAAAGGAAAATATATCGACTGAAAGACTCGGAATATCTTGGGTATTTGTTCTAAACAAAACAATGACAGCAAAAACATTATAGAGAAAAAGGAAATAAAAAATAAATAACTAAGTATTTTTAGTTGTAAGCATGTTTTGGGAATTGGAACAAGAACATTTTTGGAAGACGTTCACGTCAAGAAAAGGATGATGTATTAGGTATTGTCTTATTTGATTGCTCTGCTCTCAAACTCGTGTGATCTATTGCAACTTTTCAAACAAAGAATGTAAAAATCCCAAGAGTCGTAAGATTATTTGCTTCCAAGAAACATTAAAACTGCACATGATATTCTTATCGGAAAATAAGTGATCCATGAATAAATAGGTAGCTTACAAGAAGCCTTATTTTACAATTTTATTTGTATGCATTCGTTTTTCGGGGTATCCGGCATCGAAAAACTTTTTAACTTTTTCGGAAAGCTTTTCATTAGAAAAGTTTTTGTAAACAATAAGTTAATTTGTTTCGACAAGGTTTCAGTTACAGTCCCACGGTTTACGAGTTTGGATAATTCTATTAAATCACAAGTCATTCCTATCTTTTTCTTTTGAAGAAAAATTTGGAACCAGGGCCCGAAGAAAAAATGGTTTGCAACTTTTCATAATGTTTAACTTTGACAATCGTATTAGGACAGCCGATCGGTTGCAAATTCAAATTCCATCGAACGAGCTAGGGAATTTAGATAGTTCGGAACGGATTTATCCTGGTTCAGGACCCTATCAGCAACTTCAGGCTGCAAATAAGCAGCACGAACATCGGAAAAGATTGCTTGCTTCGCGGTGTGATACGGCGAAACCGGTTGATTGCGACTCCAAAGCAATGTTCTCACGTACGAAACATGCATCAGGCTCGAGGTGGCCTATCGTGACTGGAAGGACCTAGCACAAGCTTCGCGTTGTACAAAAGAAAAGTGCCGCGAACGATCGCTGGAAAGACTTGACGGGAAAAAATACGCAACATCGACGTCCGGAAAACTTGCCAAGGGATAACGTTGTCAAATGCAGAAAAGAGACGAAGCGACAGTGTCGGCAAGAGCGTGTCCTACGAATAAATGATGTCAGATCTTCAGCCCGGGGGAAGCCTAATTGCAGTCGTATTCAGCAAATGCGGAGGCGTGTTCATCCTCTGCGGGCTACACGATTTACCTGACAAATTTAGGTTTCAGAGGCAAACTTCATCCGGATTTACGCCGATGACATAATTTTACTTCTTCTCTCCTCAAGCTAAAAGAAATAATAATTTTGCGAGCAAAAGCTAACTATTAAAATACGGGTAGAACATTTAAAACTCCCAAAAATTTTCTTTTAAATAAAGCTATACCGAAATATAATTTGGAGTCGATTTGCACTTTTGAAATTTAAGTAGGTTTTAATGTCGGCTACTCGAAATGCAACAGGAAAGATTTAGTACCAACAGATGAAACTTCACCATGGCTTGACGAGGAATATGAAGCGAAACCGCATAAAGTTACATCGATTAAATTATTAATAAATATTAGAAAGCCAACTGAAGAGGGATGTCGAGGCTTTAAAGTTGGCCGATTATAACTTTTTTGTTGTTTACTTTTAATAGAAAATTCAAATAAAATGATATGGCACAGATGATAGTTTTAAATTTTTGTTGGTTTACGGTAGCTAAACGTAAGTCGATCAAGCGCAAAAAAAAAGTTGGAAAGTATTTGAGTTTTGGGAATATTTTCTACATGTCTGTTTTTGATAGAGCTCGTCAAAATAAAGAGAAAAATAATTTTCGCAATCAAGAAAACACGAAATTTGAGAAATGAAGGGGAGAAAAGTTTGATGGTTGATAAATGAGAGATGTCTAAACTTTAGTTGCTCTGTTAATTCGGGATTTCGACCGTGAATTAAATTCCGCCAAAGGTTACGGCAACTTTTCTTAAACGATTCGACCTAAAAAGAAAACGGTTTTCTGAATGTCAAACGATGGCGTCACTCGGGATGAATTTATTTTAACCGAGCGAGCTAATAGAAAAAAAAAAAAAAAAGAAAAAGAAAAAAATAAACAATAGAGCGAAAATAGGGAAAAACATTTGCTTGGAACTTTGATGAAGCTGACAAGGAAAATGTTTTAACCGTTTCTTATAAGAAACAAAGAATTCGATTATGTTATTTAATTGAACATGCTGTCAGATAATCAATTTGTCCGAGTCACTAATCATTCGTGTTAAATTCTCTAAATCGATCTCCGATGAACATTTTTAAATCGAACTTCAACGAGTATTCCAAAGAAAAAGACGATCAAATATTCAGATTTATAATCTTGATTTTAAATTTTCGGTTTAGAAAATTGAGAAATTAGCATATTTTTTTTTTTTTTTGCAAAAAAAAAATCCATTTTCTCGCAGTAAGGTTTTATTAAGCTGGTAACGAGCACGCAGGAGAAGTACGAATCCCTAATCAACATCGTAATGGCGCCAAAAATGAGAATACTAATAAATTGAAGGAAACTTGATTTTACTAATTGGAAGCAATACAGACTGAATAGAGAAAAACAATTTAAAATTTATATTTTACACGTCAAAATGAAAGTAAAAAGGAAACATTAGTCGTTGCTATATAGATAAAAGTCAGTTGTCGGGAATTCAGCAGGGAAAAAAGGAAACACCTGAGACATTTTCCTTGCAGTTGATTTTAATGTTTCCTGCAATGGAAAACAATTTTAACAACAAGCCAATATTGGCAGAATATACGATTTTGTAAATAATAAATACTTGTCAGGAATGATTTGGTAAAATGGGTGAAATTTAAAAACGAAATGATTAAAATTATGAAGCTCGCGATAATTTATAATAATGGGCTTCCTAAAAAGTATCGTTTTTGATAATAAATACAAATGTACGAATAAAAGGATAGAGGATTCAGTCGCAGTAAGTTTTTATTTCCCGCCTTGAATCTTAGCCATCTTCAAGCATCGGAAAAAAGGTAAAATAAATTAGATTTTTTTCCCCCCGTTTTGTTTGTAAGTTTATACTTTGATAAAGCGAATATGAAATATTTGAATTTTTTTATCGAACGGTATTCCCGAAAGCATTTTTTTCCGGTCGGGGGATAAATAAACGATACGGTCGGTCGTCCATCCATTCATTCATTTTTACCGGTTTTTAATATTTTTTTTCAATCGCTTGTTTATTATTAACAAGAGAAGACGCACAATGAATGCGATTAATTATTTCTCTGTTTTCCCTCCGGCGCTATTTACTCATGCAAACAAATAATGATACTATTTTTATATTTGATTGCGATTTGAAAATCAAGCTTGCTAATTTTGTAGAAAAAGAAATGCAAGCTTACTATTTTACTTGTTTGTTAGAGGGCACGGTTTCGATGAAAACCGTTCAACTTGAGATTTAAAGAAATCGGGAACGGCAATGTTTTCTAAACACGAAATTCACAAGCAGACTCGATATGTCGTTTAAAAAAAGATGGGACCTTAATACCGTGGCAATACCATAAATAAGGGGAATGGAAAAAAGCATTAGAAAATCTGTGCGAAGAGAATACCACGTGGAATTCCGATGCAGATGGGAATTCAGATATTATGGTAATAGAAAAATATGAGATCGATATGTGTGGAATTCAGATGTGTTCTTATCCCGATATATCGGAAAAGTATTTTCGCGGCACCCGTTTTAACGTGCATCCCTTTTCCGCTTCCATTTTCGTACCTTAATCATATTAATGCTCTCTTTTTATGTTTGTTTTTTTTCCTGGAGATATTCCGAATTCGGCATGTTTTTGGTCGATTTTCGATTTTCTCGATCTCGCGACAGATTCGTAACTTGTACAGCGAAGAAAATTGCTGGAGTTTTTTATTTGCCCGAGGAGGAAATAAAAAAAATATTTTTTGATTAAAGCTACAACAAGAGCAATCGATAAAAGACTATCAGCGGAAGAAAAAAAAGAAAAAGAAAAGCGAAACAAAGAAAAAGAAAAAGCATAAACACGTAAATGTAAAGGGATAGGCAATTTGTGGGGAAAAGAGAAGAAAAAAGAAAATAAGGTAGACGAGCGACTTTTTAGAAAGAATAGATTAAAGAAAATAGTGTGTTTTCACCCTCTTTTAAAAATGCAAATTCACCCGAACGCTTGTATTCGAGCTTTCTTTATTTATTCTTAAATGCATTAGGAAGGCTTCTCTATAAATTGCATATGATTGTTTACGTCTCGCATAATTTATCACGGTGAAAAGTTTTATTTTTTTCGTAGGCAAAATCTCTAAGAAATCCTTTTTGCACTCGACGATATAAAACATCTTTAACACGGTTTTATACTATAATTACAAGTTGGAGCATTATAATTAATTTTTAAATTTAATAGCTGCAAAATCTTTGTAATGCTAAGTTACTTCCATCCGATGTTAAGCTCGAGTGGAGTCATAAGCAAGCGTAATCCCTTTAAAAGCAAACAACGTCGACTAAATGTAAACGTTTCGAACTTAATTTGATTTCGAATAAGCTATAGAGGAAAAAAACCGTCACGACCGTGGAAAAAAGAAAAATCTAGTGTTTTTCCACAGTCTTTTTCGGACTTCGGGTTAAAAATTAATGAAACAAATAAGGAAATTTAGAAAAGAGAAAAGGAAGAGAGAAGAAGTAATCTGTTTACGGTCGTAGAGAAGTTAGCACCGCCTTTTCAAGAAAAAAGTGAAAAAGACAAGGTAAAGATAAAAGTTCGATTCTCGTGCCAAAAAAAGAAGCATAAGGATAATTTCATCCCTTTGCAAACATCGAGAAATTACTATCAAAATTACTAGACCGTGAAAATTCTTTCACTTGTAAATTTCATGGGAATTTCATTAATTTACTCGCCTTCGCAGATGTTACGATTTCATTTTTCTTGCATCTTCGATTATTTATTCAAACGCTTTTGGGATTTTAACTGGACCGATGGAAAAAGGAAAATCCAGACGCAAATTCTCTCCCTTTGGGTAAAGAAAATATTGTGATCGTGCAAAAATCGAGATTCGCCCCAGAAGGTGGCCAATTCGCCTGAAACCTTAAAAAAACATAGAAACAGTGTTTTCTGGAAGCTGTCGATTGTCCGTCCGTATGTGCACGTGCTGAATGCCCGAGGACATTTTCTCTTCGAAGCATTACATTTAAAAAAAAAACAGCTCCGATGATCTTTTAAATTTTTTATTAAGGTACAAATGGTTGCCTCCTGCATTTTTTTTTTTTTTTTTTTTTTTTTTTTTTTTTCGAGAATTTTGAAAATATTTAATAACTTGTTTATTATTTGAAAAACAATTTCGTCAGTTTTCTTTTTTTTCCTTCACAGTTCCCCAGGGTTCCTACCTTTTGCCATTGTGAGTTTTCGTGGATCCAAAAATGTTAACGTTAGATTCGATTTCGAATTATAAACGGTCGTTCGATTTAGAAAATTCGCCCATTCCGGGAGTAAGTTTATAGAGAAGGCGCCAGTGCTAACACTGTGGAGGCATCCTAGTTTTTAAAACGTTTTCGTCTTTAACGCCGAGTTATTTGCATCATTGAATCGAATGTCTCTTTCCATTTAGACTCTAAGAGGTTTTTTCATCCCGTTTTATATCATCACTTAAAGGATGTTATCCACAAGCATTTTATGAGAGTACATTTTGTTTTACTCGTGATTACATCTCGTTAAGCCGACAAATATAACCGAGGAAAGAAATTATAAACGAAACAAAAATAATTAACAAGTCTGTTCATTTTTACAAGCTTTTTTAATTGTTCGGCGCTGTACAATTTCCAGCCATTTCCTGTGAAAAGTTATCGGATTAATCCGTGGTTGAGTAATATTTCATTTTTATTGAAACGATAAAAGGTAAAGCCAACTAATTAAAAAAGAAAATCTGAAACCGAAATATTTATCGATTGGGGAAATAAAATAAAGGGATCTTGAAAGGGTATGATTCTCACCGGAAAACAAATGATTATCGGGGAAATATACGATGAAGCGGAAACACGTGCATTTTGACCGAGCAGAATCTCCGTTTCCGACTTTTTCGGCCTGGTTTTTTCCATTTTTATCAGTCACAGATATCGGGGTAACATTTTGGCAACATCGTTTTTATTTTGGGAAAGCTTTTTTTTTTTTTTTTTTAAATGTATACTTTTTGCTATTTTTATTCCTGATTTTTTTTATAAACTCAAAAGCTCGTGCATTCTTTATTGCGTAATAAAATACAGTGGCCAGATAAGATGTGGAAAAAAAATGATGCTAATTACTCATTTTTAGAATGAAAACAATGAACTTGACGCAGTTTATGGGGGAAAAATTTGTTTATTTATCGAAAAAAACACTCCGACCCCGAAGCAAATATCATTTCTAGTATACGTTAAATAAATATATGCATATTAATTATATTTGTTGGAACAGAGAAAATTTGAAGTAAAAATTTTATCTAGCTCAAATATTACTGTAATTAAATATAAATATTTAGTAATGGTTTCTGATATAAAATATTTTAAATTATTTTATTGCACCTGTTTTGACATCTGCAGCAAAAATAATTTGTGAAATTCAAAAAATCATTTGGTGAATTATTTCCGTTTCGCATTGCACAAAAAAGCAATTACTGATTTAGATATTCGGTCGCGTTCTCAATATATCTGCAAATTTTACTTGAGGAATAACGGAAAAACTCGTCGTGTTTTTATTGTTTTGAGTAGATGTTGAAATCGCACATTAGCATCACTTACGGAAGGTAGAACTTTCCCTGTAAACGCATTTAATTTTTCAAATATTGAAACGTGTGAACATTTCATCTGTATAATTTTTTTAAACCTCTAAAATTTACATTTACATTTATATTTATTTTTTTCTTTTTCAGATACCGGTAAGTGTCAAAAAGGGCAGTTTCGGAGTGTATGGTTTTTATTCAAAGGAAAGTCTAAAACTACTTGAGTAAAATAGTATTTCTGCGAGCTTTTTAAACCATCGAAGAAGGCTGACAAACCGCTTGGAGAGATATGGGAAAGTTAAATTTTAACCGATTGGCGGTTACCTTTTCTCGGTAAGTAATAGACTCGAAAAAATAGGGTTGGATGAGGCCCGGCATATTACGTATTTTATTTGTTTTACCCGCTAACCTCTTTTATTAAGGGAGGCCAACGTGCTCGCAGTAAGTTTCGATCGGGTTAGGCCAGTTATTCTTTACAAATTTTTACAGCGTTCGATGACCTTTCCGTTGGGGAAACCCATCTTTCAGATTCCCTTCAAGGCATGTGTACCTGACTCGATTAAATAGATCATTCCCCTATTTCCCTTTTTTATTCAATTGTTTTCTATTTCTTTTTACAATTGAATTTGCGTTCATGGTTAACGGGCAGTAGGTAGAGAAGAACGATTAGTCTCATAAAGTCGAATAAGTAGTAAATTTTTTATGTTACCATATTAGCTTAATTAATGGATGTGTCGCGGCAAGAAACGACTGGGAGCAGTCGACGTCTCGCACTACAAATTTGGTTACACCACTGAAAATATCCTTTATGCTAATCAAAAAATTGACGGTTTTTCTGTAGGTAAGAACTGTAGCTTTGGCGAGAAATTAGATTGGTAAAAAAAATGTGGAAGTATAATTATTCTATTCGATTTTTTTTAAATTTTGACCCAGAGTGGACCTATAAAAAATTTACTGGTAGAGAACCAAGGTTTAAACAGGATCGGAAGAGCGAAAACCGCTATCTAAAAAAATCTGTTGAAATGGAATAGTTGTTAGCTTTCCTTGTGCGAATCTTTTAATTTAAAGTTGAATTTGACAATATGGGCTAAAACGACCCTAACTACGTCATATAACAAAGAAGAAATAAGAAATTAGTGTTGACATATTGAAACAAGGAAAAACTTTTCATTTTCTTTTCTTTTCTTTTCTTTAAATCTAAATGAAAAGAGAAATCTTTCGTTTGTTTGTTAAAAGTCAACAAATGTAACCGATCAAGCAAAGTTCATAACCGAGAAGCTTATAGAGTCACCATAATTTAAAAAGTTTTTTTTAGTTGCCTACCTATGTTTATGTCGTTGTTTAATCGGTCTTTCTAAACTTGATAAAATAAAAATAAAGGTAACAGATAGCGGCAGTAATTGGCAGTTTTTTAATATCTTTTGAAAATTTATTGTAGGGAAGGAGATGAAGCAGCACGTTTTCACTAATCAAAACCGGCTTTTTCAGTAAATGACAATGTGCTCGTACCTGAAGGGAATTTTTCATTCCTCAAGTGTTTTTTACGAGACAAATGTCGATGGTTTAATATCATTGAAAGTTCGCGAAGAACAAACTTTTTTATTCCAGGTAAAATAGTGATCCGTTGAAATTTTCGTCGGCAAAATTTAATTTGCCTCGTACATACCTGTATTTGAAATGAAAAAGACCCGTCTCGTTGCGGAACGTGATAACGGTTTTCGAAAACGGGAAAACTAATCCGCGCATTCCTGGACCTTTTATCGGAAAAATTAAGGCCGATTTCTGGGTTTTCGTTTTGGGCGTCGAAACGAGCAGAAGACCCGTACGAAACCCGAATGCAAACGGCCTGATTTTAAAATGAAATTAACGCGACGTTCTCACCTCTTGTTTGACGGGACAAATAAATTTAATGTAGACGCTTTAAGATAAATTCCCTTAGCGAGATTACTCTTCACTTCTAACGGGTATGGTTTTTTTTAGAAAAGGAATGTAAGGTTAATGTAAAAGCTTTTTTTTCGCCCAATTTCTCGTGGAAAGAGAAGGGATCTCAACGATAAACAAAAAGATAGTTTTTATCTGAAATAAAGGAAAACAGGGTATGTGGTTTGTATGAATTCCCGTGAAAAAGCCTAAAATGTTTATTAGTATCTCGTGTTAACGGAAAAAATATACTGTGTTTACAGTTTCGTGATTCTATTCGGTCTCTGGAAAAGCCCGGAGAAAATTTTAAACGTTTTCCTTTGTCGAAGTCTCTTTTCTTTAGCCAATGTTAAATCTCTTCCGCCAAGTTTGAAATTTTTTCAGTTTGAGGATTCTCTTTTGCTTGTTATATTTTTTTCTCCGACACTTTCTTTATCTAATCCTTTTTCCCGGGACCTTCTTTACGAGTTTTCGGGTAATTTCCCCTGATATCCGCCACATTCCCATGCGGCAGCACGTGTCGGTCATCCTTTTAGACTTTTCCTCTTAAACGTCGTGAATCGGTATCAAATTGGGACAAGACACTTCTCGTAAAAACGTTTCGGAAAATTTTATTAAGCACTTCACATCTCTTTTTGCGAAAAAAACGAGCCTTTCGACCGAAGAAGAATCTAAAGAGTAAAAAAAGATCAGGTCTTTATTTCCTTTATCATATCCTCGTAACTTCGTTATTTTCTCCACTTTTTTCCTCACTTTTACTGCGACGATGGTTTCCGAGAAAACCTGCGACTTGCTTCTTGCTCCTCTTTAATTTTGATTAAGCAGCTTTCGAAAGACACAAGGCGAACTTTATTTAATATATTGAAAGCTTTTTTTTTTTGAAATGCCTCTGGGGTTATTATCAATTTCAAAATGACTTTATCGAAAAAGCTATCGCTGAACCGAACGGAAATAACGTCGAAAAAATGAACTTTTTGTGTGAGGGGTTTCGAAGTTTTCCAAATATCTTTACTTTAAGTTCGTCTTTATTTTGGGTCGTCCGAATGATCGGCCAATCAATCAATCGTATAATTAAAACCGTTGTACGACGCCGTAAATATCAGAATGACCACGGGGCTCGTTAAAGCTTTTTTTCGTTTTTAAAACGAGAACTTAATTAAAAAGGTAATGTTCACCCATCCATCAGGATCGCTTTATTTCACTCCGATTTGAAACCTCTTGTTCGAAACAAAAGAAAATAGCCTCGGGTTTGATGTTTTCCGATTTTTTACTTTTCCTGTCAGCGTTATTTATACATATAACTAGTAAATCGCACAGACATTTTATTACATTTTATAATTTTATGGGGAAAAAAACTCTGACATTCGATTCTTTAGAAAAGGTTAAAATTTTGATTTTCTTGGAAAACAAAAGCGAAACGAGAACGTTTCATGCAATTATTTTTTAAGTGTATTGAAACTTTCGGATTTTAAATCGTTCGGACAAAGCCGTTTCGTAAATAAAGACACTCTCGAGATAAATCCGATACGAAAAACATTGTTAATCTTGGCTTGTGTCATTTTCAGGAACGGCAGGAGCTATATAACGCAGTTTTATAAGTCGGAAAACTCCGTCGTCTTTTCCTTTCGATTCTTTTTCTCGAAAACAAAGAAAATGATCGAATTAAAAAAATGATGAGCGGTTAACGCTCGGCTTATAGCTAATTCAATCTTTGTTTTCGCTTTAGAAAATTCAACATCTTCGTGACTGGAATTTAAATCTTCATTAACTGATTTTCCCTTTTGAAAAAACTCTTTTGTTTTGATTTTCTTTTCTCATCTAAACGAATCGCATTGTACAAGAAAACAAAATTAAAAGTCACATTTTACCCGAATCGTTTTATGGAAGAATTTAAGGATCCATCGCGTTCACCTTTTTAGATTTGATGTAAAGGAACGAAGAGAAATAGAATTTCCGCACCCCGCGGACTGAATGAGGAACAACTAATGAGGTACTTGGGGCAATTTAAATTAGACCTTTTCCACAGAATATGATAGACACTTATTTATACTCTTTACGATATGTTTTCCCACAGGTTTCATTTTCCTTGCCGAGAAACGGCTGCGGTAAGTCGTGTTATAAAACCTCAACATTATTAGTAATTTATGAAAATTATTTCGAGATAGAATGAAAACTTCTCGCACTATTCACTTTAATTTTATTTTATTACCTTTTTCAAACGATAAGCGTCGGAAAGTTAGAGGCGAGGAAAATTTTAACGTGCTATCATGTTGCATGGAAATGAAGGACCCTTCTTTTTCTTGTGTCGGTGATCGGTCATTCAAACGTCAGGAAACCTTGTTCACTCTTGTTTTAATTAAATAAATAACGGGCCGGTTATAAGTAATTATTTAATCAGAAAAAAGTAAAAAAAAAGATTATCTTCCTTACTACTTTTTTTAAAGTTTTTTATTCCAGCTTTGGCCGTATGGGTTATTTTTTGCTGTAATTCATAATTTTTCTTAGACATACGCTCTTGAAACCGATGTTGTTTTAAGATAAACTTTTACTTTTCGCTTTGACTCTTTTTTAAGATCACGTCCTTTTGACAAAGAACCGTTAGGGATCGTAAACGTAACCCGGGTTTTATGGTCTACCTTTTCGTTTGAACATATCTTTCGACATGTTCTAATTAGTCGTGGCGAATCAGAAAGTCGGAGCCATTCAAAAAAGAGACCTTGCATGTTTTGCGGTCCAAACTTTGATGATGCGTCTTTGAGCAAAGTGATTAACGAGGAAAATGCGAATCCCTCATTAGGCAATTTACTAAAACATTTCCATCAGCGATATATGGTACAAATGGCCCCCAGCCAATTTCTCTGTATATACATGTAAGAGTAAGGCATTATTAATCATGTTTGGAACTATATTCCTTATGTATTATGACTCTTATCAAAAGTGCTTTCGTTTCAATCTACGTAAAATTTTTAAAAGAACTGACAGCGATAAAAACCTTTTGCCTTTTCCCCTAAAAACTTGACTATTGAAATTGCTTGAGCCTCCTTTGGTAATTATAATCACGTCGATCGTTCCTTGGGGATCGTGCCAATCTTTTTATAAAAATCCCTCGCTTAAAAAGAGTTTGTAAAATACCGTTCAAGTTTTTATAAAAGCGTATAAGTAAATTTTAGTAAAAATTCATAGACAAACAGTTGTTCGGCGACTCGGCGACTGCTCGACCGCTTTCAAGAAAAATGCATTTCGACCGTAAACGAGAAAAGTTTTGACAACAGTTGCTTGCTTTTCCCCGTCCTTCAAATTTTATTATTCTTACCCGAATTAAAAAAAATGAAATTTTAATATTTTTAATTTAAAGGGTATAAAGGTGGCGGAAGAGGCCAAATTTAATTACACATGCAGGATCTCGCCTTAATGAACCCCCCGCAGGGAAAGATGTAACGAAAGTAATTTTCAAGAGAGTAACGAAACAAAATAAAAGGTGTCATCGCGGGAGAAAAAAAAATGGGGGAGGGGGGGAAGAAGAGAAATTTCAAGTCATCGCACTCGGTGGGGACCATCTGGAAAACAGAAAATCAATACGGTTAATGTGATAACCCGTGAAGTAAGTCCGTGTGGATTTTCGTCTTGTACTATCTTCGACCTTTTCGCCACTTATTTTTTTCCTCTTCATTTTTTTCAACTTTTCTTTTAATGCAAACTTAGGTGTTTTTTTTGTAACTTGTTTTCGCTGTGCGGGATTTGTAACTCCGAGTATAATGGTCTTGGAAAATATCGATCTCGATAGATTTTTTCCTTAAAATTAGAAGTATCCACAAAAGAGGGAGGAGTCGTGCAACCTGCAACGATATCATAGCAGATGAGCTTTTCCTCGATAAGAAAAATATCTGTCGGGCAGGCGGGCGAGGTTTCCGTGCAAACATAAATTGCAGACTGTGCACATATGCCCCGCCTCATAAGTACCTTCGGATTTAACATTTTTTATAAATCTTGAAAGCGAGAAGACTTTAAAAAAATGATGAAATCCTGTGAAGATAACAATTTTATCAGCATCAAAGTTATGAAAAAATACTTATTTTTCATCGCGGTAGGTGGAATTCATCAGCCCGTTTTTCCGACGAAATATTTGTAGATTTTTCTTTCTTTCGCAATGTTTCCGGAAAAAATCCTCCGCTCTTTTTGCTTTGATTCCGATCTTAAATTCCTCTGCCTACACGGTTTAAACTGATTCGTGCAGTGTAATGAAATATTTTTCCCGATAAAAAAAATAAGCATCCTTGGCTTTTTTTTGAGTTTAATTTCCATTTTTCGTGTCGATGAAATCGACTTTCCATCGTTTGCCGAATTCGATACGTCTCCTCCCTGAGCCAGAATAAATAATAAATATTTATATTTTCATCGGAGAGAGAATTTTTTCTCGAAAAATTTTCCTAGCTTATACGATGCGAGCAGAATAAAAATATCGAAGAATGCTTCCGGGTTCGCGACCCCCGATTTATTTTTTTTTTAAAAAAATACGGAGAATCGATTGTTGGTGCCTTTTCGCGTCCGAACGAAACGAAAAAAATCGTTGGACGGTCGTAAAAAAAGTTTGGAATAAAAAATCTAAAGTCGAACAAATGAGAGGAATTACTTTTGTCGGAAAATGATCTACTTTCGAACGAGCTTGTCGAAGGCAGGTCTCATTTATCAGTTTTAAACCTCGACTCTTCTTTCGCATCAGTAAAAAAAAAAAATTCGTCACCTCTTTTCCCCGAAAAAAAGAAAAAAAAACAGAAACTTATTTAAATGGAAAAGTTTGCCAATAAACATGAACGAACGGGGAACGGGCGCGATCGCAGACATTAAGTGCGAATGTTTCCATTTAAATCCTTTTATTTTTCACGATTATAAGAATTCTGCTTCGATTTAAATTCAAATCATTCGGAGTTTCACGGCTAGATCCGAGGCATTTTAAAAATTATCATCATTTTTTTCCTATTAAATTTGATTTCCTGATTTTTTCTTTCCGTTTCTATCCTTTTACCATTAACCGTAAGTACGGCTCGGTTTCCGATCCTATTAATAAACTTTCCTTCGATTTACCCTTTTCTTTTCTTTCTTCTTTTATCTCGTGGTCTGTAATTTTTTTCCCTAAAACCCCGCATTAAAACTAACCTTTTTTCTCTTGCAGAATACTAATTTTCTCTTGATCCAATATGTTACGATAATTTTTTCTTTCCTTCTCTTTTTTTATCTCTTAGGACCCGGCGATTAGATTTCGCTTTCCCTTTACTTTTCGAAGTCGAAGTCATTCATTGAAAACGAGAACGGGTTTTTTTATGTGGGTTTTCATTTACTGCTAATATTAACCGAAAAGTCTTCTTTAATTTATTTAAAATTTCATGAATTTTTATGAAACCAGATTATGAATTTATAATTGCGCTAATTTTATGCAAAGTTGAAGAAATTTTGCTCTTGAAAGGAATCTCCGCTTTCCAAAAACAAAAGGTGACAAATGTGAGCATTCTTCCTTTTTGCTTCTCTGCTTTTCTAATTAGAAATATCCAGCTTCCGGGTTGATGGTAAAATCCTCCATTTTCCGTTAGCTTTTGTTTGGGAAACCTTTTTTAGGCAAGGAAACAGTAAAGTTGCGGATAGCTTTTACATTTTATTATTATTATTATTATTTCTTTAATCTTATTCTTACCGAACAAGTGTGGTACCTACTTTGCATAGACAGGAAAACTGAACCCTGTCACTTATTAATCTTATTACTGCTACGAGGCAAAACAATTTTTGAATAGTTTTTTATTCATCGCTCTAAACCACCAACACAGCCTCTCGAGGCCAGTTAAAGCTCCAAGCCAGGCTGCCGACTACTCACCTCGATCATTTAATTAAGATTCAACTTATGAATTCAGCGTGAATAACTTTAAACTTCGCCTGTGTCTCTGATCGATTAATTTTAAAATCTCTCATTAAATATTTTATTTGCTAGCCGGCTAAATATAATTCCGACCATTAGTTTTTACTGCTTTTGTGTTTGTCAACGAAAAGAGAGGTTATATTTCGAAATGAAAACCCTTAATTAATAATAAAACGATATCTATGCAAATAAATAAACAAATTTCCTAAATTAATCCAAAAAAATCATGTAGAAAGTCTAATTAAGAGATATACAATGGCCAGATAAGATAACGGTTTTAATCAGATGAATCCTTTTGTCAATTTTGGTTCTCTGTCATTCGTAAACAAAAAAAGGTCGCGAAAACCCCATAAAAAACGTATTTACGAAAAAAAACTTACCGAGATCATCCTCTTAAAGATGCCGATCTTTTTTTTTTCTTAAAATATTTTTAATGAATAATATTTGTTGCTTTTGTAGTCAGAGTTGAAAGCATTTTTCTTTTGCCATTATTTTATTCTCGAAATCGACTCGGCTTACTTCGTCTGAAACGAAAAGGATAAAAAAATAAATAACTTGGAAGTTTTCTACTATATCTTTAAAAAATTTTAAAACGTCGTTCATCAGCTTGGTAAAAGAATTTTTTAGATTTCTCGGAAAGTGTTAATCGTTTACCGAAATCCGCTGAAAGTTTTCATAAAGTATTATCGCTTAAAACCTGTTTGAAAAATTTTTCAAATGGAAATTTCTTTTGATATAAACAATAAAGAGACGAAGGAAAAGTAGCCCGCGACTGTAAAACCTCAAGATAAGGAAATCATAAAATCGGGAACGGGAGTAAAAACAAAGAAAAACTTAGGAAGACTTTTAAAGAAATCCATTTGCGGAAAACGAAAACGGAAGCGGCAATGAAAAAAGGATTAAAAGATTTTTGTCTCTTTATTCATATAAGTTTGAAATTCCTGTGGAAAATTTTCCTTTGAGTGACAACCCAGTCGAGTTTACAATTAATCGGACGGCAAAAAACGTGGGAAAACGAAAAGGGAAAAGGAAAGCGTCGAATAAAAAATAATCCTCCCACCTAGAACGGAGAATTTTATTTATTATTCCGACTTTCCCTTAAAACTGGAACCCGTTTTTTATTCTAAGAAAAATCGTGGGAGGTCCCGTCTTACGACCGTATTGCTAAAGGGGATGAAGGACGGTCGACGGCAACTAAATCGGCGGAGATAACCGAGTTCTATAACCCGCTGACAAGTGTGAAAAATGACTTTATACACATTATTTAAATGGGGAAAAAAGGGGCAGGAAAAAGCAGATTCGCGCGGTCGGAAATTTGTTTCCCCACGTGAGGGATAACAATTTTTACAAAATGGGGAAAGCAATTTATTTCGCGCCTTTCGTTCTTTTATCGAATGGGACTCTCCTTATTTTTTTGAAACTGTAAAAAAATCTCGAAATTCGATTCTTGACATTTTTCTCGTGTCTAAACAAACTAATTTAAATATTTCAGCTTGTTATAGGCTTTGTTTTGTAAGATCTCTTGGCGGGCACATTATTTCTCGACATTCTGAAATAACTTTAACTCCATTATTGAGAATCAGCTGACGACAAGACTTTTTTTGCGCTAAAACTCGAAGAGCTTAATAAGTCGCTATGGATAATTCGGATAAGCTTCGACGACATTTTTTCTTAATATGTAAAATTTTTTCTCCTTCGAGTTTTTTGCTCGTCTGTAATGGTTAAAAAAAGGCAAGAGAGATCTTTTGTTTTTAAGCCCGTTTGAGACTGTTAGACGACATCGGAATCGATAGACGGATTGATTTTTACAGAGAAAAATAGAATCCTTAAGGTTTAAACAATCTACTTTACGATCAACCTTTGAAGGCCAAAGTTATATGATTTAGCTTGAACTAGAAGTAGAGGCATAGGTTAAGAAAATAAGGTTTAAGTTAAAACAAGCAAAAAATGGACGTTCAAACTATTCCAAACTAACCCAGATTAATTTATTATGGTCTACTTTCTTTGGAAATATAAAAAATTTGCACATGAGAAATAGCAAGGTAAAATTTGAATTACAATTTTATCTATAAAAATGCTTTCTTCGATAAAGGATGCGAAAAAGGCTTCCAAGCAAGGAAAAGACGGGATAAATAAGTCGAAGCCAAAATTTGAGTCTAAGAAGAAGGGGCAAATGGAAAGACGTCCTTTGATAGAGAAATAATTCCTAAATTTTAAAATGAAAATTATGAATTGACGAAGGAGACCACCGATAGAAATAATGGGAAACACTGATTCTCAATTAACTGGAAGCAATTTAAATCTATGTTATTTTGTTTTTGCAGGACTGGAAAACAACGAGAACCGCCCCGAGTTTCATTTAATTTCATATTCCTCTTCTCGTCTTGTTGTAGTTTTTCCCCCCGCAACACAAAAACCCTTTCGGTCAAGGTTTTTACCAACGTCTTATCATTCGAATAGGAAATCCAATATCGACCCCCCTTCAAGAAGCCGATTCGCAATGTGTCACACTAAAAAATTATACCGTAGACAAATTTTTTTCGATGATTTGAAATGACAAAAGCCTTTTCCAGCCAAAAAAAAAAAAACACTGAGGATTACGAAACAGCGAAAAGGCAAAAGGAGCATGGAATAAATTTTTATGCTAAAGATTTTAGAATCGCTTGTAAACGAAAGCTAGGAATTAAAAAAACAGCTTTTCGTTCGCCCTTTATGTTTTTACGTAGAAACATTCTTTTTCAAATTATTTACGATG
Organism: Liposcelis brunnea; assembly: GCA_023512825.1. Classification (NCBI taxonomy): domain Eukaryota; kingdom Metazoa; phylum Arthropoda; class Insecta; order Psocodea; family Liposcelididae; genus Liposcelis; species Liposcelis brunnea. The sequence goes on along the minus strand of CM042065.1, from coordinate 17,551,057 downwards.
TGAAGGTCTTAAGAAGTTGAAGCAAGTTCAGGAATATGGCTATAACTTGAAACTCCGCAATTCCATCCCTCGTTACTTAAGCGAACTCTGTTCCGAAACTTGTGCACAAATGTCTCTAATATTGTGAGACTTAAGAGATACGTGTGGTAACAGACATTTATCGTCGACAATGATTTACATCGCTTATTTACTTTCTTTTGTAAGGTTTTTGGAACGTCGGTTAAATCTGGCCGAAGAAAAATATTGTCGATTTTGAAAGTGCCTCTTAAAAATTGACAGGAATGAGCCTGATTGACGAATGGTTTCCTCTTTGAAAGGTAAAGCTTTTTTTAGATATCGTTCAGTTCTCAAAATAATATCTTCCTTTTGTTTCTTTTTTTTTTGAAGTTCATATAATGTTTTGATGACGGACACGAAGTCGTAGAATTAAAAGTCGAGATCAGAGAAGCGAACAGACGAAATTTTGAGACGAAGCGTTCGGGTCGTTTAACAGAATGAGATGAAGATCTTCAATAAATCATGGCAAATGGTAGCGTAGTAAGGAAATTAAACATCTCGACACGAATTTCCACGAAAATGTTTGATAGATAAAGGTTGTCGGACAAACGCGTGATTTTAACGAAAATTAAACTTTACTTTATACCCTTTGAATACATTAAAAATAATTTCCTCTCGTCTGCAAAATCCATTGAAAATTTACAAAATAATTTCTTTTCCCTCATCCGGAATAAAATCCGTACGAGTTTTCGCTTTGACCGATCTATATGGAAATTTTTTCGATCCTCTCTGCGTTTGATTTTTATGTTTTGTTCATTTTTACACGTCAAATGAGCTGCCTCCTAAATTTTTTCTCCGAAAATCATATGGTTACATATTTACCGAAGCAGTCCGTCGTAAAGAGTTAGTTTTGATAGCTTTGCTTTCGCCGAAGACAGGTACAGGATGTCTGTTAAATTTGGCAGTCCCTTTGCATAAATCTTTCCGGCATTTGAATCGTGTGTTTAAATTAGAGGTTCTTACATTTTCTAAGTAAAATAAATGCCTAGCGCAAGAATTTGTTTATTTTTGGGTAATCGTTTGAGGGACACATCAAAGGAAATGTTCGCAAGATTGTGGCATAGAGCTAATGGAGAAAATACGAAGAACCAAACTCCGTTACAGAAATGTTAGGAAAAGAAAGTTTCCGTGATCTCGAATCGAAAATGAGATAAAAGAAAAACCACTTATCAAAAGTTTTGAATTTGCAATTAAATTATTCATTATAATTTGTCACAATGTGAAGACAAGTTTGTCACAGGAGAAGCTAAATGGACGACTTTACTCGTTAATAATATGTTTGCGTGGTGCTTAGTACTTCTGGTAAGTCACCACGCCTAGTAAGCGATAACTTTCTACTCCCGCATATAATTTCCTTATTTTTCCGTTTAACAGTAAAAAGCTTTAGGATAATTGTTGTAGAAACAAAATATGAATTCACCGTTAATAAATTTAAAAGTCGAGTTTTCGGTGAAGCTGAGTTTTATTGAAAAGTGTCGCGAATGCAAACGATAAGTTAATAGTGCCGAACTGATATCCGACTTTAGATTTAAGTTTGTTTCACAAGTTTTCACTCCGAGTTTACATTAGCGCGGGGCGCCACAAAGTTTATTCTTTCAATGTTGTGAAAATAAGAAGAGCTGCTCGGTTTTAATCGGAAACTTGCGGAAGTAAAATAAGACCGAAAAGGCTTGCAAAAAATTGTTTTCAGACAGTTCGGAAGTTTCTTTTTTAGTGAATCGTATCAAGAAGATTAAAAGGAAAAAGAAAAAAATCAAAATCACTTTTAAGCATTTTTCCTGGATGGAAATGTAAAGCGGAAGATATGAGAATTAAGGTCGCGTTGCCGTGAATTAATTTATTCATTTTTGGGACTAGGAAAAGCGGGAAAGGCAAATATCGTTGTGCGGCCACTGTTTCAATAGTCGTTCTTAAGATTTATTTAACCGGTTTAACTCGAGAAGTAAAGTCAAACAGTTTGACCAAAGTCTGACCTTTCTCTCTTCTATGGACATTGTACAAATTGCTCCATTTATTATTACCTGCTTTAGGGGAAGCTGCTACATTAAATCATCATTGTGCTTTAAGTCAGCCTGCTTTCGGCTCTTGAGAAGAACATTTTGAATCTTTTCTTCTTCGTTCACCATCGTGGCCCTTTCGGGATTTTTCCGAAGCCCGGTAAACGATCGTTTTCCATTGTATCGCTTTCTTGTCGCTATTTCGAAATTTGGAAGGAAAATCTTTGATCGGGTTTGATTTCGTGCAGTATACTTCTCGAAAATACGCATGATTCGTCTCATCTTGCCGCTGGACCCGGTTTTTTATATTAAAGACTACTGAAGATTGCAAGAGTATTAGTGAGGCTGGAGCTGGGTTTTCTTTCTCCTAAGGCGAAACCTTGTCAAGGCGGAGACCTCGATACGATTAAATTTTCTTATCTGATATTAGCAGAATCCCGCGGATTGCGTTATAGCAAGTTTATATAAATAGGATTTTGGTCTGGTTGCTTGTCAAAAGAAAAGCAAAGCAAAGAAAAAAAGAGGGGCGGTAGAAAACTTTCCTAAAAGAATTTTGTTCAGCAAAGTCCTTAAAAATAAGTTATACTGTTAAAATAAAAATAACTTAACGATAGAAGAGAGAAGGAGAAAAAGAAATGGCCGCGTTGAGGATTTTTTTGAACGTTTTCCTAGCTCAGAAGCAAATATTTTTCGGTAAAATGCATAAAGTGCTACACCTTTAAGTTCTCTCATGTTTTATTTACGCTGTCCGAGAGGACAAATGGTGTATCGAATACTTTCCGGTTGCCCGGGAAAAGTTCATAAATCTAAGAAAATTTTTGTTCTTTTTACAACATGAAACACGAGAAGAAAATTTTTAAAAACTTGGTCGAAAATATCTCGACTTTGGGCACGAGAAAACTTTTTTTTTGAAGTGTAAAAGGGACGGCAAATATCGTTTCGGGTTTTGTATCCTAATCCCGAAAGGGATGTTTGGTTCGGTAAATTTTCTTGCCTGAGGATCTGCAAATCTTTAAAATCCGATCCGACATAATCTTATTTTATCAAAGAACACCGTGAAAGGTAAAACTTTGGCACGATGGGCTTTTTCCGTTTATTTCCTTTTGTTTGTCGTAAAATCCGACATCGATAAAAAGGTCTGTTTGCTCTCTCGGAGGTAATGAATCCGAAAAAGGTAAAATTACTGGCAAAGCGGGCTCTCCGTAGCATCATCAAACCTAATTAATCTTATTTTTGAGACCCTTGAGCCAGAAATAAAACAAATCGATTTTCTTATTGTTCCAGCATTAAGAATGAAAAATTTTTTCTTTAGCCGTCGCAACTTTCTATTTTTAGAAAAAGTGATGGCTGCTTTTAAAAGTTTTAAGTTGCCATCTAAATATGCTACTTTTCTTCGAGACTAACACACAAAGATAGTTATCATTTTAATGGCCCAAAATAATCGTTTTCCCTTCATTTTCTTTTCTTTATTTTAGTCTACAGTAAATAACAGAAAAAGAAGACCTATTCCGACCCCGATTTCCTTTTATCCTTTTTTTTCACATTACTTTTTATAAAAGCAAAAATCGTTTCAGCCGAGAGCTTGCTCTTCTGAATTTGAAACGATATTATACAGTATACGCATTTGATTCACGCGAGTCCGGCTTCGAAAATATTTTCCGGTGCAAATGCCACTTACCAACGATCCAGATAAATTTTCCCTGAAACCATTTCTGTTTTTTGCTTCCTTTCCTTAAAATTCTTTTTTTTAACTGGATCAAGGTTGATTTGACTACTTTTATTTTTAAGCATTCTGAAGATACTATCGAAACATTCACGTCAAAGGCTTCAGGTCTAACTCGATTACGGAAAGACGAATAGAATATGCAAAATACTATTACGGGACTAAGAAGATCCTTAGAACTGTTAATTTGTGGTACAATTTAACTAAAAGGAGAATACATTCCATTGTAAGTCGTGTCGAAGTTTTAACCGGCATTTCTGTGGCTTATGGTCTCTTACTGTATCGTGAATTGCGTTATTTAAAGGACAATTATTTGACGTAATTTTACATATCCCAGGTTACTGACGCTTTTTGTTGCGACCAAAAGGATGATTCCAGTCGGCAGAAAGATCTCGCCGTCGATCGGATCTGATTCAGCACGAAGACGTGCTCAGGCGTGCATCAGCGCCTTCTGTAGGTATCGATAAAAGATGTTCGACAAAAGATCGAGGCAAGGCCAACAAACGGATCGGAATAGCATTTCGAAGAGCAGCACTCGCGACATTAAAAGATTTATGATAAATATCAGTTTTATGAGCAGGGATTTTTAAGCAATGATTCAGAGGAAAAAGAACCGAGAGGCTAAATAAGTCGCAAAAATCTTGTAAATAACTCTCCTTCCAGGATTTTTCCCTATTTTGTAATTTAAGCCGGCTCAGAAAACATGATAAGGTGCTAAGCCCTCGCCGATAACACTGAAATGTGACGAAACCAGCCGCTTACTGCTTTTTCAAGTTTGAGGTTTACTTTCTTTCGTGCAACAGAGCAAAAAGAATTTTCTTAGCTAGTAGATCGGAGGAGGTCTAGTTTAAAAAATGCGAATTTCGTATGCTGAAAATTTTGGTTTTACAACGCCCGACGATATCGCCGAATGCCATTTTTAATGAACGTTGTGTTTCTAAAGTTGAAATCGATCTTCAATTCTTTTTGGACTTTAATTATATTTTTAGCATCAAAAATTGCATTCGGACGCATCCTTTCGCTCCGCTGGGACTTTGCGAGACGTTAAATTATGATTAAAAACCGAGTTTAATGGGGAGGAACATTGTGATACCAGACTCAAATGGACGCTCGATACGCAAGTTTTACCCTTCATAGTTTTGATCTTGAAACAGTTCTTTTATTTTAAAATATAATTTCAATCGAAAAACTGACCATTTTACTCGAGTCGGCTTTTTGGGATAGGAGTTTCTGAATTCGAATAAGCGATCTTATTTTATTTTAAAGACCTTAGTCAGTAAGGTTAGAAGGTTAAAAAAAACTTTAAATTATTAAGTGAGGTATTCCAGACCAACTCGAACCCCCTTCCGACCTCGATCTCTCGGATTTTGTTCAAAATCGGTATACAGGTACTAAATAACATTTAAAAAAAACAATTTGACGGATTTTTGCGAAATCCGATTTTTTCCGGATTTTTCGGGACTTTAGTCTTTTGTTGCCCGAGTCACAGTTGACTACACTTCGGTAATTTTTATTTTATTACAAAATTACCTTTGACTCTGTACTTGCATCATGAATACCATTCAAAAATACATACTTTAGGCTGTCGAAAAAAATTTTTGGTGCAAAAAAATTTTCAGGCGTTTGTGGTGGGGGGTGGTTTTTTAGGCACACTTACATTTTCGGCCGCACCCAAAATACCTCATCATCGATTTTGATGAAAATTTTTTTTAAGGCACTTTACATGGTGTACTTAGCCCCTGTAAAAATTCACTTTGGGTATTTGATGTTTAGGGTATTTCCGAATTTTTTTCGAAATTTCGACACTGGCCTAAAAGTGAAAAATTCCATTTTCACGGTTGTTTTTGAACTTTTGGGCCTAAAAATGGCTTAAATATGGTACTTCTAATTCCCTCTTATGGTATCGACCCCAAAATTTTTTTGGTCGAGCCAGGGGAGGTGGCATTTTGGGGTGGCCAGGGAGTATAGGGGGGTGTCAAAAAATGTAGACGATTTTGGTGCCCACTTACAAAACCTTTTTTGTTTTGATGTTTAAACATGATTTCGAATGAAAAAACATTTTTTCAAAGAGCCCAGTCGTCGCTAGGGGTGGAAATATAAATAGTGCAATTTTGGAATTATGGCACCGCATCTAATATTAGGGACAGTCCTTAAAACTCTTCTTTTGCATCCGAAAATACTTCTAGGCTGTGTTTTAAGGGTCATAGGATCCGAAAGTCCTGGAATAAATTTCTCCTACTTAATGGCCAAATGGCCAATATTTTTTGGGTGATTGCAAAGATAATTTTTCTCTCAACAGTTTTCAATTTGTTTAAAGTCAAAGTTAATTCCATAGTTGGATCCTATGACCCTTAAAACACAGCCTAGAAGTATTTTCGGATGCAAAAGAAGAGTTTTAAGGACTGTCCCTAATATTAGATGCGGTGCCATAATTCCAAAATTGCACTATTTATATTTCCACCCCTAGCGACGACTGGGCGCTTTGAAAAAATGTTTTTTCATCCGAAATCATGTTTAAACATCAAAACAAAAAAGGTTTTGTAAGTGGGCACCAAAATCGTCTACATTTTTTGACACCCCCCTATACTCCCTGGCCACCCCAAAATGCCACCTCCCCTGGCTCGACCAAAAAAATTTTGGGGTCGATACCATAAGAGGGAATTAGAAGTACCATATTTAAGCCATTTTTAGGCCCAAAAGTTCAAAAACAACCGTGAAAATGGAATTTTTCACTTTTAGGCCAGTGTCGAAATTTCGAAAAAAATTCGGAAATACCCTAAACATCAAATACCCAAAGTGAATTTTTACAGGGGCTAAGTACACCATGTAAAGTGCCTTAAAAAAAATTTTCATCAAAATCGATGATGAGGTATTTTGGGTGCGGCCGAAAATGTAAGTGTGCCTAAAAAACCACCCCCCACCACAAACGCCTGAAAATTTTTTTGCACCAAAAATTTTTTTCGACAGCCTAAAGTATGTATTTTTGAATGGTATTCATGATGCAAGTACAGAGTCAAAGGTAATTTTGTAATAAAATAAAAATTACCGAAGTGTAGTCAACTGTGACTCGGGCAACAAAAGACTAAAGTCCCGAAAAATCCGGAAAAAATCGGATTTCGCAAAAATCCGTCAAATTGTTTTTTTTAAATGTTATTTAGTACCTGTATACCGATTTTGAACAAAATCCGAGAGATCGAGGTCGGAAGGGGGTTCGAGTTGGTCTGGAATACCTCAAAAGAAAACCGAATAGAAAAGTGTCGGAAACTTTTCCCGTTTCCTGTCCTTTCCCCTTTTCGCTTTCTGCGTTTTTTTTTTAAAATTACCCTTCATTTTGTCCTTCTTATAAAAATTCACTTCGTGTTGTCCGTTGAAACTCTGGGCTTCTAAAACGAAATTAAAAACATTGGAAAAATATTGATGCGATCCTCGAAAAAAAAATAGAAAACAAGCTGTGTATTTTATTTTTAAATTTTAAATTTTAAGGGAAGGATCACATTCATCTGTCGATCAAAAAAATTTGATAAAACCGCTGACGGTGAATTCTTTGCAATGCCGAAAGCGTTTTAATAAAAACTAATCAAAAATAAATGTTCGTTTTTTTTTTAGGACAAGCAAAAAACTTAGAATAAAGTAAAATGAAAAGAATTTTAGATAACAAGGAAATGTAAATCTATCGGTTTGCAATCCGTGGCGTATCCTTTTCCTCGCCTATAACCCAAGCGATGAACTCATTTATGTCCTCGTAAACGGTTATGAGGGTTCATCGTGTAGGTGAAACCATTACCTTTTAAGATTTTTCTCTTTTCCTTTCTTTTATTCGGAAAATAAATTTCTTAACGCTAGCAAAAAGAAAAACCTTAACCTAAATATAATAAAGTCATAGACGCGGTTCCCTCGTTTTTATAACTGAGAGCTTATACGATTGTAACAAATCATTAAATATTAAGGGTTTATTTGTTGCCTAAAATAAATAGAATTACAGCGATTTCGCCTCATCGTAAATGAATTTGTATTGACATTTCCTAGTGATAGGGATCGAATGAAGCAGTCTCTAAAAGGAATCCAGTAATTAGTGAAATAAACCGACTTGTGTATATTCGAATAATATTGATTACTCGACCTAATTAGTAATTGGGTGTAAAACATAAGTTAGGAAAATTTCAGCAAGTTATGCGGGAATAAACTTGCTTGTATTTCGAAATTTTTCTAATGATTCGTGAAACTTTTTTTTCGCTTAAAATTTTTAGTTTTGCTCTCTTCCGTTCTTTATTCTTTTATTATGTTGTCATGCAGCGATTGTCGCATCGTAACGAACAGTCTGAATTTCGAATTTAAAAAAAAAAAAGAAATCGTGACTGCCGATCTAATATGTGGCGGCTTAACGTTAAAGTTCTCTTTATTTTATTTCAATTTCCTGAAATGAATTATGACAAGGATCGAACGACATTAATTTTTACACAAAGATTTTCAATTAGTTACTTTTATTCTCTTTTGTCGTTTGATATGTCAACATTAATTAATTAATTAATTAATTAATTCGTTTTATTTTTGGATGAAAATTTATATTAGGAAGTTCGACACGTAATTTTTATCTCTGCAAGGAAAAGATTGTTTTTTTTGTTAACAAAAACCAAAGTCGCCGTTCGGATCGAAAACGGAAACGAAATCGAAACCGTCCGGTCGGAAAATCCAGTTGTAGCTAATGCTCCATCCACACGACCGTAATAACGAGGAAGCTTTTCCGGACGATGACTTTTCCTCGCACGATATTCATAAAGGGTCGAAACGTGTCGAGTTTGCTCCGACTTTAATAAAAAAGGCAAATAAATGAAATACATGGGGGAGTAGATGATCTGGATCCAGAAATGATTTATCGGTTTTGCGAAACCGTTCCCGAACCGGAATCACGGGCCGGTCTTTTCGCTCGTGAAACTTTTTTTTACCGATCGGCCCTCTGCCCGGTAAACTTTTCCAAAGTCGCAGACGGCGACCTTCTAGCGAAAATTTTGATTTTCTTTCCTTCGTCGTCCCTAGAGTTCGGAGCGACGTTTGTCTCGAGTTCGGAAAACTTGGAAACTAAGTCGATTAACGTCCTCTGGGATCGAGAAAGTTTTTTCTTTCTCGCAGCGCGATAAACTAAACGACATTAATATCGGTGCTGCCGCCGGATTCGCCGAAAAAGGCTCGAGAGTCGTCGAAAGCAAAAACAGATAAAATGTGCGCATGCTTTCGGAACCTGTCATCTCGTGATGAATCAAAGCCATCCATCATTTGGAAATTAATTTATGAAAATTTTATTTTCCCTCAAAATATCATGTTTGCTCCGGTAATACCTGTCTCTTTTCTTGCACGACTCCACCGAATAATCTATGATTGCTCAATTAATATCTCTTTCTAAAGAGTTTTAAATATTCAGATGCGATAGGTATTTCGGCCTTTAAAAAATTTTTGGTTGTTTTCACTTGTGAGGGTTACTTTATTCTATAGACCGTAAATTGAGCGAGTCGCTTTATCTCTTAGAGGTGGGGCGCAAAAAAAAAAAAAAGTAACCTTAGTGTTTTAAAGCTAATCGATGGCGATATCGGTTTTCGATTTCCGATTATATTTTTATACGATAAAATGTTTTTATATTTCCCCGATTTGTTGGTTTGGAGGGCCGGGTCAGGGTCGAAAAGAAAGGTCGCCAAATCGGCGGTGCCATCAGATTCCTCGCTTTGATAAATCAACGATACAAGTGGAAAACGAAAAGGTCGCGGCTCAAATGAGAAACAAATCTCTTTGGTTTGCTATGGGAATTTACTCTTTGTTAGTCACGATTTGAGGAATGTTCGTTTACCGGATTCCTGGGTTCGGTTTTCGCTTTTCCTTCCCCTATTCGTTTGATTCGATTTACCGTCAGTTTCCGCCATCCTTCGAAACGTGTAACGTTTCAACGATCCTAATCGAGCACTTGCCAATTGCTAAATTTAATTAACGGGCCGAAAGTGTTCCACGAATTAAAATGATCGCAATCGAGCTTCGATCCGGGAATGAGGAACAATGATGCTGTTATGCACAGAACAATAATTATCCTCACACAAGGCCAAGGACTTGCAATGTAAATAAGTAAACGTTTAAATGCTCTCACAAAGGGATTCCTGTATCCGGTTTTTATTGCTCGGAAGGGTCCGAAGTCGAACCAAAATCTTCCTCGATCAATTCAAAAATTTTAAAACGCAGTAAATCAGTATTATACTGTATGAAACACAATATGTATACCAAAAACAAGTATTTCGTTTTGTTATTTTGATAAAGTGATCTCTTTTCATTTAATTCACCGTAAATTATTGCAAACCAGTTACCGTTTCGTATTTGTTCTGACATTCGAGATTGAATTTTTTTATTACATGTATCGTTATTATTTATTTTTTAGTTCGTTCCTTGTCTGGATTTGATTGGTTTTTAAAAAAAAAAAAAAATAAAGCTTCCAATAATCCAAATATTCTGTCCAGCTTTCCTAGACCTTTCAGGATTCTTGACTTCAACCGAAATCCTCAGCTAAAGTGAAAAGATAATGTAGTTTACGGATAAATTAAGGCGGTTATTAAACCTTGCCAAGAAATTAAGTTGAAACAGCCTGGATCGATATCGTTTTAAAATTTCGTCGTTCCGGTTCTACCTATAAATTTTTTTTATATACAGTATATGCGACTCGACGAGAGTTTAAAAGACTATTTTTATTCTTTCTTTGACGAACAAAAAGCTTTTAAATTTTTTGATTTCTCTTTTTTATTTAATGATTAACCATCAGTTTTTTAAAATCGCTTTTATTTTTTCGAAAGGAGAATGGGGGTTAAATAAGGAAAAATTAAAGTGGAGTCGGATAAGAAAAAGAAATGTCGGGAGGTAACGGAAGGAGAGGAACGTTTAAAGCAAGGCTTCTCGTAAACCCGAGAGGAAGTCGTGACAATGGCTATCGAGCATGTTATTTATGTCTTCGGTTTTAATTAATTTAACACAGTTCGCATGAGGACAATGCACGATATGTTCGCCGGTTTATTTACTAATGGACGTTAACCCCGTTCCTTCTCTCACTACAACATTTTCCTAAACTAAATAACCGGTAATGGTCCCGTCGACATAGCCTTGTACAAAAAATGTTTTCCCTTTTTTTTACCTTAGAAATAAATGCTTGTTTATTGCCGATCAATCGATCTTACTATTTTTCATTTAGATATTCTCCCTATGTAGCAGTGATGATTCTCCAACTTTTTTAGAATTAAAGATAAATGGGGCAGATGTAAAAACACTTTTTTGTGCAAGGGGCCAGCTCCGATATTTGCAACAGTATATAAAAAGCATATTAGGGAATAAAATTTTTTTAGTTCGATTATTCAAAATGTCAATCGCTTTTAAGATTGCGATTTTGTTTTCCTCTTTGGAGCGATAAAAAAATTCCTTATCGAAAAATCTACCCGTTGGGATTTTTTTATGTAGAAAGGAAGAACTAATTTCCTTCTTGAAAACCTATTTAAATATTTATAGAGTAAAACCTTTTTTTAAACGCTTTACAATACATTTTAAGGAAAAAGTTTTCAGTCCTTATTTCGCGAACGGAAGTAACTGAGAAAGAAGTCGCATCGCTTCAGCCTACGTCTTTTCATAACGAAAACTCAAAAATTGCGATTATTTTTCCCTTAAATTGGTTGGTCTCCTTCCAGTTTTTAAAGTTTTTCATTTATTGTCGTAGTTTTTCATAAGTTTAATTTCTTTTCTCGTATAGACTCGTTTCTGAAAGACCTCTATTCTTTGTGCTTAAGGACGGTAGCAAGTTAAAATCCTTAGAAAACGACCCGCAGCTAAATCTAAAGGATTCCAGTTTTGATGTTGAACGCGAGGCGCGACTTCTCGGAAGAGGATGCCCGAAAAAACCTAAAAATGGGGTCAATCACTTGCAGAGATCTGATAGGGAATACGACACTCGAAATGAAACGCATCGAGAAACGGAAAAGCTTGTGGCAGGCTTGACCCGGAACGACATCGTTTCAAAAGGAATCGCTAATCAGGCTTGCTCATCTCTTTTTGACGTCCTTTGTATCGGTTAAATTGAAACGGTCGTTTAATTTTCCGTGAGCGAACTTGCTTAAATATATAATCCCATCTCGGATTTCGCTTGAAGTAGGGCGTTGTTCGGATCGAATAAAAATTGTAAGCACCTGAATGAAACTGTAATTTTGACGAGAAGATACGAAAACGAATCAGAAAAATTGGATTCGCGATCGTCGACGAATTCTTTTAGAATGCTTGTTTCGAATTATTCGCCAAAATAGAAAATAACTCACCTTTGGAACTTTATGTGGAGATTATTTGCATTAGACGCGATGGATGAAAAATGCTGTATCCTTTCTTTAATTTTGGTAACGTCGTTCTGCTTGGACTTCTGAAACGAAAAAATGAATTAGAGATAGTCCTGACTCGAATTTAGAGGGGCAACGAAAAGTTTTCGTTACTCAAAATCAATAAGAAGCACAATTGCATTGTTACATTTAATTAATAAGCTTTGAAATGGGAAAAGCTTTAGCAAAATGCACGGCGACTTCTTTTAGTGATGGAAAAATACGTTTATGGATGTAAAATACGTAGCCAGCTCTTTCGTCGGATGCGCTTTGACTTTTTTTCTTTCTTTTACAAAAAATGCTGCTGAATTATGTTGCAAATTATATTTGAGACGTAACTTTGCAAGAGATTCTTTTGACACATTAATTTATTTTACACGGCTTTCGTCTCAAACGTTAAACAAAATTGTTTGCTAGCCAGACTTTGAAATCGTGGAAGAATCCAGGAAATTAAGTTTTGATAAAGAAAACAAAGAAAAGTCAAAACGAATTCATATATGAACTTTTGTCTTAATCGATTCGAATTTTCGTCTTGGAAAATCAGTCGAGGGCTTCACGAAAAATTAAGATAAATCCGAGTTAATAGTGTAAAGATTCCAAGTTTGAAACGAGGAGTGTATTAAAAACATATGATTTTTGCGGTAATGCATCTGTTTGATGCGGTCGGATCTGGTCGGCGTGTAGAAGGAAAAATGAATAAGCGGAAAGGCTACAAAAAGAAAAAAAATACGGAAAACTTGTGGCGCCTTAGTACTGGCTAATGAGCAAAGCTATAAGGTTTTATGAGTTTTATTTTATCAAATTTCTTAGAGAGCGCATTCTTTCTCCGGACGTCCTTTTATCGGCGAGTTTCGACGGTGAAAACCAGAAGAATTACCGTTCCTTGTTAAAAATGGATTATCAATATTGCGGAAAGTCTTTATTTAAGAATCGTCCACCCGTGTAAGGTTTTCACTCGAAAAAAAGGATATTTCTAAAGTCTGACGTCATTTTATACCTCTACTTTACCCTTTCATAATCTTAAACACGGCTTTCTGGTTTTTACGACTTCACCATACACCGTACACACCGACAGTTTTTCATTTTACTCATATTTTAACTCCACTTTATTATCATTCTCTTTTTAACTGTCTTCCATAAAATCTTTTTTTTCTTCATTGTTTTTCCGTATTTGAAAAAGTTTCTTCCCCACTTAAGATCCAAGGAAACGGTGACGATTTCGACCGACTGCGATATAACCTCCGACATATTACGTCTCAGGCTTAGTCATTCATAAATGGTTCTCTCTGTAATGGGATCGTTCCGATTCAGAAACTGCTCTGTTATATTCCTTTATTTCTACCGTTTACTCTTCGACGCCGATGTATACGAATCTTACTCTCTCTCAAACGGATAAAATGAGATTTTAATCCTCTTCAACGATTCCTTTCGTTTAATATGTTATTAACTTTTTTCTACCAAGAAATCGCTGCGGAAACCAGAATTCGTCTCGATCAAGCCAAAACCCTTAGAAGGTTATGATTTTTATTTTTTAAAAAAATCCCGCTGGGAAAAATAATAAATTTAAATATTTAAAAGATATAATTCGAGCCTAATTAAGTTGTAATAAAATATTGAGAGCCGCTAAGGAAATTAGCGAGTATTTTTAGGGGAAAATATATCAAAAATATCGTGAAAGTCTGAAGATGCCGGTAATTCCCACGTTGTCGCGACACACCAGACTCCAATAATTTGTTTGCATAACCCTCCTCGAGAGAAAATTGAAAAGATCCATAGTTTTTACTGCGGCCTTGATATTATTTGAACCCGCGTCGGCGCTAAAATCTTAACTTCTCAGTCGAGGATAGGCTCGCGATAAGAAGACGATCTAAGTTTTATACAAAGTACATAAGCCGGATGAGGTTGTAAACTTAACAGCGTTTATGAAATACTGTATTTGTATAATCTCACACGAGAAAATGCTGACCGAGGAAAGCGTCGATCTTGCTTCCTAGTCAGAATTCGTCGACTTACTCGTAAAACTCGGTCCGTTTAATCAGGTTCCTCGGCAGGTAAAAGTTCAATAGAATCGGACAAAAAATAAATGTCGGCGACGATACCAAATCCGTTCAGGCTTCAAAAAAAAAATGGCCAAGAACTGTTCATTTCTGACGATTTCAGTTTCGAGAAGAAAATCAAATTAATTTAGAAGCTTAGGCTACATTTTACCGACGATCAAGACCATAAGGTGTGCTTTTTATCGTCTCTAGAAAGAATCAATGTTTTCACCTTTTTAAGGAAAAATTGATGAACCGTGATAATAAATTGGGCTCTCGAGAGAGTAGACGGTTTTTAACGATTTCAAAAAGTAAATTTCGATTTCTACCTATATTTACATCCTTTTCTCAATATTGGTTTCCTCTTTGGGATGTTCTGACTTTGCTTTTAAATATGATTTTTGGTTGAGCTTTTAATAACGCTTACAAATTGCCAAATTAGTTTCATTAAGATTTTCAACACTTTTTATTAAAAATATTAAGAGCTGAGTGATTTAAATTTGTACGTTATTTTTATTTTTCTCTTAAATCATTAAAGAAAGTGGCAGATGTCAAGTTCCAAAATTTGTTTGCCTAACTTTTTTTTTCAAAAAAAGTAGTTTGAAGTTTTGTTTTGATCGGGAAAAAAGTTTTTTGTTGAACCGATAAACGGACAGAATATTTTGGAAAAAATAGTTACCTAAGTAAACGAAAAGACGTTCGCCAAAAATGAATGAGAACGAGGATGTTTGGTTCGACGAAAGAAGAAAAACTTTCCGTTCGCGATTCGTGATGATACTGAACCGAACTGACGCCTTGTGGTGTGTTGGAAGCGCCGGCCGGCGGCGTGACGCGCCCCTCAACACATGCGTTCTGCCTACCAACCGACTCTTCTTTTCCTTCTTCATCAAATTAATTCATTTGCAAATTATTTATACAATATTTTATCGCCTTTTAATGTCTAATTTACTACTTATAATTGTGTGTTTTTTTTTTTGGTTTTGATTTGCCTACTTCTCTTGTGCGTTAAATTGATTATTTTTCACTCTAATCAGACACGCGGTTCCGTCTGCTTCCCGTTTTTCTGAAAGTTGGATTTTTTTAACCATCAAAGAAAGTTTTAGTGACTCAATTAAAATGTTTCTTGGGCGTCTAAAATTTAAGCAATTTAAAAAGAATCCATAATCATTAGAGGAAAAATAAATATTTACTTTATTAGAATTTATTATTATTTTTCATATAAATAATGGTCACCATAAAGTAGCTCTTGATCGGTATAGATCTTAAAAATAGACGTTTTAACCTAATAAATGTCAAAAAAAAAACGATATTTAATTATATAAGTTGGCAGTTTGAAAAAAAAATAAATAAAACGTCCAATTAAAATGCAAAAAAGGTCGAAGCCTAACCGGTATTAAAACAGAACCGATTTTCACAATTCAATCACATGCGGCTCGTTTGATATTCTTTATTAAAAAATTTTTTAAAAATAATTCAATTCGTTTTTGCCGTTTCATAATTTTTTTCTCGCCTCATATATCTCTACTCTTATATGCTCCCTGGTTTTTATTGTTCTGGAAACTTTAATCACAAAGCTTCATCATGCTCATCAATATCATACTCAAAAATTTTCTAAAGCTTTCGATTTGCCTTTATTAGTTCAAGAAAAGAGCCTTCAAACTTCGGATCCTAGCACGTTGTCAAAACTCCGCTGGGGACTTGCATCATGCTAAATTGGGTCGTGGTAAGGTTTCGCTTCGCCATTTCTCGAACCGGAACCTCCTTCCGTCAAGAACGCTACTGTCGCGATCAGCACCTAAAAATCTGAAGAGTAACGTGGAAATTACAGGAAAGTCGAACACTCCCTAATTCCAAATCACCCATAAAAAGGAAATGATATCTAAGCAGGCTTTTATTTTTTGTGCAAAATTAGTTTTTAAAAAGAGAAATCGTTTGAAACTTTTAATTAACCAGAATCCTTTTTTTCTAAATTAATAAAACTGTTTTAGAAGTGATTTTATAACTTTCCATAACGAGATGTAGATTTAAAAAGCTCAAAATTATTTCAAGTAGTAATCAAGTATGTATGTTAATTCAGTGATTTAATATTGAAATATCAATTAATGAAGACACCGTCTTGGGAAGCAAAAAAATGTCTAAAAAAAAAAATATTATTTAGTGTCTTGATGCTCTTGGAGAGCTATTTAAAGTAGGCTTTACGGAAAAATAATAGGATTATGAAAATGCTTTGAAAAGAAATTAGAAGAACGGAAAAAGCCGTGACAGAAGACCGCGACTAAAAGATTTTCAGGACAAACGTAATAAGATATCTTCGGAACGCATTTAAAATTTAATTCTTGATGAATCCTATATTTTTCCATATTTATTAAGTAATATAAAAAAATCTGAAGAAAAAATAATGTTGAAAAATAAGAAATTCGATCGCTTTGCCATCTTGATTTCCAGTTAAACAAAAACACTGTTGAGCTAATTGGAAATTCTATCTGTTTACCAATTTTATTTTACCAATAATGAGGGCTGCGTAGATTAATTAAAAGGAGTGCCGTCAAAGATCGCACTTTATTTCTTGTCAATAAGCGCTTTTAGGATGTTTGAATTTGTCAGTTCGATTTCTAAATTTATACATCTTTTTCGATTAATTCAACCGGTAAAGATCTCTCATCGATGATTTATAAGGCACAGATCGAACTAGAAAACCGAAAACATCTGAGATTAACTTGAAACAGTGACCCATAACTTTAAGCTATGCAACAAGTAAAAAAAAAAATGTGTCGCGTGACAGCAAACATGAAATATTGAAAATTTATTCAACAATTTGTAAACATGAGGTAATTGAATTTTTTATCAAGCGGAAAACGGATATTTTTTCTTGGGAATCGTAATACGAAATCCTACAAAAAAATGAAAAAGATGAGTCGTCCGTTGTAATGCGGAAAATATAGGTAAAGATTTGTTTGACAAGAGAAAGGAAGTGCTTGAAAAGGCCGAAGATCGCTCGACACGAATCCCGTAAAACATATTTTGAAAGATTCAGCAGTTTTCTCTGGCAGAATCCGAAGCTCGTATTTCGTTTGAATCCGTAGAATATATTTTCGTTGTATGTTTTCTTTCTTTTAAGATGAAAATCGAGTTAGAAACTGAAACTAAAATGAAAAGGTAAAAAGAGAACGTGTCGGTTAAATTCGTCAAAAAGTAAATCTTGTATGTCTAAACGAGTTGCCAAGTCCATCAAAACTTCAAAGCTCTGTCATAACACTCTTATTTTCTTCTCGGTCCGATATTTTCTTTGCCAAACTCTAAAATTAAATTTAAATCGATAATTATAGAATAAATGACAGTATATTATTTTTAATAAGTGTTCGTCATTGCAAGTGTCGGTGCATTTTCCTTCGGGAATGCGATCTTAACAGAATTAATTAACTTGAGGAGCCATCTCAGTCCAGATCGATTGAGAATTTTCGAAATCTTTCGTGGTTTCAAATTGAATACAAAACGGTTTGAATCAATTGATATTTCTTAAGAATATTTTGAATCTTTTGCTAAATTTTCGAGTCGAGGCTCAAAAGTCGATAATTTTCAAGGTAAAACTCTTGGGAAATTTTTGATAAAATTAAACATATTAATTTAATCTCTTAGTTTTATTTCCTAATAACCTCTTCGATTTTTTTCCCTTAGTTTGCCACATACATTTTCAAAATTAATTGTAACGAATGATTTATCGCTCATCGGAAAACTATAAATTCAAAAGTGAATTTACATAGCAAAGGCATAGACTTTGAGTAACGAGCTCTTTGTCTTGGTAAAGGACGATTTTGTCTTAAAATAGTCAAGTCGCAAGAAAATTATTTGACCAAGAAACAAACCTATAATTATTTATTTCTAAAATATGCATAGTTTTCATATTATTACTCCGACGTCGATTTCCGCGTCGCAACTATCCAATATTCGATTGATGAATAGGTTTGTTACTAATACCGGGATTGCCTCATGCATCTTATTTTTGAGTGGTGGGCAGAAAATGTTTGTAGTGCATTAGCCATTAGAAAGATCCGCTTAAAAAATTATTTTAATTTTTTCGTTGTAAAAAATGAGCTTTTTTCCATAATATTTTTTAATAAAGAAGCGTTTGTTTTTTTTATCGTATCAGGAAACTATAACATTCTTTTTAAGTGTATCTCAAGGCACGGTTGCTGTGAAATTCTGGCAAACCATGGGAATCTTAAAAATGTTTTTGCATTCGTATTCGATTTGCTAAACCGAGAAAAAAAAGTTGTACAACCTTTGGCAAGCCGGTTCCAGTCTAGCGATGCCCTAAATGGGTTACTGGCTAATACTAAAAATCCGTTTTCGGATTCCAAAAATCCTAATAGTTAAGAACCCGAAATTCGGTAGAGAACAAAGGGTAAAGATCATACTGACGCTGTGTCTTTCGAATGAAACGAAAATCGAAAGGAAAAAAAAAAATTACTAGCCAATCGACACAGAATGGGCAAAAAAAAAAAAAAGGGGGAAAAAGAAAAAAAAACGGATTTTACGAAATCCAGTCAATCAAAAATTCCATCTTATTCGTGTGAGAATAAGTCACAAGAAAAAATGTCACTTTTCTTATTTCATCGATTTTATTGATGTCGGCAGATGGGACTTTCGAAAAATCAGCTGAAAGTTTAGATTAATCTTTTGTATTAAATGTCACCATCTCTATTTTAATAATTCTTAAGTGAATCAAAAAACCGTTTTCGGGCACTTTTTTGATTACTCGGAAAAATTCATTTTTCAACACGATGCTAGTCAAAATAAAATCAGGCGGCAGTTCTAGATCTTCTATTAAAACGACCTGGACTAGAAAACGATGCTTTTTTCCCTAAAGTCGATAAAGCAAAAATGTTACCTGATAATGGATGTATCGCATTGGCATTAGACATAAGGTTTTGATCGTTATTTGTTTTCTAAGGGAGTTTCCATTATCTTTCCTTGTAGCACTACTCGAATGAAAATGCTTTCTATTTACACTGTTTCGTTTTTACATCCCATTTATTAGCAAGATCTTAGCTATAATTAGTCCATCAAGGGCATTGTAAAGTTTTACTTTTTATAATGAAAAACTTTTAAGTAGCTTGTGATAAATATCAATTGTTCAACTATGACGATTGATCCCGAAATAATTTAACAGCTAAAGAAAGCGTAGCTAAAAATATTTACTATTCTAAAATAGGGATTCTAAAATCCCAGGTCTTCCTAGAATAATTTGGAAACACGAAAATAGATGAAAACATCGTTTTTTGCAATGTTGGAAAGATGCGACTCTTTTTGGTAGGAAGCTTTTGCGGCAGATCTTTTTAACTTATTAGTATCAGAATAGAAAAGGAATCTTTCTTCCCGGGGGGGAGTAAAAGAGACTTCCGATGGCTAAGCAAAAGAATCTTTTCTTTTATGATCGAGGGAAAAAACTTTGCCTGTTATACTAAAGAGAAAATCATTTACTTATTTCAATCTCGGAAATAAAGTCCTTTGCCTTTCGGCTATACAGCTTGTCGTTTCCATCTAACAGGAAAGATGTCTTTGTAAAATAATTTTTTTACTATTTAGGTGCAAATTTAAATCCCATTTTGAAAGCAAAAAATTTAAGTCATTCATTAGGGTTTAATAATTTGGGAGATTTAGGTCGAGTAGAAGGGAGTCTTGATCAAACCAAGACTCCCTTGGTTTAAGGGATGAAATACCCCTCAAATTCTTTCAAGTTCACTAATGTCACGTTGTTAAACAAAATGTATTTTATATAAAACACAAAGAAACGTGTACGGTTTTTAGCTTCCGGTAACGGATTTAAGTGTTGGTATTGACAAAAAAACTTTATTATCCTAGTTAACAACTGAAAACACAGAGAGCAACATGTTTCTTTAAAAATTAAAACAATAAATCGATACATGGCGAACAAAATTTACGTCTGAAGTTTCTTTTTCGTTTTCCGTACGAGCAAAAATTGGATCAAAATTTTTAAACCCAAACCAAAGATCTTTCTAAGATTTTTGATCGTATGAATTTTATTTAACGACCTAATGTTTCATATTTCAGATATCCGAAACTTGTTTGCCGATCGTGGATCTTCGTCTTTGGAAAACATGGATTAGTGTCATGTCCAACTTCTAATTGTGATGGCAATCAAAATGGATGGTTTCGAATTTCGATGGAGCAAATGTTAGGAGCAGTAAGTAGCTTACTTTCGCAAAAATATTTTTTATTATAAGCTCGAAAATTTTGCAAATGGATTTTCATTCCATTTTATTCTCGCTTATAGCCGGCGCATGAGAAAGTTTATGTTTTAAATTTATTCGACAATCATCTTTTTTGTCAGCCTTTGTTGAAAACTCGAATTGCTATAATTGAGGAGTTAAGTTTTAACATATTTACCAAAAATAATTTTTAAAGTGGAAATATTACGCAAAGCAAGGATTTGAATGACAAGAGAAAAAATGTTCCCAATCAAGATAATATCCAGCATATCGGATATAATAACAAACTTTTATCGATAAGAATAAAAAGGAAATTTTTCCCTCGAATTTGAAAACATTATTTCCCAGTAACTAATAAAAATAAAATTCTTTTGTCCTTTTAGCTTTTTATATTTTCTTAACATTTTGTTTTATCGTGTTCTTGCTTTGTTTCTGCCTCGAACAATGCAGTTTGTAATTTTGAAAAAGCATTTATATTTTCTGTTTTTCTCTCAAAATGACCGAATCGAACAAACTTGACAAACGCAATAATAGCTCAGAAATCTAGCCCTAAAAATTTTAAGCAGTATAAACGCTTTTGAAGCGGTCACGGAAAACATAGTCGGTGCCCTCAAGGATTTTTCGGTACTGAAAGAAGGATCGGTCGTAAACGCCGTTTAACAAGAACACTTTTGTTATCGAAGTCAAACGGAATTTGAAAACTTCGCGACCGCGTGAAATACTTGTTGTACCATACAAAAACCGATCAAAAATGTAAGCCCTCATTTTCATTTATCAGAAAAAAGTGTCTCATTTAACTAACTCGAAGCTTATAAAAGAATTAAAGAACAAAAGAAAGATGTTATTTTGCGTCTTCAAAAATTTACGGTGGTAGATAATAAAAAGGAGAAAATCAACTTTGAGACAATATGAATTTCTTCAGTTGGATCTGTTCTGACAAATGAAATTACTGGATTTCCTTTCCTTACATTTTTTAAAAATGTACTAGATAGCTTCTTTCCCTTAATACATGCGTAGTTTTAGATATCATGTGGGAGATAAGTCAAGAATGTAGTAAAATAATTGAGGAAATCATTAGACCGTTGACCATTAAGGTCAGTTACAAAATTAATCGTTATTAAAATGAAATTTTCCGAAATTTAAATTTTTAGGCTGAGGCTGTTTCATGAAAACATGAGAAGGAAGTAGAAAACTATTTCTAATACGTCCCTTTTAAATTAGTTAAATTACCGCTCAAGAAAAATGCGAGTAAAATTATCGCTATTACTGATCTCACTCTGTATTTAATCCTCAAAAAGTAAAATCTCGATAAAAATTAAGGAGTGCTGTACGTATTTGTATTACTTTCGAGTTCCCTCGAGTGAGAAAGTTTCGTAGTCACCCAGAAATCGTAAATTTGCCGATGGGCTTATTTTGAAGTGTTACGACTAAAGAAAATACCGTAGAAATGGTTTTTAGAAGGAATTTCGTCCTTTGGTTTATTCGTTCTATAGTTCGTCTGTTCGAATTTATTACAGTGAAACCTGTTTAAGTCGGACACTTCTGGTTCCACAAAAATTCCGACTTACAGCTCTTTGTTATCAAGGGGTCGTTTTTTTGTAAATAAAATGCGATTACAATCGAATAATATTTTTCATGTTTTTTATTAAGCTTCCGCAGACGGTCATTTTATAAATTTAAAATTTTTTCTCTCTGCCTCTCATCTTGCTTCCTCTGCACTACCAATTTGTTTCGATCGTATGGTCACTGATTTTTCAGTCACTTAAAAATTAACACATAAAGTAAAACAACAAGAGGGAAATGACGGAAGCCGTCATAAACTTTCTTGCAAAAAACTAAGAATCGATTGTAAATGGTTTCTTAAAAAAGCTTTTTTTCTCAACATTCTTCTGACTCTAAGCTTTGGCAAGTTTGATTTTCGTTTTTCGAAATTTTGACTTCTTCCCCTTCAAATATCCACTCGAAAAATTTCCTAACATATTCTTTAGCTTTGAACAGTTTGCCCTTCTTTTTAGAATATTTAGCGTCTTTCCGAAGTGGTATTAAACATTCTTTACAGTTACGTGTCTCATTACGTCACTAAACTTATAACTTCTCATTGTGGCCTACGTCACATCGAGTGACGTCATTTGTTCACTAACACCATTTGAGTGCCGAAAACTCACCTTGTTTTTGACTTTTCTAAAATGCCACGGAACATTTCCATTGGGTTGATTGGTATCATTCGAAAGAGGAATTAAAGCCCTGTCGGACAGTATCCTTTATTCTCATCTCCTCCTTCATATATGCGAATAATTCAGCTATTAACTTAGATTCCTAAAGAAGCCATCACGACATTTTCTCACTAATCGCTCGAAAGTAAAAATGAAAAAAAGAAAAAGCATAAGATAATAAATACTGCTCTAAATCGTTTTTTAAAAAACTTTAAAAAAAAAAAAAATGAAAGACACCGCAAATACGATTCCAACTATAAAATTTTATAAAATAAATGATCGATCTGACCTCTTTGAGAGATTTTCCTGGTGACTACTGTTTTATCGAACCGTTTACTTGTCCCGTTGCCGCAAGAGTTCGCTGATATGTAGACTTCCTACTTTCAAATTTTATCAGTTTTCGTAAATATGTTGCATTCCATGTCAAGCTTTGTCAGCTTTTTTCAAACAAGTTTTTTCTAACACTTGGTAATCCAGTCATCTTCAAAATCAAAGTATTTCTAGTAGCTTGATTGACTTTTTTAGAAGATTAAATATAGATTAGCCGGTAGATTGATTACGACGATTTAGGCTTTCACGAAGAACGCTAACTGAACTTCATCATAACTATTAGAGACATAGCATCAAAACGTTTAAGTCAATCGTAACTTTTAATAATGCTTGCAACTCCACTCGTTTTTATTGATACAACTCGAAGGCTTAGAACAGGAAGGGCATATCGTTTATGGGACTTAATGTAATTTTTAGTCTTAGCGGTTCAAAGCCATCGAATTTCTAAGCGACTCTAGCTCTATGCAACGACATGAAAATATAAGCATTTTTAAAAAAAAATGCAAAACTATGTTTTCATATACAAACAACATGTTTTCAAATCGATATTTCAATTTCGATATATGAATTTTTTGGCTTAAATCGGGGCAAAATATCGATGAATTATATACTGGGAGATGTATTTTAATCTGAGGAATCGATTGAGACTAGGTAGAACACTCAGTTTTTCGTTTTCGAAAAGATATTTAGGAAAAACGGATTTTTAATATCGAACTTTATCGAAAATCGATTTTTACAGAAAAATGATTTTTCCTACGCTCTAGAGCTGCAAACTATAGCTTAGCAGACGTATTTCGATGCAAGGAATCCGTTGGAATTTACAGAATTAAAAAATTCGGCCGCGTTCTCGAGATATTTGCATTTTTAGGTTTCGCTCTAACGAAAAAAATGGGCGTTTTTTCGATGTTTTCAAATCGATATTTCAATTTCGATATATGAATTTTTTGGCTTAAATCGGGGCAAAATATCGATGAATTATATACTGGGAGATGTATTTTAATCTGAGGAATCGATTGAGACTAGGTAGAACACTCAGTTTTTCGTTTTCGAAAAGATATTTAGGAAAAACGGATTTTTAATATCGAACTTTATCGAAAATCGATTTTTACAGAAAAATGATTTTTCCTACGCTCTAGAGCTGCAAACTATAGCTTAGCAGACGTATTTCGATGCAAGGAATCCGTTGGAATTTACAGAATTAAAAAATTCGGCCGCGTTCTCGAGATATTTGCATTTTTAGGTTTCGCTCTAACGAAAAAAATGGGCGTTTTTTCGATGTTTGAAAATCGATATTTCAATTTCGATATATGAATTTTTTAGCTCAAAACTGGCCAAAATATCGATGAATTATATACTGGGAGATGTATTTTAATCTGAGGAATCGATTGAGACTAGGTAGAACACTCAGTTTTTCGTTTTCGAAAAGATATTTAGGAAAAACGGATTTTTAATATCGAACTTTATCGAAAATCGATTTTTACAGAAAAATGATTTTTCCTACGCTCTAGAGCTGCAAACTATAGCTTAGCAGACGTATTTCGATGCAAGGAATCCGTTGGAATTTACAGAATTAAAAAATTCGGCCGCGTTCTCGAGATATTTGCATTTTTAGGTTTCGCTCTAACGAAAAAAATGGGCGTTTTTTCGATGTTTTCAAATCGATATTTCAATTTCGATATATGAATTTTTTGGCTTAAATCGGGGCAAAATATCGATGAATTATATACTGGGAGATGTATTTTAATGTGAGGAATCGATTGAGACTAGGTAGAACACTCAGTTTTTCGTTTTTAAAAAGATATTTAGGAAAAACGGATTTTTAATATCGAACTTTATCGAAAATCGATTTTTACTGAAATATTTTTTTTCCCACTCCCAAGAGCTTCAAACAATATCTTAGCAGACGTATTTCGATGCAAAGAATCCGCTGGAATTTACAGAATTAAAAAATTCGGCCGCGTTCTCGAGATATTTGCATTTTTAGGTTTCGCTCTAACGAAAAAAATGGGCGTTTTTTCGATGTTTGAAAATCGATATTTCAATTTCGATATATGAATTTTTTAGCTCAAAACTGGCCAAAATATCGATGAATTATATACTGGGAGATGTATTTTAATCTGAGGAATCGATTGAGACTAGGTAGAACACTCAGTTTTTCGTTTTCGAAAAGATATTTAGGAAAAACGGATTTTTAATATCGAACTTTATCGAAAATCGATTTTTACAGAAAAATGATTTTTCCTACGCTCTAGAGCTGCAAACTATAGCTTAGCAGACGTATTTCGATGCAAGGAATCCGTTGGAATTTACAGAATTAAAAAATTCGGCCGCGTTCTCGAGATATTTGCATTTTTAGGTTTCGCTCTAACGAAAAAAATGGGCGTTTTTTCGATGTTTTCAAATCGATATTTCAATTTCGATATATGAATTTTTTGGCTTAAATCGGGGCAAAATATCGATGAATTATATACTGGGAGATGTATTTTAATCTGAGGAATCGATTGAGACTAGGTAGAACACTCAGTTTTTCGTTTTCGAAAAGATATTTAGGAAAAACGGATTTTTAATATCGAACTTTATCGAAAATCGATTTTTACAGAAAAATGATTTTTCGTACGCTCTAGAGCTGCAAACTATAGCTTAGCAGACGTATTTCGATGCAAGGAATCCGTTGGAATTTACAGAATTAAAAAATTCGGCCGCGTTCTCGAGATATTTGCATTTTTAGGTTTCGCTCTAACGAAAAAAATGGGCGTTTTTTCGATGTTTGAAAATCGATATTTCAATTTCGATATATGAATTTTTTAGCTCAAAACTGGCCAAAATATCGATGAATTATATACTGGGAGATGTATTTTAATCTGAGGAATCGATTGAGACTAGGTAGAACACTCAGTTTTTCGTTTTCGAAAAGATATTTAGGAAAAACGGATTTTTAATATCGAACTTTATCGAAAATCGATTTTTACAGAAAAATGATTTTTCCTACGCTCTAGAGCTGCAAACTATAGCTTAGCAGACGTATTTCGATGCAAGGAATCCGTTGGAATTTACAGAATTAAAAAATTCGGCCGCGTTCTCGAGATATTTGCATTTTTAGGTTTCGCTCTAACGAAAAAAATGGGCGTTTTTTCGATGTTTTCAAATCGATATTTCAATTTCGATATATGAATTTTTTGGCTTAAATCGGGGCAAAATATCGATGAATTATATACTGGGAGATGTATTTTAATCTGAGGAATCGATTGAGACTAGGTAGAACACTCAGTTTTTCGTTTTTAAAAAGATATTTAGGAAAAACGGATTTTTAATATCGAACTTTATCGAAAATCGATTTTTACTGAAATATTTTTTTTCCCACTCCCAAGAGCTTCAAACAATATCTTAGCAGACGTATTTCGATGCAAAGAATCCGCTGGAATTTACAGAATTAAAAAATTCGGCCGCGTTCTCGAGATATTTGCATTTTTAGGTTTCGCTCTAACGAAAAAAATGGGCGTTTTTTCGATGTTTGAAAATCGATATTTCAATTTCGATATATGAATTTTTTAGCTCAAAACTGGCCAAAATATCGATGAATTATATACTGGGAGATGTATTTTAATCTGAGGAATCGATTGAGACTAGGTAGAACACTCAGTTTTTCGTTTTCGAAAAGATATTTAGGAAAAACGGATTTTTAATATCGAACTTTATCGAAAATCGATTTTTACAGAAAAATGATTTTTCCTACGCTCTAGAGCTGCAAACTATAGCTTAGCAGACGTATTTCGATGCAAGGAATCCGTTGGAATTTACAGAATTAAAAAATTCGGCCGCGTTCTCGAGATATTTGCATTTTTAGGTTTCGCTCTAACGAAAAAAATGGGCGTTTTTTCGATGTTTTCAAATCGATATTTCAATTTCGATATATGAATTTTTTGGCTTAAATCGGGGCAAAATATCGATGAATTATATACTGGGAGATGTATTTTAATCTGAGGAATCGATTGAGACTAGGTAGAACACTCAGTTTTTCGTTTTCGAAAAGATATTTAGGAAAAACGGATTTTTAATATCGAACTTTATCGAAAATCGATTTTTACAGAAAAATGATTTTTCCTACGCTCTAGAGCTGCAAACTATAGCTTAGCAGACGTATTTCGATGCAAGGAATCCGTTGGAATTTACAGAATTAAAAAATTCGGCCGCGTTCTCGAGATATTTGCATTTTTAGGTTTCGCTCTAACGAAAAAAATGGGCGTTTTTTCGATGTTTGAAAATCGATATTTCAATTTCGATATATGAATTTTTTAGCTCAAAACTTGCCAAAATATCGATGAATTATATACTGGGAGATGTATTTTAATCTGAGAAATCGATTAAGACTAGGTAGAACACTCAGTTTTTCGTTTTCGAAAAGATATTTAGGAAAAACGGATTTTTAATATCGAACTTTATCGAAAATCGATTTTTACTGAAATATTTTTTTTCCCACTCCCAAGAGCTTCAAACAATATCTTAGCAGACGTATTTCGATGCAAAGAATCCGCTGGAATTTACAGAATTAAAAAATTCGGCCGCGTTCTCGAGATATTTGCATTTTTAGGTTTCGCTCTAACGAAAAAAATGGGGATTTTTTCGATGTTTTCAAATCGATATTTCAATTTCGATATATGAATTTTTTGGCTTAAATCGGGGCAAAATATCGATGAATTATATACTGGGAGATGTATTTTAATCTGAGGAATCGATTGAGACTAGGTAGAACACTCAGTTTTTCGTTTTTAAAAAGATATTTAGGAAAAACGGATTTTTAATATCGAACTTTATCGAAAATCGATTTTTACAGAAAAATGATTTTTCCTCCGCTCTAGAGCTGCAAACTATAGCTTAGCAGACGTATTTCGATGCAAGGAATCCGTTGGAATTTACAGAATTAAAAAATTCGGCCGCGTTCTCGAGATATTTGCATTTTTAGGTTTCGCTCTAACGAAAAAAATGGGCGTTTTTTCGATGTTTTCAAATCGATATTTCAATTTCGATATATGAATTTTTTAGCTCAAAACTGGCCAAAATATCGATGAATTATATACTGGGAGATGTATTTTAATCTGAGGAATCGATTGAGACTAGGTAGAACACTCAGTTTTTCGTTTTCGAAAAGATATTTAGGAAAAACGGATTTTTAATATCGAACTTTATCGAAAATCGATTTTTACTGAAATATTTTTTTTCCCACTCCCAAGAGCTTCAAACAATATCTTAGCAGACGTATTTCGATGCAAAGAATCCGCTGGAATTTACAGAATTAAAAAATTCGGCCGCGTTCTCGAGATATTTGCATTTTTAGGTTTCGCTCTAACGAAAAAAATGGGCGTTTTTTCGATGTTTGAAAATCGATATTTCAATTTCGATATATGAATTTTTTAGCTCAAAACTGGCCAAAATATCGATGAATTATATACTGGGAGATGTATTTTAATCTGAGGAATCGATTGAGACTAGGTAGAACACTCAGTTTTTCGTTTTCGAAAAGATATTTAGGAAAAACGGATTTTTAATATCGAACTTTATCGAAAATCGATTTTTACAGAAAAATGATTTTTCGTACGCTCTAGAGCTGCAAACTATAGCTTAGCAGACGTATTTCGATGCAAGGAATCCGTTGGAATTTACAGAATTAAAAAATTCGGCCGCGTTCTCGAGATATTTGCATTTTTAGGTTTCGCTCTAACGAAAAAAATGGGCGTTTTTTCGATGTTTTCAAATCGATATTTCAATTTCGATATATGAATTTTTTGGCTTAAATCGGGGCAAAATATCGATGAATTATATACTGGGAGATGTATTTTAATCTGAGGAATCGATTGAGACTAGGTAGAACACTCAGTTTTTCGTTTTCGAAAAGATATTTAGGAAAAACGGATTTTTAATATCGAACTTTATCGAAAATCGATTTTTACAGAAAAATGATTTTTCCTACGCTCTAGAGCTGCAAACTATAGCTTAGCAGACGTATTTCGATGCAAGGAATCCGTTGGAATTTACAGAATTAAAAAATTCGGCCGCGTTCTCGAGATATTTGCATTTTTAGGTTTCGCTCTAACGAAAAAAATGGGCGTTTTTTCGATGTTTTCAAATCGATATTTCAATTTCGATATATGAATTTTTTGGCTTAAATCGGGGCAAAATATCGATGAATTATATACTGGGAGATGTATTTTAATCTGAGAAATCGATTAAGACTAGGTAGAACACTCAGTTTTTCGTTTTCGAAAAGATATTTAGGAAAAACGGATTTTTAATATCGAACTTTATCGAAAATCGATTTTTACTGAAATATTTTTTTTCCCACTCCCAAGAGCTTCAAACAATATCTTAGCAGACGTATTTCGATGCAAAGAATCCGCTGGAATTTACAGAATTAAAAAATTCGGCCGCGTTCTCGAGATATTTGCATTTTTAGGTTTCGCTCTAACGAAAAAAATGGGCGTTTTTTCGATGTTTTCAAATCGATATTTCAATTTCGATATATGAATTTTTTAGCTCAAAACTGGCCAAAATATCGATGAATTATATACTGGGAGATGTATTTTAATCTGAAGAATCGATTGAGACTAGGTAGAACACTCAGTTTTTCGTTTTCGAAAAGATATTTAGGAAAAACGGATTTTTAATATCGAACTTTATCGAAAATAGATTTTTACCGAAAAATGATTTTTCCTACGCTCTAGAGCTGCAAACTATAGCTTAGCAGACGTATTTCGATGCAAGGAATCCGTTGGAATTTACAGAATTAAAAAATTCGGCCGCGTTCTCGAGATATTTGCATTTTTAGGTTTCGCTCTAACGAAAAAAATGGGCGTTTTTTCGATGTTTTCAAATCGATATTTCAATTTCGATATATGAATTTTTTAGCTCAAAACTGGCCAAAATATCGATAAATTATATACTGGGAGATGTATTTTAATGTGAGGAATCGATTGAGACTAGGTAGAACACTCAGTTTTTCGTTTTCGAAAAGATATTTAGGAAAAACGGATTTTTAATATCGAACTTTATCGAAAATCGATTTTTACTGAAATATTTTTTTTCCCACTCCCAAGAGCTTCAAACAATATCTTAGCAGACGTATTTCGATGCAAAGAATCCGCTGGAATTTACAGAATTAAAAAATTCGGCCGCGTTCTCGAGATATTTGCATTTTTAGGTTTCGCTCTAACGAAAAAAATGGGCGTTTTTTCGATGTTTGAAAATCGATATTTCAATTTCGATATATGAATTTTTTAGCTCAAAACTGGCCAAAATATCGATGAATTATATACTGGGAGATGTATTTTAATCTGAGGAATCGATTGAGACTAGGTAGAACACTCAGTTTTTCGTTTTCGAAAAGATATTTAGGAAAAACGGATTTTTAATATCGAACTTTATCGAAAATCGATTTTTACAGAAAAATGATTTTTCCTACGCTCTAGAGCTGCAAACTATAGCTTAGCAGACGTATTTCGATGCAAGGAATCCGTTGGAATTTACAGAATTAAAAAATTCGGCCGCGTTCTCGAGATATTTGCATTTTTAGGTTTCGCTCTAACGAAAAAAATGGGCGTTTTTTCGATGTTTTCAAATCGATATTTCAATTTCGATATATGAATTTTTTGGCTTAAATCGGGGCAAAATATCGATGAATTATATACTGGGAGATGTATTTTAATCTGAGGAATCGATTGAGACTAGGTAGAACACTCAGTTTTTCGTTTTCGAAAAGATATTTAGGAAAAACGGATTTTTAATATCGAACTTTATCGAAAATCGATTTTTACAGAAAAATGATTTTTCCTACGCTCTAGAGCTGCAAACTATAGCTTAGCAGACGTATTTCGATGCAAGGAATCCGTTGGAATTTACAGAATTAAAAAATTCGGCCGCGTTCTCGAGATATTTGCATTTTTAGGTTTCGCTCTAACGAAAAAAATGGGCGTTTTTTCGATGTTTGAAAATCGATATTTCAATTTCGATATATGAATTTTTTAGCTCAAAACTTGCCAAAATATCGATGAATTATATACTGGGAGATGTATTTTAATCTGAGAAATCGATTAAGACTAGGTAGAACACTCAGTTTTTCGTTTTCGAAAAGATATTTAGGAAAAACGGATTTTTAATATCGAACTTTATCGAAAATCGATTTTTACTGAAATATTTTTTTTCCCACTCCCAAGAGCTTCAAACAATATCTTAGCAGACGTATTTCGATGCAAAGAATCCGCTGGAATTTACAGAATTAAAAAATTCGGCCGCGTTCTCGAGATATTTGCATTTTTAGGTTTCGCTCTAACGAAAAAAATGGGCGTTTTTTCGATGTTTTCAAATCGATATTTCAATTTCGATATATGAATTTTTTAGCTCAAAACTGGCCAAAATATCGATGAATTATATACTGGGAGATGTATTTTAATCTGAGGAATCGATTGAGACTAGGTAGAACACTCAGTTTTTCGTTTTCGAAAAGATATTTAGGAAAAACGGATTTTTAATATCGAACTTTATCGAAAATAGATTTTTACCGAAAAATGATTTTTCCTACGCTCTAGAGCTGCAAACTATAGCTTAGCAGACGTATTTCGATGCAAGGAATCCGTTGGAATTTACAGAATTAAAAAATTCGGCCGCGTTCTCGAGATATTTGCATTTTTAGGTTTCGCTCTAACGAAAAAAATGGGCGTTTTTTCGATGTTTGAAAATCGATATTTCAATTTCGATATATGAATTTTTTAGCTCAAAACTTGCCAAAATATCGATGAATTATATACTGGGAGATGTATTTTAATCTGAGAAATCGATTAAGACTAGGTAGAACACTCAGTTTTTCGTTTTCGAAAAGATATTTAGGAAAAACGGATTTTTAATATCGAACTTTATCGAAAATCGATTTTTACTGAAATATTTTTTTTCCCACTCCCAAGAGCTTCAAACAATATCTTAGCAGACGTATTTCGATGCAAAGAATCCGCTGGAATTTACAGAATTAAAAAATTCGGCCGCGTTCTCGAGATATTTGCATTTTTAGGTTTCGCTCTAACGAAAAAAATGGGCGTTTTTTCGATGTTTTCAAATCGATATTTCAATTTCGATATATGAATTTTTTAGCTCAAAACTGGCCAAAATATCGATGAATTATATACTGGGAGATGTATTTTAATCTGAGGAATCGATTGAGACTAGGTAGAACACTCAGTTTTTCGTTTTCGAAAAGATATTTAGGAAAAACGGATTTTTAATATCGAACTTTATCGAAAATAGATTTTTACCGAAAAATGATTTTTCCTACGCTCTAGAGCTGCAAACTATAGCTTAGCAGACGTATTTCGATGCAAGGAATCCGTTGGAATTTACAGAATTAAAAAATTCGGCCGCGTTCTCGAGATATTTGCATTTTTAGGTTTCGCTCTAACGAAAAAAATGGGCGTTTTTTCGATGTTTTCAAATCGATATTTCAATTTCGATATATGAATTTTTTAGCTCAAAACTGGCCAAAATATCGATAAATTATATACTGGGAGATGTATTTTAATCTGAGGAATCGATTGAGACTAGGTAGAACACTCAGTTTTTCGTTTTCGAAAAGATATTTAGGAAAAACGGATTTTTAATATCGAACTTTATCGAAAATCGATTTTTACTGAAATATTTTTTTTCCCACTCCCAAGAGCTTCAAACAATATCTTAGCAGACGTATTTCGATGCAAAGAATCCGCTGGAATTTACAGAATTAAAAAATTCGGCCGCGTTCTCGAGATATTTGCATTTTTAGGTTTCGCTCTAACGAAAAAAATGGGCGTTTTTTCGATGTTTGAAAATCGATATTTCAATTTCGATATATGAATTTTTTAGCTCAAAACTGGCCAAAATATCGATGAATTATATACTGGGAGATGTATTTTAATCTGAGGAATCGATTGAGACTAGGTAGAACACTCAGTTTTTCGTTTTCGAAAAGATATTTAGGAAAAACGGATTTTTAATATCGAACTTTATCGAAAATAGATTTTTACCGAAAAATGATTTTTCCTACGCTCTAGAGCTGCAAACTATAGCTTAGCAGACGTATTTCGATGCAAGGAATCCGTTGGAATTTACAGAATTAAAAAATTCGGCCGCGTTCTCGAGATATTTGCATTTTTAGGTTTCGCTCTAACGAAAAAAATGGGCGTTTTTTCGATGTTTTCAAATCGATATTTCAATTTCGATATATGAATTTTTTGGCTTAAATCGGGGCAAAATATCGATGAATTATATACTGGGAGATGTATTTTAATCTGAGGAATCGATTGAGACTAGGTAGAACACTCAGTTTTTCGTTTTCGAAAAGATATTTAGGAAAAACGGATTTTAATATCGAACTTTATCGAAAATCGATTTTTACAGAAAAATGATTTTTCCTACGCTCTAGAGCTGCAAACTATAGCTTAGCAGACGTATTTCGATGCAAGGAATCCGTTGGAATTTACAGAATTAAAAAATTCGGCCGCGTTCTCGAGATATTTGCATTTTTAGGTTTCGCTCTAACGAAAAAAATGGGCGTTTTTTCGATGTTTTCAAATCGATATTTCAATTTCGATATATGAATTTTTTAGCTCAAAACTGGCCAAAATATCGATGAATTATATACTGGGAGATGTATTTTAATCTGAGGAATCGATTGAGACTAGGTAGAACACTCAGTTTTTCGTTTTCGAAAAGATATTTAGGAAAAACGGATTTTTAATATCGAACTTTATCGAAAATCGATTTTTACTGAAATATTTTTTTTCCCACTCCAAGAGCTTCAAACAATATCTTAGCAGACGTATTTCGATGCAAAGAATCCGCTGGAATTTACAGAATTAAAAAATTCGGCCGCGTTCTCGAGATATTTGCATTTTTAGGTTTCGCTCTAACGAAAAAAATGGGCGTTTTTTCGATGTTTGAAAATCGATATTTCAATTTCGATATATGAATTTTTTAGCTCAAAACTGGCCAAAATATCGATGAATTATATACTGGGAGATGTATTTTAATCTGAGGAATCGATTGAGACTAGGTAGAACACTCAGTTTTTCGTTTTCGAAAAGATATTTAGGAAAAACGGATTTTTAATATCGAACTTTATCGAAAATCGATTTTTACTGAAATATTTTTTTTCCCACTCCCAAGAGCTTCAAACAATATCTTAGCAGACGTATTTCGATGCAAAGAATCCGCTGGAATTTACAGAATTAAAAAATTCGGCCGCGTTCTCGAGATATTTGCATTTTTAGGTTTCGCTCTAACGAAAAAAATGGGCGTTTTTTCGATGTTTTCAAATCGATATTTCAATTTCGATATATGAATTTTTTAGCTCAAAACTGGCCAAAATATCGATGAATTATATACTGGGAGATGTATTTTAATCTGAGGAATCGATTGAGACTAGGTAGAACACTCAGTTTTTCGTTTTCGAAAAGATATTTAGGAAAAACGGATTTTTAATATCGAACTTTATCGAAAATCGATTTTTACTGAAATATTTTTTTTCCCACTCCCAAGAGCTTCAAACAATATCTTAGCAGACGTATTTCGATGCAAAGAATCCGCTGGAATTTACAGAATTAAAAAATTCGGCCGCGTTCTCGAGATATTTGCATTTTTAGGTTTCGCTCTAACGAAAAAAATGGGCGTTTTTTCGATGTTTTCAAATCGATATTTCAATTTCGATATATGAATTTTTTGGCTTAAATCGGGGCAAAATATCGATGAATTATATACTGGGAGATGTATTTTAATCTGAGGAATCGATTAAGACTAGGTAGAACACTCAGTTTTTCGTTTTCGAAAAGATATTTAGGAAAAACGGATTTTTAATATCGAACTTTATCGAAAATCGATTTTTACTGAAATATTTTTTTTCCCACTCCCAAGAGCTTCAAACAATATCTTAGCAGACGTATTTCGATGCAAAGAATCCGCTGGAATTTACAGAATTAAAAAATTCGGCCGCGTTCTCGAGATATTTGCATTTTTAGGTTTCGCTCTAACGAAAAAAATGGGCGTTTTTTCGATGTTTTCAAATCGATATTTCAATTTCGATGTATGAATTTTTTGGCTTAAATCGGGGCAAAATATCGATGAATTATATACTGGGAGATGTATTTTAATGTGAGGAATCGATTGAGACTAGGTAGAACACTCAGTTTTTCGTTTTTAAAAAGATATTTAGGAAAAACGGATTTTTAATATCGAACTTTATCGAAAATCGATTTTTACTGAAATATTTTTTTTCCCACTCCCAAGAGCTTCAAACAATATCTTAGCAGACGTATTTCGATGCAAAGAATCCGCTGAAATTTACAGAATTAAAAAATTCGGCCGCGTTCTCGAGATATTTGCATTTTTAGGTTTCGCTCTAACGAAAAAAATGGGCGTTTTTTCGATGTTTGAAAATCGATATTTCAATTTCGATATATGAATTTTTTAGCTCAAAACTGGCCAAAATATGGATGAATTATATACTGGGAGATGTATTTTAATCTGAAGAATCGATTGAGACTAGGTAGAACACTCAGTTTTTCGTTTTCGAAAAGATATTTAGGAAAAACGGATTTTTAATATCGAACTTTATCGAAAATCGATTTTTACAGAAAAATGATTTTTCCTACGCTCTAGAGCTGCAAACTATAGCTTAGCAGACGTATTTCGATGCAAGGAATCCGTTGGAATTTACAGAATTAAAAAATTCGGCCGCGTTCTCGAGATATTTGCATTTTTAGGTTTCGCTCTAACGAAAAAAATGGGCGTTTTTTCGATGTTTTCAAATCGATATTTCAATTTCGATATATGAATTTTTTAGCTCAAAACTGGCCAAAATATCGATGAATTATATACTGGGAGATGTATTTTAATCTGAGGAATCGATTAAGACTAGGTAGAACACTCAGTTTTTCGTTTTCGAAAAGATATTTAGGAAAAACGGATTTTTAATATCGAACTTTATCGAAAATCGATTTTTACTGAAATATTTTTTTTCCCACTCCCAAGAGCTTCAAACAATATCTTAGCAGACGTATTTCGATGCAAAGAATCCGCTGGAATTTACAGAATTAAAAAATTCGGCCGCGTTCTCGAGATATTTGCATTTTTAGGTTTCGCTCTAACGAAAAAAATGGGCGTTTTTTCGATGTTTGAAAAACGATATTTCAATTTCGATATATGAATTTTTTAGCTCAAAACTGGCCAAAATATGGATGAATTATATACTGGGAGATGTATTTTAATCTGAAGAATCGATTGAGACTAGGTAGAACACTCAGTTTTTCGTTTTCGAAAAGATATTTAGGAAAAACGGATTTTTAATATCGAACTTTATCGAAAATCGATTTTTACTGAAATATTTTTTTTCCCACTCCCAAGAGCTTCAAACAATATCTTAGCAGACGTATTTCGATGCAAAGAATCCGCTGGAATTTACAGAATTAAAAAATTCGGCCGCGTTCTCGAGATATTTGCATTTTTAGGTTTCGCTCTAACGAAAAAAATGGGCGTTTTTTCGATGTTTTCAAATCGATATTTCAATTTCGATATATGAATTTTTTAGCTCAAAACTGGCCAAAATATCGATGAATTATATACTGGGAGATGTATTTTAATCTGAGGAATCGATTGAGACTAGGTAGAACACTCAGTTTTTCGTTTTCGAAAAGATATTTAGGAAAAACGGATTTTTAATATCGAACTTTATCGAAAATCGATTTTTACTGAAATATTTTTTTTCCCACTCCCAAGAGCTTCAAACAATATCTTAGCAGACGTATTTCGATGCAAAGAATCCGCTGGAATTTACAGAATTAAAAAATTCGGCCGCGTTCTCGAGATATTTGCATTTTTAGGTTTCGCTCTAACGAAAAAAATGGGCGTTTTTTCGATGTTTTCAAATCGATATTTCAATTTCGATATATGAATTTTTTGGCTTAAATCGGGGCAAAATATCGATGAATTATATACTGGGAGATGTATTTTAATCTGAGGAATCGATTAAGACTAGGTAGAACACTCAGTTTTTCGTTTTCGAAAAGATATTTAGGAAAAACGGATTTTTAATATCGAACTTTATCGAAAATCGATTTTTACTGAAATATTTTTTTTCCCACTCCCAAGAGCTTCAAACAATATCTTAGCAGACGTATTTCGATGCAAAGAATCCGCTGGAATTTACAGAATTAAAAAATTCGGCCGCGTTCTCGAGATATTTGCATTTTTAGGTTTCGCTCTAACGAAAAAAATGGGCGTTTTTTCGATGTTTTCAAATCGATATTTCAATTTCGATATATGAATTTTTTAGCTCAAAACTGGCCAAAATATCGATGAATTATATACTGGGAGATGTATTTTAATCAGAGGAATCGATTGAGACTAGGTAGAACACTCAGTTTTTCGTTTTCGAAAAGATATTTAGGAAAAACGGATTTTTAATATCGAACTTTATCGAAAATCGATTTTTACTGAAATATTTTTTTTCCCACTCCCAAGAGCTTCAAACAATATCTTAGCAGACGTATTTCGATGCAAAGAATCCGCTGGAATTTACAGAATTAAAAAATTCGGCCGCGTTCTCGAGATATTTGCATTTTTAGGTTTCGCTCTAACGAAAAAAATGGGCGTTTTTTCGATGTTTTCAAATCGATATTTCAATTTCGATATATGAATTTTTTAGCTCAAAACTGGCCAAAATATCGATGAATTATATACTGGGAGATGTATTTTAATCTGAGGAATCGATTGAGACTAGGTAGAACACTCAGTTTTTCGTTTTCGAAAAGATATTTAGGAAAAACGGATTTTTAATATCGAACTTTATCGAAAATCGATTTTTACTGAAATATTTTTTTTCCCACTCCCAAGAGCTTCAAACAATATCTTAGCAGACGTATTTCGATGCAAAGAATCCGCTGGAATTTACAGAATTAAAAAATTCGGCCGCGTTCTCGAGATATTTGCATTTTTAGGTTTCGCTCTAACGAAAAAAATGGGCGTTTTTTCGATGTTTTCAAATCGATATTTCAATTTCGATATATGAATTTTTTAGCTCAAAACTGGCCAAAATATCGATGAATTATATACTGGGAGATGTATTTTAATGTGAGGAATCGATTGAGACTAGGTAGAACACTCAGTTTTTCGTTTTTAAAAAGATATTTAGGAAAAACGGATTTTTAATATCGAACTTTATCGAAAATCGATTTTTACAGAAAAATGATTTTTCCTACGCTCTAGAGCTGCAAACTATAGCTTAGCAGACGTATTTCGATGCAAGGAATCCGTTGGAATTTACAGAATTAAAAAATTCGGCCGCGTTCTCGAGATATTTGCATTTTTAGGTTTCGCTCTAACGAAAAAAATGGACGTTTTTTCGATGTTTTCAAATCGATATTTCAATTTCGATATATGAATTTTTTGGCTTAAATCGGGGCAAAATATCGATGAATTATATACTGGGAGATGTATTTTAATGTGAGGAATCGATTGAGACTAGGTAGAACACTCAGTTTTTCGTTTTTAAAAAGATATTTAGGAAAAACGGATTTTTAATATCGAACTTTATCGAAAATCGATTTTTACTGAAATATTTTTTTTCCCACTCCCAAGAGCTTCAAACAATATCTTAGCAGACGTATTTCGATGCAAAGAATCCGCTGGAATTTACAGAATTAAAAAATTCGGCCGCGTTCTCGAGATATTTGCATTTTTAGGTTTCGCTCTAACGAAAAAAATGGGCGTTTTTTCGATGTTTGAAAATCGATATTTCAATTTCGATATATGAATTTTTTAGCTCAAAACTGGCCAAAATATGGATGAATTATATACTGGGAGATGTATTTTAATCTGAAGAATCGATTGAGACTAGGTAGAACACTCAGTTTTTCGTTTTCGAAAAGATATTTAGGAAAAACGGATTTTTAATATCGAACTTTATCGAAAATCGATTTTTACTGAAATATTTTTTTTCCCACTCCCAAGAGCTTCAAACAATATCTTAGCAGACGTATTTCGATGCAAAGAATCCGCTGGAATTTACAGAATTAAAAAATTCGGCCGCGTTCTCGAGATATTTGCATTTTTAGGTTTCGCTCTAACGAAAAAAATGGGCGTTTTTTCGATGTTTTCAAATCGATATTTCAATTTCGATATATGAATTTTTTAGCTCAAAACTGGCCAAAATATCGATGAATTATATACTGGGAGATGTATTTTAATCTGAGGAATCGATTGAGACTAGGTAGAACACTCAGTTTTTCGTTTTTAAAAAGATATTTAGGAAAAACGGATTTTTAATATCGAACTTTATCGAAAATCGATTTTTACAGAAAAATGATTTTTCCTACGCTCTAGAGCTGCAAACTATAGCTTAGCAGACGTATTTCGATGCAAGGAATCCGTTGGAATTTACAGAATTAAAAAATTCGGCCGCGTTCTCGAGATATTTGCATTTTTAGGTTTCGCTCTAACGAAAAAAATGGACGTTTTTTCGATGTTTTCAAATCGATATTTCAATTTCGATATATGAATTTTTTGGCTTAAATCGGGGCAAAATATCGATGAATTATATACTGGGAGATGTATTTTAATGTGAGGAATCGATTGAGACTAGGTAGAACACTCAGTTTTTCGTTTTTAAAAAGATATTTAGGAAAAACGGATTTTTAATATCGAACTTTATCGAAAATCGATTTTTACTGAAATATTTTTTTTCCCACTCCCAAGAGCTTCAAACAATATCTTAGCAGACGTATTTCGATGCAAAGAATCCGCTGGAATTTACAGAATTAAAAAATTCGGCCGCGTTCTCGAGATATTTGCATTTTTAGGTTTCGCTCTAACGAAAAAAATGGGCGTTTTTTCGATGTTTGAAAATCGATATTTCAATTTCGATATATGAATTTTTTAGCTCAAAACTGGCCAAAATATGGATGAATTATATACTGGGAGATGTATTTTAATCTGAAGAATCGATTGAGACTAGGTAGAACACTCAGTTTTTCGTTTTCGAAAAGATATTTAGGAAAAACGGATTTTTAATATCGAACTTTATCGAAAATCGATTTTTACTGAAATATTTTTTTTCCCACTCCCAAGAGCTTCAAACAATATCTTAGCAGACGTATTTAGATGCAAAGAATCCGCTGGAATTTACAGAATTAAAAAATTCGGCCGCGTTCTCGAGATATTTGCATTTTTAGGTTTCGCTCTAACGAAAAAAATGGGCGTTTTTTCGATGTTTTCAAATCGATATTTCAATTTCGATGTATGAATTTTTTGGCTTAAATCGGGGCAAAATATCGATGAATTATATACTGGGAGATGTATTTTAATGTGAGGAATCGATTGAGACTAGGTAGAACACTCAGTTTTTCGTTTTCGAAAAGATATTTAGGAAAAACGGATTTTTAATATCGAACTTTATCGAAAATAGATTTTTACAGAAAAATGATTTTTCCTACGCTCTAGAGCTGCAAACTATATCTTAGCAGACGTATTTCGATGCAAGGAATCCGTTGGAATTTACAGAATTAAAAAATTCGGCCGCGTTCTCGAGATATTTGCATTTTTAGGTTTCGCTCTAACGAAAAAAATGGGCATTTTTTCGATGTTTTCAAATCGATATTTCAATTTCGATATATGAATTTTTTGGCTTAAATCGGGGCAAAATATCGATGAATTATATACTGGGAGATGTATTTTAATGTGAGGAATCGATTGAGACTAGGTAGAACACTCAGTTTTTCGTTTTCGAAAAGATATTTAGGAAAAACGGATTTTTAATATCGAACTTTATCGAAAATAGATTTTTACAGAAAAATGATTTTTCCTACGCTCTAGAGCTGCAAACTATATCTTAGCAGACGTATTTCGATGCAAGGAATCCGTTGGAATTTACAGAATTAAAAAATTCGGCCGCGTTCTCGAGATATTTGCATTTTTAGGTTTCGCTCTAACGAAAAAAATGGGCGTTTTTTCGATGTTTTCAAATCGATATTTCAATTTCGATATATGAATTTTTTAGCTCAAAACTGGCCAAAATATGGATGAATTATATACTGGGAGATGTATTTTAATGTGAGGAATCGATTGAGACTAGGTAGAACACTCAGTTTTTCGTTTTTAAAAAGATATTTAGGAAAAACGGATTTTTAATATCGAACTTTATCGAAAATCGATTTTTACAGAAAAATGATTTTTCCTACGCTCTAGAGCTGCAAACTATAGCTTAGCAGACGTATTTCGATGCAAAGAATCCGCTGGAATTTACAGAATTAAAAAATTCGGCCGCGTTCTCGAGATATTTGCATTTTTAGGTTTCGCTCTAACGAAAAAAATGGGCGTTTTTTCGATGTTTTCAAATCGATATTTCAATTTCGATATATGAATTTTTTAGTTTAAAACTGGCCAAAATATCGATGAATTATATACTGGGAGATGTATTTTAATCTGAGGAATCGATTGAGACTAGGTAGAACACTCAGTTTTTCGTTTTCGAAAAGATATTTAGGAAAAACGGATTTTTAATATCGAACTTTATCGAAAATCGATTTTTACTGAAATATTTTTTTTCCCACTCCCAAGAGCTTCAAACAATATCTTAGCAGACGTATTTCGATGCAAAGAATCCGCTGGAATTTACAGAATTAAAAAATTCGGCCGCGTTCTCGAGATATTTGCATTTTTAGGTTTCGCTCTAACGAAAAAAATGGGCGTTTTTTCGATGTTTTCAAATCGATATTTCAATTTCGATATATGAATTTTTTAGCTTGAAACGGGCCAAAATATCGATGAATTATATACTGGGAGATGTATTTTAATCTGAGGAATCGATTGAGACTAGGTAGAACACTCAGTTTTTCGTTTTCGAAAAGATATTTAGGAAAAACGGATTTTTAATATCGAACTTTATCGAAAATAGATTTTTACAGAAAAATGATTTTTCCTACGCTCTAGAGCTGCAAACTATAGCTTAGCAGACGTATTTCGATGCAAGGAATCCGTTGGAATTTACAGAATTAAAAAATTCGGCCGCGTTCTCGAGATATTTGCATTTTTAGGTTTCGCTCTAACGAAAAAAATGGGCGTTTTTTCGATGTTTGAAAATCGATATTTCAATTTCGATATATGAATTTTTTAGCTCAAAACTGGCCAAAATATCGATGAATTATATACTGGGAGATGTATTTTAATCTGAGGAATCGATTGAGACTAGGTAGAACACTCAGTTTTTCGTTTTCGAAAAGATATTTAGGAAAAACGGATTTTTAATATCGAACTTTATCGAAAATCGATTTTTACTGAAATATTTTTTTTCCCACTCCCAAGAGCTTCAAACAATATCTTAGCAGACGTATTTCGATGCAAAGAATCCGCTGGAATTTACAGAATTAAAAAATTCGGCCGCGTTCTCGAGATATTTGCATTTTTAGGTTTCGCTCTAACGAAAAAAATGGGCGTTTTTTCGATGTTTTCAAATCGATATTTCAATTTCGATATATAACTTTTTTAGCTCAAAACTGGCCAAAATATCGATGAATTATATACTGGGAGATGTATTTTAATCTGAAGAATCGATTGAGACTAGGTAGAACACTCAGTTTTTCGTTTTCGAAAAGATATTTAGGAAAAACGGATTTTTAATATCGAACTTTATCGAAAATCGATTTTTACAGAAAAATGATTTTTCCTACGCTCTAGAGCTGCAAACTATAGCTTAGCAGACGTATTTCGATGCAAGGAATCCGTTGGAATTTACAGAATTAAAAAATTCGGCCGCGTTCTCGAGATATTTGCATTTTTAGGTTTCGCTCTAACGAAAAAAATGGGCGTTTTTTCGATGTTTGAAAATCGATATTTCAATTTCGATATATGAATTTTTTAGCTCAAAACTGGCCAAAATATCGATGAATTATATACTGGGAGATGTATTTTAATCTGAGGAATCGATTGAGACTAGGTAGAACACTCAGTTTTTCGTTTTCGAAAAGATATTTAGGAAAAACGGATTTTTAATATCGAACTTTATCGAAAATCGATTTTTACTGAAATATTTTTTTTCCCACTCCCAAGAGCTTCAAACAATATCTTAGCAGACGTATTTCGATGCAAAGAATCCGCTGGAATTTACAGAATTAAAAAATTCGGCCGCGTTCTCGAGATATTTGCATTTTTAGGTTTCGCTCTAACGAAAAAAATGGGCGTTTTTTCGATGTTTTCAAATCGATATTTCAATTTCGATATATGAATTTTTTGGCTTAAATCGGGGCAAAATATCGATGAATTATATACTGGGAGATGTATTTTAATCTGAGGAATCGATTGAGACT
The DNA here is from genome assembly GCA_023512825.1 of Liposcelis brunnea. NCBI lineage: Eukaryota > Metazoa > Arthropoda > Insecta > Psocodea > Liposcelididae > Liposcelis > Liposcelis brunnea. Next base: position 17,507,733 of record CM042065.1, on the reverse strand, counting down.
AGGTAGAACACTCAGTTTTTCGTTTTCGAAAAGATATTTAGGAAAAACGGATTTTTAATATCGAACTTTATCGAAAATAGATTTTTACAGAAAAATGATTTTTCCTACGCTCTAGAGCTGCAAACTATAGCTTAGCAGACGTATTTCGATGCAAGGAATCCGTTGGAATTTACAGAATTAAAAAATTCGGCCGCGTTCTCGAGATATTTGCATTTTTAGGTTTCGCTCTAACGAAAAAAATGGGCATTTTTTCGATGTTTTCAAATCGATATTTCAATTTCGATATATGAATTTTTTGGCTTAAATCGGGGCAAAATATCGATGAATTATATACTGGGAGATGTATTTTAATGTGAGGAATCGATTGAGACTAGGTAGAACACTCAGTTTTTCGTTTTTAAAAAGATATTTAGGAAAAACGGATTTTTAATATCGAACTTTATCGAAAATTGATTTTTACAGAAAAATGATTTTTCCTACGCTCTAGAGCTGCAAACTATAGCTTAGCAGACGTATTTCGATGCAAGGAATCCGTTGGAATTTACAGAATTAAAAAATTCGGCCGCGTTCTCGAGATATTTGCATTTTTAGGTTTCGCTCTAACGAAAAAAATGGGCGTTTTTTCGATGTTTTCAAATCGATATTTTAATTTCGATATATGAATTTTTTAGCTCAAAACTGGCCAAAATATCGATGAATTATATACTGGGAGATGTATTTTAATCTGAGGAATCGATTGAGACTAGGTAGGACACTCAGTTTTTCGTTTTTAAAAAGATATTTGAAAAAAACCGATTTTTAGGATCAAACTTTGTGGAAATTCCTTTTTTTCAATAAACTATTTTATTATTTTTTTTAGGTCGAAAATTCATTTGATAATTTTTTTTTGGTACGAAAAATTTGTTGGTATTTTTAGATTTTCGTAAATTGCTCCTTAAGATGTTAGCTGCTTTATTTGTTTATATTTGTGGCTGAGTTCGAGGTATTTTATTTATATTAAAATATTTGTCTCCTTTGTGAGTTTATTTTGATCATACTTGTCATTTTAATTTTTCAATCGGTGTTTTGGTTTTTTGAAACTGGTTAAAGTTTTTTTAAAAAAAAAATTTAAGGTGAACTATTGTACACTTTTCCGGTGTAAATGCGTTGTAGGGAGATTGTTCGAGATGGCGGAGGTGATAGAGTGTACCGCGTGTTTTACTTTGTTGGTCAATCAGTCGTTGCGTACTTCTCAGCGTGGCAACTCGTTAGATTTGCGAACAGTAAAGTAAAACAAGAATTTCGCGGGCTTTCTCATATGCCGGTTATAGTTTTGTTAGATGTAACGTTATTTCATTTTTTGATGGTATTTTATCCTTATTTTTTTATAGGGAATGTTTCTCTATCGTTTCTATTGTGTGGTGTTGAACTAAAATCAAGATGGATAATAGAATTGTGCGCTGCTTGTTTTTTTATCACTTAGGAACGTTTTTTGAAATATGAATAAACCTGCGATTCGAGTTCGCAATTTGATTGCTAGGTGAACGTCTTTCGATCGTGTCTCAGAAGGTTTAAATCGATATCTCTGCCAATCGAGTTTAATTTTGTGTGCTTTCTTAAAAACGCCAATTAAACTCAACTTTGAATTCACTGTTTTCTCTTATCTTGAAATGAAGTTTCCTTCGAGTGCATACAGTAAAAAAGGGTAAGTGCTTGCTACGTTTTTCATTCGGAAGAATAAAATTGGCTTTAGAAGCTATAGTTTGTTTTGACGAGCCATTGAATCGGAAGATGAATATGAGTTCGCTGGCTCGGCTTAATTTCGTTTCATTATTCTTATAAAAATAAAACGAAAGAAGTAGTTCAGGTAAAAAAATAAGGTCCGAAAGGTTAACGGTTTTATTGACCAGTGATTGGTGATAGGTACGAAAACGGTCGAAATCTGAAAGAATATTTTTTTATTTTTTAGCTGGTCTTGCTAGATTTTGATTTAAAATTCATATCCACTTTACTTTGGCATATTTTAATTCAGTTTTTCAAAGAGGATTGATTTGTAGGGTAATTCTTTAAAATTACGCTTGGTTTATGTTATCCTCAAATACCTTCAATGTCTATTTTTTTTTGTTAGCCCGGTGAAACCTAAGTCATTTGTCACAATCTTCCAAAACGTGGATTTTCCGATTTCAACAAATCGTCATAGAAAGTGGCTAGGTTTTGGACTAAGCTTACGGAAAGTAAGTTATAAAAGGAAAAAAAATAGCAAACCGGTTCGATAAAATCTTTTTTAATGGAAATTCCAATTTTCCAACAGCTGCATGATCCTGTCGAGATGTAATGTGAAAAACCACAAAGAAATATTCTTAAACAGACTGTAAATATCGAAAAAGTGTAGCAAATCGTAAAAGGATGAAACAGTTGGCTTCGTTTTTACTGTCGGGTCTGGCATTAGAATTTTCGTATTAAATTCCGATTGCATCGATCCTAGCTTAGCAGTTTTATTTTTAAAATGCGCTTTAAAATAAGAAAGGGATGACTTTTAAATTAAAAGTAAAACAAATTGAAGTTTTGCGGATAAGATTTATCAAAAGTTGAATAACCTCGATTCGAATTAGCATCTGCCATTACCTTCTCGACGTACGATTTTCATGTAACAACTACCGCATTTGACATGTTGATTTATGTAAAGATACCGGTTAACTAATCAATTATTCCAGGTTAAAACCTTTTGGTAAAAAACACAATGTACTTTTTCTTTCTAAAAAGAATCATCTTATGCAGGCTTAAAATCACTTGACATTTCATTAATTTTCTGAGGGCGTGGAAAGATTTTTCCAATCATGTTATTTACCCATAAACCAAATTGTCTATTAGAATTAATTACGTTAGGATTTAGATCATGATTCCAAACGGGAAATCATTTTTTTTTGATGGAGCTTAAATTAAGGCTCAGAGAATAATTACGTCTTACGCTCGGAGCCCGACAAGTTTTGCATTTGTATTTTTGATTAACGACAATTAAGCGGAGCGAAAAGAAATTATTAAATAAAGTATCATATCATATTCGGAACATTAAATTTAAGTTTAATTAAAAAGTTTTTTTCAGCATTATAAATCTTTAAAAAGTTAGATTATCGGTGATTTGTGGAGTAAATAAACGAATTTCGCACTCGTCACTGAACGTGTTTTTCGGTGAAAATAATTTCTTTAATGTCACGAAAAAACTTAACATAAGAACACCTGCCGTAAGCATTACATCTTGCAATACTAAAACGGAAGTTAAGGAGGCCGGTTGGCGGATTGGCAAATCTCCAATTTCTTACTTTGTACGTGTAACTAATATCGTTATTTGTTTCCAGTAACTCTCGAAAACGCTTTTAAAAAGAATTAAATAGTATATCAATAAATAAAAACAAGCACATTGGTGAAGCGATAGTTGTACTACAAGTGCGCGTGGGATTTTCTTTAACAATTTAATTTCGCCGAAAAAACAGCCCTGTCTTGGAAGAAAAAAATAACGAGTTAATAATAACGAGAAAATTTACGTAATTCATTTTTTTTAAACTCGGTAATGAGATTTCGAGTTTCACCTTCGAGCATGACGAGTCGGACTCGTAAACTGGTCGCCTGCATTATATGGAAATTAATGAATGATTTCACTTAAAATTTTTGCTCACTTCATGTAAATTATTTGTTCAAATAAAACAATTAAGAAGTGTATGGATGACGATACTTTTTACGGTTAAAGTGTTTAGCAAAAAACGATAAAAAAGGGTTCCATAATATTCGAAGATTGCAGCTTACTCTAGATAGACGAAATCCAAGACTGCGCGATTAAGGGAACTAGGTCAGGTTATCGCAGAAACTATATAGGGGGCCCATATCTTTTTTGAACTCTTTCCTGACAAAAATGGAGCTTCCGTTATTAGTTAAATCTAAATTGAAGCTCTTGACTTTTTACTAAAAAATAATTTTTTAATTAATAATTATTGTGCCCATTTTAGATTCTTATTATTTTGCTTCGATACTTTTAATTTCTTGATATTCTGATGCTTATTGCAAACATATCGGTCCGTTTTTTTTCTAAAAATATGATTCTTTTATTTATTGAATCACAAAAGCTACACTGTACATTATTTTACAATTGATATACTGATGAATTTATAGATGATTCTAACCAAGATTATCCTAAAGATTTTTTTAAGAATAAAGAATATCGTTGCTTCAAAAAAGTGATTATTCATCAAAATTTTACAAAACTGTACATACATTGCAACTTTGATATTTTGAATGAAACATCTCCATTTAATTTTGATAAAATAATTTAAAGGGTCAGTAACCAAGAAAGACTTTTTGCGTTCGACATTGCTTTACGATTTGCTCATATCTTGTTATCGATGTAAGCCTAGGTGTATTTGCTTTTGTCGAAGAAGGAATTCGCTAAGAAGCATCATGTTTACTAATATTTACGGTCTACGTCGAAATGAAAAGGAAATCGACAGAAGAAAGAAATCGTTTCAATAATAAACATCGATTTCCAGTACTGTCAATAGATTTGCTGCTGCTCCGATTTTTCGATAAATATGTTAGAGAGTGAATGATGATTCGAAAGATGGATTTTTACCAGTTCCATTTGCTTTTACGAGACAAAACAACCAAATGTCGGAGTAAAAACTTTTGGCACTAGATAAGGTTTTCCTACAGCTATAGTTATCTAGCTCGGAGGAATAGGCTGTTTCCCCTTCTTCCTTTTCGAGGATGCTTGGCATTAACTTTTCTCGTATTAATAAAAAACTTTTTTAATAAAAATTTCGACCGATCTTTTATTACTCGAACAATAACATGATATTTAATTTTTGCTCAAAGATTTATTTACTTTTGATAAAAAAAAATATCATCGTGGGGGTGTGTTAGATAAGAAAGAGAATGAAAGAGAGAAAAGTCGACAAAACGTCATTAAAACATTTTTACTGCTTTTTCCTTATGAGACGACGCGGCACGAAAGAAGAAGAGACAAACGGAAAAAGTTTTGATTTATGTTAATGTCGGAGAAGAATCCGAAAAATATTCGGTATAGATAGAGTAAAAAGAAGGCAGGCAAAAAGGTGATATTTGGCACGGAGCTAAAGTGGCACTGCCCAAAGCTTCGAAGCGACCATACAAAACTAAATTACACGGTTATATTCGAAGCAAATGAGGCTGCCTTTGTTAATTATTCGAAGGATGTACGGCCGATATAATTTCGACACCCAACCACGATTTCATAAATTTTGCGAGTGGGCTTGTTGAAAACCATGCATTAAAAATACACGCTCGAATTATTAGACGTTTGGGAAAAAAATGAAATCATTCAAAAACAGGAAAACGAAACTCTTAAGATTTGAATAACTGACGAAAAATTCATCCTTTTGAAAGAAAATTCGAGATTACGTTTTCCTCGGTTGACGTTCAAATATTCAAATGTGACGTTTCCATTTATGCAAAAAAACGATGATGGTTTGGAAAAAAAAGACGCTCTACCGATAACGTTTATTTCTCTCGAGCTACCTCGAATCATGTTGCTTTACTTATTTCGGAGACGAATCAGGGAAAAAAATTTTTTGTTTCGTCGATTCTCTTGACTTTTATCGGGCGATTCATCAATCGCAGACTCGATATTTTTTACCTTCGTTTCTTGTTACCTGAAATCCCGCTTGATTTTTCATAAGAAAAAAGGAAAACTTGCTAATAAACTTAATTTTTTTCTTTATTACAAGGTGAAAAGGCGGCATTAATATCACTAAAATCGATGACGTCATTTTTTATCAGATAAGTCGGACGCAAAAGTTACCCTGCTTGGCATGCCAGGATTTTTATTTCTTGCACGCGATTCGGCATTAAATACAACGGCGACCGCTTGCTTACCTTTTTTTTTCTCGCGGTTTATTTCTTTTTTTCCTCGATTCTGATGATCGTCCTCGTAGGATGAGTGGGCGTCAATATCTGTCCCATTACTTTATTCGACTTATGTTTTTTCCATGGTGCGATTTCCGATCGTTTGTTTACATAACTGTTAGGAGAAGAATCCTATACATTCTTTTTATTCCACGGATCTGCTTTATTGATCTCTTCGGTAAATCGTAGAAAGTCTTTTATTTATTTGCTTGTTTATTGTTTCTTTTGCTAAAGCTCGAACTTTACAAACCTTTTTGAATGTTCTCGCCAAGTTTACGCCAAATCAAATTCTAGAGAGATTTTTTTAGGTGAAGTTAAAGATTACTTTTAAAATGAAAAGTCACGTTGCAACCTTCCCCTGCAGCATAGTTATTATTATCGTTTATTAACTCTATATTGAATTGTGCTTCCCGTAAGCAAGCTTACAATGATTCTATTAATTCGATACGTCATTAAAAAAGTGAGGAGGAAAAACGTTTTTTTAGCGGAGATGGAAATTAAATCACGTCGATCGATGTCCAAAAAAGACTCGAAATTAAGAACCGGAACGAGTGAGACTGGCTTTTTTTTATTGAAAAAAGACCAAGGAAGACTAAACCTCTAAATCAATTCCTATTGTCGGAGGAGTAAAAGCTTTATGTAAATCACGATTTTACCACGGATTTATGGAGAGGGGGTGACTCGTCCCGTTTTATTTTTTTATTCGCCTCGGCGACACGACCGGATGAAGTTTTTCTTCTTTGATATCAGAAAAAATGACGCATAATTTTTATAATGAAAATTTAATTTTTTTACGGAATAAATAGGAAAACGACATCCATATTATTTTCATCCGTAAAGCTGCAAGACGGAATGGTAACGAAAAATGGAAAGGTGTTGGAAAGTGAAAGATTAGATTCGATCTCCCGAGGTAAAGCACATTCATTTTTCAAGTCAATTACTGACCTAGACAGTTGAAGGGTGTCGGTTACTAATACGGTCACTTAGGACTTATTCCTGTGAAACCGTTTTTCTTCCCAAATACATAATTTTTTTATTTTTCAAAGCAAGATCGTTAAAAAACATTGGTGTTTTTGTTTTAAAAAAAGAAAAAAAAAGTGAGCCGTCAGCTGCAACGCATTCCAGATAATGTTAAGAAAGTTAGAATAAAACCTTTTAAATAAAAAAAAGGAATGGGGGTAAAATTGATGAAATGGAAAAAAAGTTTTGTTGACGTCTAGGCAATAACAAAGCCATAGGTCGCCGCCCCTAAGTGGCTTCTGTAATGGAGAAATCTAGTTAGGACACGGAGGGAGACTACTTTGTGTCGACAAAAGCTTCCTAGTGGGATTGTCAAAAAGTGACTCCTTTTTTTAAATCCGTCGATACGCGATAAATCACTAAACTTTAGAAAAGGTGAAAAGGCCATAAAATGAAAAAGTGACTGGAAAGTTTTAAATTTCCTGCTAAAAAGAATGTGCACGATATTCGATATCGGATAAGAATAAAAACAAACATTTATTTCAAGTCTCAAACTGTCCCAACTTTTTAGGTGTCGAAACGATTTTCTTGCTTCCTAAATCGAAATGTGCTGCACTTTATGAATGACGAGATTGATGGACGTAATATTTTAACCGACTTTACGGGGAAAAAGTCCTGAGAAAGTAATTTGAAAAGCTTCTAATACATGCGAGATTTTTTCTCTCGATGTATCATCCTTATCGCTATGATTTATTCCTTTCAACAGGCTTCTTTATCCGAAGAGGCATGCGAGCCAGGCACGTACGTTAAAGATGAGACTTTGGGATATTTCTATCGCACCATGCCAACATCTAAAGAACTAGCAAGAGTTGGGGTGAGAATCCCCCGCTTCGGTTCCGTGTTTAACTTATCAACGATTACCTGTACATATTCGAGGATATTAGACAGTTTCAGATAATGACTCCTCTCCTACCTCCCCCTTCTTTCTTTTTTTTTCTTGTTGAATACCGGCGTCGAAAACGTTGAAGAGGTCAAAAACGATGCAGTCAAACCTTAGGCGTGTAGTTCTTAATAGTTGACTCGAAAGCAAACAAAAGATCCGATAAACAGTTTAATGCGAAATCAAATAAGGAAACAAATTGGAAATCGTAAAGAAAACAAACATTTCCTTTGCCAACGACAAAAAGAAGCAGATATTTTCTTTAATCCGTTTTATTTTTTTGAGTCGATTTTTGTCGCGAAGCCCAGGTAAAGCCGGTTATTTCCTCTCGAAAAAATAACGAGATAGATACGAGGACGATCGTAAAATCCTCGTCTCAGAAAAAAAACCTTCTTTTACGTAATCAAAGAGAAAAGCTCTTTCATCGGAAAAGCGGACTTTTCCTTATAGTTTCGGTATCGCATGTTGCAGAATGGCAACGAGGTGAAATCGTCGTTCCTCGTGGAATGTGGACTTCCTTTTTAATCGTCGGGACTCTGGTACGATTTTCTTGTCAAGATCAATACGTTTTGGGTTATTTGACCGGGTCCCAAAGAAAACCGGGGAATGTCGTTTATCCGAGGCCGGGAGTCAGCATCTCGGGAGCCATTTCTTACGCCGTAGAAGAAATCAATCGAGCTTCGGCTTCTAAAGGATCGACGAGAAGGATTGCTTTCGTGGTGGCCGAAACTTTCGGCGAAGAAGACGTCAGCATCGAACAGACGGCAAAGCTTTGGAAAGCCAACGTATCCGGTTACATAGGCCCTCAAGAAACTTGCATACACGAGGGAAGGATGGCCGCATCTTTTAATCTCCCCATGATTTCATACGTAAGTTTATTTCTTGAAAGCTCCCTTTCTTAAGAAGTTATGAGATGACAATTAAGCTAAACCGAAGTTAATCCGTGTGTAGATCGATTAATACTAAATAAAAATTAACGATTGCCTAAATTTATACTCAAAAAACACAGCTGGACCTCAACGCTAAAAGTATCCATCATTTTGATTTTTCTTAGTGACGGTTTTAAAGGATAGGAAGCAGGAGTTATTTGTTGTAAAAGTATCCCCGAGGGTCGGATTCCAGTCGCTCTCGAGGCTAATTTTCTCCGGTTTAATCTCGGTCTTTCTGATTTAATAACATTGTTTCCATTTTTGTTGAAAAAAAAAATGTTACTGGGCTGGGTATAAGACGGCAAATTTCCAACGGCTAATTCTATATTTTTTTTTACTTTTTGTTACAGTTCTGCATCGACCAAGAAACATCCGATAAAAGATATTTCCGAACTTTCGCTAGGACCAGACCTCCGGACACTCAAATATCTAAATCCCTGGCTGCCCTTTTGCTCGCATTCGAATGGAAAAAAGTAATTCTTTTATTTCCGGATTCCAAAGACGACGTGTTGCGAAAAGTAGCAGCGACCATCGTTAAAAGTTTAGAAACAGCCGAAATTACGATCTTACAAACCAAGTCTTGGCACGTTTTTTACCAGTTTCATCCTCTCAGCGCGAACCCGTTTCACAGACTCGTCGAAGAAACATATCAAGAAGGAAGAAGTAAGACCTCCGTTTTTATTTTATTTTATATTTTGCAGTTTATTTTCCTCTATTAAACTTTTAACGTTGCCGATTAGGAGGGAAGGATGAAAACGGTCCGATGTTTAAACAGATGAGACGCAAAGCAAAAGGGTAATTAAAAAGGTGTAAAAAGTTGATGAGAGGTAATCATTCTTAAAATAGAAAATCGTAAACTGGGATCAGTAGTGCAGACAATATGAATCAATGTCCTGCAAATCCGTGTAGGAGTAGAATATGAGGTTTATTTTCCGCTTTCCCTTTTACATTTCTCATTTCTTTTTCATTTTTGTTTCAGTATATGTGATTCTCGGGAGTCACGACGAACACTTAGGTTTCCTAGTCGCCATGGAGGAAAAGAAACTTTTGACCGGAGGAGAATACTTCGTGGTCGGCGTAGAACTCGAGCAGTACGACGAAAGAGATCCCGAAAGATACATGAGAGGAGTTCTCGCCTCGAACGTAGATCCCGTGATTCTTCAAGCTTTTGCAGGATATTTAAGAGTGGCTCCGTCTCCTTCGGCCAACATGCATAATTTCAGCGTCAACGTCAACGAATACATGAGAAAGCCTCCTTTTAATTTTCCAGGATCGACCATGAAAAAAATAGTAAGTAGAAAATTTAACTGGATTTAAGCTTATTCGTTCGGTTGAATTTGAACATTTTTATAATCGTTTACAGATTCCGGCAGAAGCAGCTTATTTATACGATGCAGTTCATCTCTACGCGAAAGCTTTAAATCGTGTTTTGGAAAATAATGGAGACCCGACGAATGGCACTGCCATTATCGAAGCCATAAAAGGAACCCATTACAAAAGTGCCATGGGGTAAGTTTTTCCCCGATTCGCGAAGTCTTGTATTACGCAATTTTTTAAACTTAAAAGAAATAAACTACCGAATGACTCGACTGCGGCAACAAAATCTCGATCCCAACAAAAGAATTCTTGTTTCGGCTTTCGCTGCCTTTATAAAATCTTGTAATAGCAATTTTTTATCAGGTACATGGTTTACATGGACGAAAACGGAGATGCCGAAGGAAACTACACGTTGCTGGCTCGAAAGCGTCGCGTTAACGTTTCCGAAGATTTTGGACTGTACCCGGTTGGGCTATTTATTAGGCAAAATAATAGTTCTTGGCTTCCGGTAAGTACGCAATTTTTTATGAATCACAGTGTAACTGAACTGATATTTCAATTGTTTTGCTTTGACGGTAGTTCCTGGAGAAGATCGCTCAAAATTGTAAATACTTTCGGTCACATTGTTTGTTTATATCGTTCGGAGGACCAAGTATAATTCATCCACTGTTTATCCGCAGCTGGAAAAGTTTCTTAATTAGCTTCTTATGGCTAATCGGATCTTCCAATACACAAGATTACTTACGTGAATTCAATATTTTTTATCAAAGCAAGGAATATCAAATAAAACTCGATCCTTTGACGAAACATTGCTACGATTCCGTTTGGCTAGATTCAGGCCAAATTTCTTTCCTTGTAAGCTTAAACTTTCGCCGCAAAAAATGTTAAAAAGATTTTTGCAGCAAAAGCAGAGCACATCTGTTAAATTCAATGCAATGTTTCCTGTAAACTTAAAAAATTATTTTTATTTATTTTTACGACGTAAATATTATTTGCGCTTAAATTTATGTTCTGATTTTTTTCCCCAATAAACAAAGAGACGGTAGATCATTTTATTAGACCCTTGTTGAACTTTTATTATTTATTATTTCATCTAGAGTCATTATACAGCGATCTGTTAAAACTGAAGAAAAAAAAACTTTATTTGTCTTTTTACGGTCAAACATCTTAATTAATGCTTTAAGTAATAAATTACATCAATTACAAAAATAATTGCAGTAAAATTTTTAGATGTTGAATTTTAATTGGTTAAGTTCTCGTAATTCACTTAATAATAATTTTTATATTTTTAATATTCGATAAAGGTCTCCCATAAAAAAATAATGAAATAGATTGATGGCTTTGGAAGATTCGGCTTGGATAATAAGAATGAGATAATATTAACTGAAGGAATATTTCCGATGTTTGATGTCGATTTCTGAAAAAGTTTACAAACGTCATCAGGGCAAAAACTTTAAAAAAATATGAAATTATGTTGTCAATTGATCGTATCTTAGCTGTCTAGGAATTAATAACCTTAATATAAATTTATTTGTCGTTTTCAGACTTTAGTACTAAGCGACAAAATTGATTGGGTCCATCACAGTCCACCAGTTGCGGAACCTCCTTGTGGCTTTCGCGGTGAAAAATGTATTAGTAAGTTTCGTTTACGACTTTTTGTGCTTTTTTACTTAATAAATATAAATTTGACTGATTTTATGTACTCTAGCTCACACTAGTCAAATAGCGGGAACGGTAGCCGGCACTATCCTTCTAGTTTTTTTAGTGGCCTCGCTAGTTTTTTATAGAAATTGGAAATACGAACAAGAGTTGGATAGTTTATTATGGAAAATAGATTTTAAAGATATTCAGACGAATGAAGAAGACATGGCTACTTCTCTGGGAACCAAAATAACAAGGTAATAACTCTAAAGGGTCAAAAAAAAATTTGGCAGCGGTGGGATTCGAACCCACGCCCCCGAAGAGACTGGTGCCTTAAACCAGCGCCTTAGACCGCTCGGCCACGCTACCGTCTATAGCTCTCGAGTATTGCGAGGGTCTTTCGTTCGGATATACTTTATACGAGTCCTCAACAAGCTCTATATCGTTGCGTCATCTCGTGACGATGCTGACTTATTGATGCCAAGTCGACCGCTATTTAATTCCTCACTCTACAGCGGATCGACTGAGAAATGCAATATTTAAATTTATGAAAAACGCGATTAACTTTTTTTGTTGTTACAGGACTTGTAAAAATTTAATTAGCTTTCACAAAGTAAAACTATTTGGTCTTTCCCGTTTTTTTTTCACCGTAAATATTAAAAAGTTATCAATCACTTAAACCTATTTATAGAATTTTGATTCTCGTAAAATTTTTATTTCCTTAAACGGTTATTTGGCCAGATAAAGAACCTTTTTTCTCAAAATTTTTGACTTTAAATTTAAAAGAATTTTACTGAGGGTAATTATTTTTTGGATAGGGCCACGCATCCTTTAATCCGCACCAGTCAGGTATCGCTAAGCTCGAATCCGGACGCAGATTTTAGGTATTCGGCCATTTATACAACCATATGTATTTACAAAGGTAGAGTTCTTGCCATGCAAAAGGTGAAAAAGAAATCCATCGACATGACCAGAGACATGAAAAAAGAGTTGAAAATAGTAAGTTAATTTTTTTTTATTTGATGTATTTTAAAATCTTAATTATGCCGTTGATTTAAGCGATCCATTTTTTACTTGTGCAGATGCGAGATCTTCGCCACGAAAATTTAAACCCTTTCATTGGAGCTTGCACCGATGCCCCGAATATTTGCATCATAACGGAATATTGTACCCGAGGATCCTTGAGAGACATTTTAGAAAACGAAGACGTAAAATTAGATAACATGTTTGTCGCTTCCTTGGTAGGAGATATCGTAAGAGGGATGATTTATTTGCACGACTCTCCAATAAAGTATCACGGGAAACTTAAAACTTCTAATTGTTTGGTGGATTCTAGATGGGTTTTAAAATTAACTGATTTCGGCTTGAGAGAATTTAAGAAAGGGGCCGAATCTAATTTCGACGAGGCATCCAACAAAACACCAAAGCTAGAAGGTATGTGTGTTTTATTACTTAAAAAAATTTTAAAACTAATTCGTTTTTGAAAAATGACTTTTTTTACCAAGGGGGGTTTCCAACATTAGAATGCACTTCTTACAAACCGAGGAGTTAATTTTTAGTGAACTGTAAAAATTTATTTAATTGTTAATTTTAAAAATTTTGTGTTAGGGTTATTATACAAAAGTCCCGAACTCTTGAGACTGGAACGAAAAGTCACGAACGAAAGTGGCCAGGATGAAGTGTGCGGCACTCAAAAAGGAGACGTTTATTCTTTTGCCATCATTCTTCATGAATTACATAGTAGGAGAGGACCTTTCGGGGAATGCGACCTCTCTCATTCCGTCATTCTCGAAAAAGTCATCGATCACAACCCTTTGAAAGCTCCCTTTAGGTACTTTTTTTTTAAATTTCTAACAAAAATTTGATGTTAATAATTAAAAACCGATAATAATGCATGCATTTATTTATATATTGCAATCAATCGTATAATAATAACAACAACATTACGGTGATTTTGTTTTAGACCTCCTTTAGACGCATTAGAAAACAATTTCGATTTTGTTCGAGAGTGCTTGAAAGAATGTTGGGCGGAGAACCCCGATGACCGACCGGATTTTAAATCTATTCGTACTAAATTAAGACCGATGAGGAAAGGCATGTAAGTGAAACTCTCTGACTTACATAACGTTTTTCTTTGCTAATAGTCATTTTTTTAAATTAACAGGAAACCGAACATTTTCGACAACATGATGGCCATGATGGAAAAATATGCCAACAATTTAGAAGCATTGGTCGACGACAGAACGGATCAGTTAGTCGAGGAAAAGAAAAAAACAGAAGCTTTACTTTACGAAATGTTGCCACGTTACGTTGCCGAACAGTTAAAAAGAGGGAACAAGGTAGAGGCTGAAAATTTCGATTGCGTGACCATTTACTTCAGTGACATAGTCGGATTTACTGCCATGTCGGCAGAAAGCACTCCCTTACAAGTGGTCGACTTTCTTAACGACCTCTACACGTGCTTCGATTCTACCATAGAAAACTACGACGTTTATAAAGTATGATTTAATAGAAAAAATGTTTTTTTTAAAATCAAATTCTTTCGAACCCTAAAACTTTAATTTGATAGGTGGAAACTATCGGAGACGCTTACATGGTCGTTTCCGGTCTTCCGATACGCAACGGAGATCAGCATGCGGGGGAAATAGCGACCATGTCCTTACATCTTTTAGAAGCTGTTAAAAAATTTAGAATCAAACACCGTCCCGGAGAAATCGTCAAACTTCGAATAGGAATACATTCGGGACCTGTCTGCGCAGGAGTAGTGGGCCTGAAAATGCCCAGATATTGCCTTTTTGGAGACACCGTCAATACTGCCAGCCGCATGGAATCTACTGGAAATCGTAAGCATTAACGTTGTCGACTAAAGATTAAGAATATCCGAGCCCTGAAAAATAAGAATTCGTCTGATGCCTTGCTTAAGAATCCGAGAGTCTTGCTATGTCGTGGCATCGTTCGACAAAAGGCAGATATAACAGCAGTCCTACATGAAATTTTAATTCGCACAATGGGTGTCCCTGTTATATTTTTCTCGACCTAAGAAAAATCTGAAACGATGCTACTGCCTTCTGCGGAGACTCCGGATTTCAATTGCAAGCACCTATCAAAACCCTCAAAGTTGCAAATCTATTAGAGAAAAAACAAAATTTTTCGTTCCTTTCAGCCGGTCACATTCATTGTAGCTCCGAAACGAAAACTTTGTTGGATCGCCTAGGAGGTTACCATCTTGTCAAACGCGGAGTGGTTTTAATGAAAGGAAAAGGCGATCAATTAACCTATTGGCTTAAAGGGGAAAATGAAGAAGAGCGCCAAAAGCGGTCGAAAGAAAGAGAGGCCAGGAGAGCTTTGATCGGAGGAAACAAAAACAAGCATAAGCAATCGCAGGCCCTGATTCGGCAAAACCAACAGCCCAGAAGCAGTTTAAAAAGCAAACATCACGTCGAATGTTCCTCGAGGCGAAATCCTCTCTCTCGTTGTTCCAGCTTAGAATCGCCGAAAAAGCTCCGTTTCGCGAGCATAGATCATCGAATTTCGAAAGATCCGTTGCTAGAAGTGATTTCCGATACTTCTCCTAAGAAATCGAGTCATTTAGACGTAGGTTCTACCGACCACGTGCGACGGACCAGTTCTTCTTGCCCTTGCATCGAAAAATTCGAAACTAATAGTTCTCCCAATCCCGGTGTGCTACAGTTCCTCAACTCTAATTATTACAATAATAACAATTATACTTGCTCGAGTGTTCCGCTCCTCAGTGCAGATGTTCCTACAAAAACTCCGGCGACTGCACCATCGAGCCCGGGCGGCTTCGACTGTACAAATAATATTAATATTTACATAGATCCGGATGAGGTTAGCGTAAGTGCTCCTTTGCTGGATGTAGGTTCCGTTAACGATTGATACTCGGTTAAATAATGTTGTGCTTGCCTACATAAAGCTCGAGTTCTTCAAGTAATTTACTTTCAGTGTTATTTGTCTTGTCATTTTTTGTATCAATCCTCATGGCTGTGATTTAATCGATTGTAGGGCTAGCAAATGTTCGTTCCTTTGTTGGAGATATAGTTTTACGGGTATAGCTAAGATAGGGTCTCCTGCTTTCCACGGTTTAAACATCCGGACTTGACAAGACCGAATAAAGGCGACTTTTATACTTCTACGATTTCAAATTGATAATACTCCTAGCCTCGTAGCCAGGGGGAGTTGAAGGGCCTTGGTAATTTAGGTGCAACCTAAAGAAAACCCCATTCCATATGTGTTATCATCTTAAACTTTAAAACAAATTATAAATCTTTTAAATAGCCCTTGTTGTAGTTTTTATTAAATGGTTTAAAGATAAGACAATCCGTCGTTTTGATTTGTGATTAATAATCGTTGGAAAGTAATGCTCTTGCCTTTCGACGTTAAAGCCCTTGGCTTCAGTTTAGGAATTGAGTAACATATTACTTTGTGTTTGATTTGTAGAGATTTTATTTTTTTATACGCTATGACGTTGTAAACATTTCGGGACTTCAAAAAACTAAATGCGAGTTTTACGAAAAAGATACGTATTTACATTTAACGATGAGAAGTCAATCCTTGAGTCTATATTGACTTTACTTAATCTATGGAAATCTGTGGGGATCGATAAAAAAAAGTATAAATGTCTGGGCCAAACATAATGTTAACGATTTATTTACGAAGCAGAATCAAAAGAAATAACATTATAATTTCTATTAAAATCTAGAATAAGATTATATGATAACAGTTGTGATTTTGGAAAAAAATTTGTTTAAATATTTAATGCTCTCTCTTTAAGAAGACATATCAGTTAACATTCAAATATTATTATTATTTGCGATACATTTTTTTTCTTTTGATTGCTTTTACTGACGTGAGACATTCTCCGTGCTAGTTGTTCTTTCCCAAAGAAATTATTAATGATTAATCCAAAATTACTATTATCATCACGACTGCGAATTCAAAACCGAAAGCTTTAGAAACTGGCTCAAGAATTTTTAAACCTAAAATTCAGCCTAAGTAGAAAATTTTTAAGTCTGTATTATTATCATCATAATTTTCTTATTATTATTCTATTCGTAAATTTCTTTTTTCTGGGTTAAATTTTTTTGGGAATAATTATGTGATCTTATATTTTAAATCGCGATTTGCTTTCACGCTTTATTCATAAAGACTATGTAATTATTCAGGCCTAAATCATTATTTTATATTAATATTATTTGGGAAATAATTATTGTATAATTACAAGTGCTTACTTTTTCATTTGAATTGGAAGCTCTTTTAATATTTATTCTCAAGGATCTATGTATATTTTTAATTCTACATTCAAACGAAAGATCTGAACGTGTTAAAATTAAAAATGAAATTATGGTTCTACGAATTTTAAATAACTTATTTCATACTTGCCATTTTAAAGTCGCAAATTCATTTCCTTTATGTGCATGTTTTTCGATACTATACTTAATTTTGTAAAGCAAAAAACTTCCTTTTCATCACAAATTAAATCTGACCTAAAAAGCGATGTAAGACTTCTCTACTTTTCTTTTTGGCAAGTTGCAAAGTAGTTGCTTTTCTACCCGCTTGGCTTGTTGCCTTGACTTTTTCGAAATAACCAATCGATTTTTAGGGCACACACTTAAAACCCAAATGGCTGAAAATTTTTGAACATTAATTAGCCCACCGAGGTCGTTGCGAACATATCGTTATTTATAATGAAAAATATGTAACGAAAGTGAGTTTTAGGACTCGTTCTCGACTTGTTCTACTCATCTCACTTTCGGCTTTTTCCGCAAACCACCGATTTCGTCTTGAAATCCCTTACTTTCGGCCCTTAGTATGCAATATTATTATTTCAAGAAATACACACTTCATAAGTATAGTTTCATATTACCAAGAAAATCCATATGAATTGGGATGACTTTATTGGAGGAACAAAATGTCAATAAAGATATATTTTTTTTCATTATTCAAATCGTTAATCATTTATAAAATCAATTTTATTAAGACGGTCTAGTTTGAAAATCAAATTTATTATGACATGATCGCGGACATTGCGTTAAATAATATATAATAATAATTCAAAGGCTAGTGTAAAAATGTATCTAGTCATACAGTATTGCCTAATTTTAATATTAAATAATAAGTTTTATAATACACACTAGTGTACCGTATGGGATGAATTTTATTTTTTAAGTTATTATAATTCCTTAGATACAAGTGTAATCCTTATACGAGTTCGAAGACGGCAGATGCCGGATCATGTCGAAGACGATTAAGGAAAACGATCGTGCGACCGTGCATGTACCGAAAAAAACGCATGAACAAGTAACCGCGCAGTCCGCCATTGCGATGGCGTGATTCTTTATAGTTTGTCAATCGTTCGACAGATGGCACTTTAACAATATTCGCCACGCGAAGATTTCGGTAAAAAATTTTGCCCGAAAGGTCTGCGAAAGAAGAAAAAGGATCGGTCGAAGGAACGCGGCCAAAAATAAATATAGAAAAAAAAAACTTGTTGACAAGCCGTTGCGCATTAAATCCAACAGGTTGCCTTATAACGTGGACGAAGAAAGAGGAGACTTCTTACGGATGTCTCGACTTAGTGGGACGGCGAGTGGCGACCAACTCAATAGAGTCAACTCATTCAGTCACCGAGTGTACGCGGAGTGAATCGTTTCGCTCGACATTTTCACTCCCGACTCTGTGCAACAAGTGTTTTAACAAAATTGTTACAAATTTTTATTTCGTTACTCTTTTCTTTCTTAATCATCGAAATATTTCGCCTTCTATTTTTTTTTCCTTTTTTCATGCGGAATAAAATTTAATTTTTGAGTGTATTTTTACCAGCATGGAAACGAGTGAAATGGAGTGTCGTTTTGTTTGAAAAATACACACTTGCGAGGATAAAATTTCATTTTTTAATTCGTTTTTTATACGTTATTATTTTATTTATTTGAAAATTATTTTGAGTGTGTGAACGAGTGAAAAGGCGGTGGCGTTTTAATTTAATATTTTTAGTGCAGCCGGCGTACCCATTGGGATTTATCTACCCGATTAGTTGAACTTTGCCTCTTCTGCTGATAAGGTTGGTATAGACGTTTCTGCAAACTGTTTTTTTTTCTCTGAACGTTCTTTTCTTACGTCTACATCATATTATGATAAATAGATAATCGAGTACGTCGTCGGGTCGAGGAGAAACGATTCCGACCACGTGTTTGTTCCGGTTTGATTTGTCGAGGGAAAAGGGAAATTTTGAGGTTAGGTTTCCCGGAGAAAGATGCGATTAAGAAAGGACGTCCCGAGCGATACGCGACAAAAGTCGAATCCCATTCGGCCGAGATGATGCAATACCGGTTTATAACTTCTTATGCAAACATTTTAACGCTAGACCGAGTTTGTGGATTCGTTTTCTTCTTTGTCGATAGAGTTTTAACTCGGAGTTTACGAGATTTTTAGAGATGCAACCCGTCCACATGTCTAAATTTAAGCTTCGGGTCGATTTGCTATCTTGCTAAACATTTTCAAATAACCATTGCCAACTGTTGCATATTTATGAATAACTCTGAAAGCATGTACCTACACACTGTAAATAGTGAACAAACAATTACAAAAATTCAACACGAACAATAAGCAGAATAAAATTCATGATGATCTCATTTGAGTATCACCATTTCTTATAACTGAAAAATAAGTATGTTAGAGATCTAGAAGTGCAAATTCAAAATGGTTTTTTGCAATTTTAACGGATGCAGCTGGTATATTTACAATACCGTGACATTCGTTTTTTAAATTAAAAGTTACAAAAATGGTTCCACTTACTTTTTCTTAAACGTCGACTTTTAAGCTTTCTAAAGCCGCATTTCACTCAAAATATTTAGAGGGTCTACATGTACCGTTAATAGTGCAGCATCAGAGTATTTGACTTTACCCATTCTTACGTTACGTTAAGTTAAGATTTTGTCTTTTGAACCAAAGCAAACCAAATTTATTTCGACTTTTGCTAGAAAAAAATGTTACCTGAGCTTTTTTCCCATTAATGCTTTTGTAAGAGGAAAATGTATTATTAAGAGTCGACTTTCAAAAATGTTTCTTTTCTACAGCCCCATTTAAACCGTATTGTCGATATTTTTTTCGTTATATATGTACGATGTTTTATTTTGCCGAATATATGAGATGAAAAATTTTCTTTTGCTATACTGCTACGAGAATCTGTGACTGAATATTTTTTTTTCCAAAATTTCATGGCAGTCTTTCGAAAATGAAAGGAAATGCTTTTTAACTTCTTTTCCGGTAAAGGGGAAAAAAATTCTTGCTGGTATCTTGAAAGTGGAGAACGTTTTTTTAGGTCGAATCGAAAACGCCGAAGGGTAACAAATAGCAGGATTAGAAATATCAAGTCGAATCATGAAAGGAATATGATAAGCTCCTTGAAAATTTAACGAAGCCTCTTCCTCTGATTAAATCTCTCAAGTGCGTATTTGAAAATGAAAAGATAACGATCGTCAGTTTACTGATTTGTCAAAAATAAATTAAGTCCTCTTATTATTTGAACTTGGTTGTTTCTCATCGATTACTATCACGATTTATTATGAAAATCTCCTAACAGTTTATGTTTTGCACGGTATGGTAAAAAATTATTTTTTCATATTTCAAGAGCTACATTGAAAAACTTTATTTGGTAAACTTAAACATAGGTAATTATTGCGTAAACGACTAAAAAATATTTGCTACTCTTGTTAAAAGTTTTTCCTTAAATAAAACTTTTAATATGAATCAACTTCACTGCAATTTGATCTTGCTACGTGGAAATAAAACATTTTTATCGGGTTTCATGTATGTTAAAGTTGCTGACTTTTTCATGTTTTTTTCAAATTATTACCGATAAAGTTTGGGCCCCACAAGAAGTAAAAAAAAATAGCTGGTAAAGACTCTAAATAACAAAAGAAAAATAATTTCTGGTGTGATTCGTCTGTCACCTGAGCAGAGCAATTGGAAAATAAATATCATCAGAGTTATTTTGGTTTTTTTGATAGAACTTAATCAGAGATCTGTTGCATATGAGCCCTTTTCTGTAGCTCTTAAATTCTTAATTCACAACTTCAAAATTGAAAGGTTTCTTTGTTTCGTGAAATAGAATATAAAATTATTAATGAGGGATATCATTTTTAAATAAATTAAATTTTGAAATAAATTTTCATGGAAACGACTTATTTTAAGAAAGCGTTTTAAAAATATATCTGGTTCAGAAGGAAATAATGGGAAATCCAATTTTTACATTGAAAAGACTTTTATTTCCTATTTATACGAAAAGGTATAGAAAATAGTGAATTTAAGTTTTAGGGAAAAAGTTATCACTAAGGCGATCCGGTCAAACCATCGCGGTTGAGGTTTTTTTAGCTTTCTCAAAAGATGATTTGTTTTTGTTCGGTATATATCCTTAAAATGTAAGTTAAATGCGCAGTAGGATTTTATTTAATTGGAAAATGGTTAAGGTTAAAGTCCTTGAATGATTTATTTTAATTCTCTTCATTTTGCAAGTTCAGCAGCTGATATAACAATTTATAATGTGATGTCCATAATCAAGGTATAAAGAATTTTTTTTGATCGCTACATTTAAAGTATCTCAAAAGTAAATTTTATTACAAAGTAAAAAAGGCGGTCGAATGAATCATTTTCGCTAACTATTTTATTCGCAATCATAAAACTCTAAATTTTTTCATTTTTCTAAACAAAAATGGTTAGTAGAATTGTATTTTTACCTTAAAAAAGTAAAATTTAATTTAATTTCTTTTCGGCAGACCTCATCGGTTCATTTCCTTTCGCTATATTTTTCAAGACAAAAAATAATTATATTTGATGAAAATACTGCTTTTATTAATTGGCTAATCCTTATAAAAATAATGAACGGTCGGAAAATCTTGGCGCTTGATTTTTTTTGTCCCTGAAAATGGAATATGAAAATCGGAAGAAATATTTTCGCTTGACACAGCATATCGATGAAAAATTTTCTTTAGGCGAGTTGCATAAAGTAAAAATCGGAGTTTTATTTTTTCAAAGGCCTTTGAAAAATAAGCTACATTTTTTTATTTAATTTTTTGTGGAAAATTTCGATTTCAAGCTCAATTCGTTTTTTGCCGAAGGCTAAAATCCATTTTATTTTTACTCTTTTATTTTATTTGTCCGTGGAAAGAAACTTTTTTGATCGGTGTGGCTATTTTCATTCGAATTATTAGTGCCTTTTTTAAATTAAACGACTTTCGGTAAATAAAAATTTTTATAGGATTTAAAATCGAGTCTTAGTCGCGAATGGTGAAGGGTAGATATTTAGCGGAAGGAAAAAAGGGATTTTAAAGTGTTATAAAAGGAAGAAAAAGAAAGTGAAGGAAAAGAAAATTTTTTTGGAAAGAAATCGAAAGGAATTTCTTACCTTGGTAGAGCTTGAAAGCAGAAATAGTTCAACGACCAGCTAGCAAGAGTATTTATTCAAAAGGAGGAATTAACTCGAGCGAGATGTTACTGCATGGGTGGCAAGAAATTTTATTTTTAACACAAGTCGCACTAGGCCCTGACCTTATTTCGTCTTTGCGACGGAGGCGAAACATATTTCCCCGACGTTCTACTCTAATCTTTTCTTTTCGTAACAACCAGAAATGATTTTTTTACCTTACAAGTGGAAAAGGAAAGCGTGCATATTTCTCTATGCTCCCATCAACTGGGAACGTCGCTTATGCCGCGAAATCATACGCCTTAATTTTGACCATCCCTAAAAGGTTTACAGTATTTCTTCCTTTTACAGTCGAAAGATCGATTTTAAAATTATAGTTAAAAAAGTAATTTTCAGCTTAGTTCGAAATTGAGGAGTGGGTCTCTAAACTCGGGATTAATTTTTAGTATTGAAAATTGAAAAGTTAAAGTCCGTTAAATAACTCTATTTAAAAGCTGCTCCGTGTAAATAAACGGAACGTTTTAATTAGAAGAAGGTAACCTCGGTTAAACTTTGTCGAAGCAGCAAAATTTTGTCATAAAATATTTGTCAAGGCTTTTTCTTTTAATAAATTTTCATTCCAGGCAAATGTTAGATTAGTTAGTTGTATTTGAGCTAGCCCAACGTCTCGAATCGAGCTTTATTTAAACTTGTGCAGAATCACAGATTTTATCGAGAAAACTAATTAGATTCTTAAAATAAACCAAGTTCGGTAGACATTCCCTTTTTCATAAAAGATCCTCTTAGCTTTACGATTCGATATCGAAATGAAGAGTATTTAGTGGACCGAGGAATCTGCATTTTTTGTTAGCAAATACTTTTACCAGATTTTTTCGACCAGTAAAATAATCCCTATACCGTTAAGAGTTGGTTGCAGGCGAACAAAATATTACCTATAAATAATTTGGACCTTTTTTTTCGATAGTACAGTGCTCATTAATTTTTTTAAAGTTAAACCTGACATGATTTTTTTAGCCTTTCCTTAATGCATAACATTAGTTGGCGTTGTGTTCAGTATGGACCATTGCCAAAACACTTTCAAGGACTTTCACAACGCTTCGAACCGCCGTATTATCGGTGTGATTGTTTTCTTCTTGTTAATTTTTATTTTAAAAGCTTTGCAATATTTTCAGCTTTTAGAAATGATCTCTCCGATACCCGCAAAAATATTGAAATTTAAGGAAAGGAAAAATGATTAGGATCCTACGATTTCAAACCTTAAAAAAAACTTCTCTTTTTATTTTAAAATGAAGAATAAGAAGGAACGTAAATTTAAATAAAGCAAAACCTCATTATTTTTTTTCTATAAAAAAGCAAGCCGATTTTCGGAAAAAAAAAACGAAATGTTTTTTAATCGCGCAGTTCTAAATATGTGAAACATGTTGGAATAAATTTTGTCGCTTTGAAGTGATCCGAGAAAAGGAATTGTGGTTTTTTTGTTAAGTTTTTGATCCGAAACCAAATTCGACCAAATTCCATAAGTTTCCTGTGATCGGTTTAAACAAATTTTTACGGCCGAGAAAAGTATAAAATTGACATTTATTTATTAATTTATTTTCTGACATTAGAATTCTCGACAATGGTTTAAGTTAGTTTAAAATATCTGATTCGAATAAATGTTTTCAAGTATTTTTTAACAGGATGTCGTATCAACCATGTATTCGCTTTCCATTTGTTATGCCAAACACACGTACTGTACATTTTCGGCTTTGATTGAAAAAATCAAATGCTTATTTAATTTTTCATTTTTACGTTGGAGAAAAAAAACTGGCGATTTGCACGTTGAAAAGCTGAGCGTTAAAAAAATTATTTTGGAATCCTCTTCGGCCTTTTCATGTTTCCGGGGCAGCTACGAATTTTTAAAAAAAATTTCCTGTTAATTTTCTTTAAAATAAGATTGTCTTTTAGTTTAGCATTTGCTTTCTTTCGGTCGAATATTTTCATTTAGAAAAAGTATCTGGCGAAACAATGTCATTTCGTTTGTATTATATATTCAGAAAAAGCTAAACGAGTTCCCGCGTGTCATCAGAAGATGAAGATGCGTCGTTAACCGTTTAATTAATGAATAAGAAGGCGAAACGAATTTGTTTTCATTAAGTAAAACATTTTTTGTTTCGTTTGAATTTGATTGGCTGTAGATCGAAATCTCCGACACGAAAAATTCTTTGTTCCGAAATTCGCACGACCGATCGTTGTAATTAGGATAATTTCCTTTTGACACCTTATGAAAAAAGTGATCGAAACATTTTGAAAAAACTGATTTAAGTTGTTAAATGTCGGAAAATAGCTGTAGGCCAGGGACAAGAATTTACTCTGGCTCGAGACTTTACGAATCGCGTTTTTTTTTTGTTGCTTTGTAAAGTTCGCGCTGTGCGGTCCGAAACATTTTCCATTTCTGAATTTTGCTCGTGACCTAATGTTAATTTATTTTTTGTAAAGAGAGTTAAGAGCAAAGCTTTGACTATCGCTTATTTAGGATAGTACAGAAGTGGGATCGTCGCAAATTTTATTGTCCTTAGACTCGAGTATTTCGACCACGCACGAGTGGTAGGGGTCAGAAAAAATTAGACCTAATTACAGTTATTTTAGTAAAAGCAATTAAAAAAGTTATTTAAAAATAAAATATGTATTTACGCACGAGACCGCTTTGATTTATAAAAGTGGGAGAATTAAAAGTTATCTTAGTTAAGAAGCTTGTGTTCTTGTCACTCTATAAATAATGATTGATTCATTTAGTAAAGAAGAAAAGGTCACTTAAATTTTGTCGCTTATTAAATTAACCCTCAATCGATAGCATCAATCAATTCGATTTAACCGAAGGGAAATTTAATCCTTTTTTTTATTTCTTTTGTTGTACGGTCAATTTTCAATTGAAAATGACCAAGGTTTTTACGATCGAACGGGGATCAGAATGCCTTAGATCACATCGGAACGAGTTTCCAAAAAATCGGTAGTCAGACTTTTTCCGTGATGCGAACCGTCATGCGATCGAGGCGGAGCTAGAAACTATCCAAGCATAGCCGTTCGAGTGGTTAAATCGTTACAATAATCTTTTTAAAAAACCAGAAAAAAAAAATTGGAATATGTCACAAGAACTTAATCAAGGAAACGAAAGAAGAATACGCGAAGCCCTTAAAGACCTCGTCCCAGGTAATAAAAAACTAGGCAGGCCGAGGGACGAAGGATCCAGAACAACGGTGGTCAGCAGTCGAAAACAGAAAGGAATGTGATATTGTTTGTCGGGAGATGAAGCTAAAGTTTTTTGTATTTCTCAAGGTGATTCCCTGAATGTTCCGACATGTGACCGAACGTGTGTTTACTCGATCTAGAGGGTTTTTCCGCCCGTTTCCCTCCCCAAGTAATTTTCCATAATCTTTTTTTCTATCCAAAGAAAAACAATGGATAACTCGTTCTTTTCACTCGAACCGACACGTAAAAGGTTGCGTGTCCTACGAACGGAACCAGAAACCGAAAGATTGCCCGTATCTAATGCACAGAAACTTTTGTCTGCCTCTGTTTTGAGGCTTTGTTTAGGATTTTTTCTTGAAAATCTAGGTTTTTAGAGTAACGTTTAGCATTTTGAGAGGCGTCAGGAAAGGGCTGCAGGAGAAATGGTTATAGACGAAAATGGAATGCAGATTTTACCGTTGATTATTGTTAATTTTTGTTGATTTTTCGTGTGAAGACGGATTTCCTTTTGCCGCTCGACAAGTACGTT
The DNA here is from genome assembly GCA_023512825.1 of Liposcelis brunnea. NCBI lineage: Eukaryota > Metazoa > Arthropoda > Insecta > Psocodea > Liposcelididae > Liposcelis > Liposcelis brunnea. The sequence continues at coordinate 17,481,841 of CM042065.1, read as the reverse complement.
AAGGGACTTGCTAATTTTCGATGGATGGATATGCTAATATCGATATTTAGTACCTATTTTCCGTGTTTTGTGACGTCGGGCGCCGAAGATATCGACTCGATCATTATCGACTTGTCACTTTTGAAAAATTTGAATCGAGTAGATCAAGTTTTAATGCGAATTTATTTTTTCTTTTCATTTTGTCGAAAGCTTCGGAACAATGAGTAATAAGCACAAAGCAAAGATTTTAAAAAAAGGCAAGCGAAATACAAAAGAATGTAATAAACCGATATTATGAATATATTTTCTCGACTCATGAGGATTGTAGTTGGCCTTGACGTTATCAGTTGATACTTCTTTACAAACATAAGTCGAGTTATTTTTAGATCGGGAGTCTGTTTACACAATAATAGTTTCTACAAGTTTTTTTACCTTATTTTTTCCCAAAGATCGGTACCTCCATCGATTCCTTTCCCATCTCGGCCATCGATTTAAAAAAAAACTAAAAAAAAATTTTAAGTTTTCTTTCCCTTTGTCATTTATTTATATTTTAGGCTTTAGTTATAACTGAAACGGTCTGCTCTGCTCGTTTTGCCTAAGAAACCGAACTTTTTTTTGCGACCAAACGAAAATAATTCTTGAAATAGAATGTTCCACTATTTTTCAACTTTACTTTGTTTTACCCAAGTTTTTAATTCTTCCGAGCGATGTTAGATATTTAACCATGGTAAAATAAGCCTTTTGTTGCGACCGTTATTAAAAAAAGAACCTCAAAAAGGGATAGAAAATAAGGAGATTTAAAAGTGCCGTGAAAGGATTCTTTTGATTTAGCTTCTTGTTTTTTTCGCTAATATATACAGTATAAGCCTCCTTTTTAAGCTTTTCAGAGCGAACCGTTTTGAAACTTTGTGCTCGATGTATTGTCTAAAAAAAAAAGTTATAAAAAATGTAGCTCTCATCGAGAGCGAGAAGAAAGCCGGAACTTGGGAAAAAATTGTAGGTTTCTTTTCGGAAATTCCTGCATCGGCTGGCGATGTTAATTTTTCTCGAAATTTCCTCTTTTTCGTCGGTAGCTTTAAATAACGAGTTTAATTTGGACGGATCCCTTGGCATACGGCAGCTTCCTTTACCGAAAGCTTAATTCTTCCGTTAAATATTTATTACCAATCAGCTTTTGAAGATTAAGAGGATGCGTGTGTCTTTTAGATGTGATACATAATTTAAATGTAATTACTTGCCGGCTCAAATCTTAAATCGAAATGAAAAAGATTTGTAAACGTACTCTTGTCCTTCCTTTTATTCTTTAGGTGGGAGTTGTGAAAAAAGAAAAAGGAAAAACGAATTCTTATTTTTTGTTTACTCGCGGTGTGTTGTCGTAGTCTCGAATTAAAATTTTGGTTAAAATTAAAAATTTAAAATGAGCAACAGGAACTGGAAATTGAAACCGGAGGACTCTTACGACGGATTAGTCAAACTGTTACCTCCTTTGGCCGGGATATTCGAAAACGTAGACGAAGCCACGTGCGAAGAGGTTTACAAAAAAATGAAAAAAGAAGAAAAAATTAAATGCAGCAAAAGCGAAATGATTTCGAGCATCGAAAACGGGATTCTTTTGGGACTTTTCGACGCGAGTAAAGAATATACGTTGAATCCGGAGTTTTCTTCGCGACCGTTCGGAAACGAAAATCGCCGACGGTTTTCGGAAACGGGAAATCGGGACGTGCCCAAGGCCCGAACGGATGACGGTCCGGACTTGGAAGAATACGTGAAAAAAAGGCGGATGCTCAGAAACGAAAAATTAAGAAACAAATATCTGTCTTTGCATTCGAAAAAGGACAAGAAAAGCAAAAGGATATCGAAGGAAAAATCGGTCAACGAGAAAGTGTTTCGAAAAGAGAGTTTTTGCAAATGCCAGGACAAAGCCCGACCCGAGGAAAAGAGCTTAGAGAGAGCGGATTCGAAAATCGGTATCAAAAAAGAAAAAGTTTCAAATTCTAAATTGTTAGTCAAGAAGAAAACTTTCGAATCGGAGCCACCTTACTGCGACATTTTTACATGATCCTGTTTGTTGAAAATTTGTTTAGAAATATATAACCGGTTAGCTTTTAAAAAAAAAGAAAAAGCTTTTCCGAATTTCCCTTGTTAGAATAATTATAATATAATACCCACTCGATGAGTGGGAAACGAACGCTTTCTCGCCATATTACATCCTATTCGAAAAGCAGGAAAGAGCCCGAGGGAATAATTTAATGAATTAAAAGTTTTTTAGTTCCGGCTTGCTTTAAGAAAATTCAAATTTCCACCTTTAAAAAAAAAAATCCTAATACAATTGTTGTTATCGTTTCAGTCGAAGAAGATTTCATCAATGTGACGTCCAAGAGAATAAATTATCCAGGGATGGGATGAATTTTGCCGACTTGGACGAGCCCTCATCAATTCCAAACATGTGCAGGTAAAAATAATAAAGTAATCACTCTACGAAAACTTTGAACGCCTCAAGAGCCCATTTTATTTATTTTTTTTCTCATTTCGATTTCGGCAAGTTTTATTTAGTTTTTATCTGAACCTTAACTTGTCGCTATACCGACCGAAAGATAAACAGACACGAGTTTAATAAAGTTTTCGTATCGCCAAAATTTGGTCTTCCTTAATTAAAATCCCACATATTTTATCTTATCTCGGGATGAAAAGTTCCGAGCTATACAAGTCTCTCTTTATTAATTAAAATTCGTTTTCGAAAAACCGATCAAGACGCATTCGCTCTCTTACGTCTCGGGCAAAGTTAAAAAATTTCAAATCAAAAAATTGTTTTTTTATTTAGAGGTTTATTCCCAAAAATAGTAATTGAAACCTTGTGAAATGTGGAATTCTTAATGGTTTAATTTCTTCCTGGAACGCCGGAAAATGGACGATAGCATTAACTTTTCTGAAAGCGGGAAAAGAAAAGGATTTCCTTCTTGCGTGAAAGTCAACAAACTATGATCCCTACTGGAGTTACCAACCTTGAATATTCTTCAATCTTTCCATTAAAGTCCATCAGTTTAATTAAGTTATTTCGTGAGATTGCTTGCTCTTTCTTCTCAATTTGAGTTTTTATTTTTTTTCTCTTTTAATTAAATTAAAACCTAATTTTTTTTTTTTTTTAAATGACAGATGAAGGGATTCGTCGGCCGGAGTGCTGAGTGCCGGCCATGAGCCCTGGCTCATCCTGCCTGGTGCTGTTTTCGCTGTTACTCGCCGTCCCCACTGCCCCTCGGCTCCTTAAAAAGAAGCAGCTTACCGTAGGCTACATGACTGCTATCAAGGGTGACCTCAAGGATCGACAAGGATTGACCGTTTCGGGAGCTCTAGCTTTGGCTTTGGAAGAGGTAAATTGGAAGGGACCAATTAATTTTTCAAAATTAGAGGATAACGAAAGGTTCTCGGGCACTATTAAATCCGTCCCCGATCCATGACACTTAAAATGACGAGAAGCATTTACCGAAAGAATATTCTGCTTTCAGATAAATAATGACACGATGTTGCTTCCTGACGTGGAATTGTTGTTGAGATGGAACGACACGCGGGGTGAAACGGTCGCTGCGACCCGATTTATAACGGATATGGTTTGCGAAGGAGTTTCCGTATTTTTCGGTCCCGAACATTCGTGCCTGGTCGAAGCCATCGTTGCACAATCTCGAAACATTCCTATGATTAGCTATGTAAGTTTCTTTTATTCCGTTTCTCTTGAAAATAAATTTTGCAAGGCCGATTAAATAAAAATTATTTTAATTAATCGATTTCTAAGCCGATCTATTACGAATTTCATATTTATGCGCGTAAATTTTGATACTTTTATCCGTGTCAAAGAAAAGATTTATCTAAAGTTTTTTTTTTTTTTTTTTTTTTTTTGGGCAATTGGCTAACGGTTTGCAAGGTTTGAAAGTTTTTTTTTTCAATTGAAAATCAAAGGACGAGGTTTTAGGAAAGTGATGACTTTATGCTTAACGTAAGTTCGTTGCCTTGAAAAAAAATTTAGATCCTAAAGAAGCCTGTTTCTCAAGGAACACGTTGTATAATAAAGATCAGGTTGTTTATGTGAGAGCACTAAACCTAAGTTCTAAAAATAACTACGTTTATTAAAACAAACATCAGTAAACACGTCTCTTTAGTTGCTGATCAACCGAGGTTACGATTCCCTTTCGGCCCGAAGGTTCGTCAAAAAATTGCGCTCTTCCTTTTCGCCCCGATTTTTTTACGATTCCCAAATTAATACTGTAACGAAAATAATTTCATTGAAACGCCTTCATTAATCCTTTAATCGTTTTTATTAAGTCGGAAAATTATGCAACGTCGTCGCAAACGTCCTCGTCCGGAATATTCCGGTTAAGCAGTTATATTATTTTATAGGAGATGGCACTACTTCCTTGTCAAATAAAGTGAAACATTTCCCAATTTTTTTAAAAACGTAAACAAAGTTTATTTTCTTTCTTTTTTTGAGCGGAAAACCCAATCCATTAGGCGGCAATTTAAATCTTCTTTTTGTTTATTACTTAACTGCAAAAATTTGTATTTAAAAAAAAAAAAATTAAAAATAAGAATTTAATTATAAACATTTGCACGTGTGGATCTTGATTTTTAAAGTATTGAAATAAAGTTTTGGTTTCTTAAGATTTATTATAGATGGTAAAATAAAAAGGGACTGTCGGTGGTTGTATAAGTCTCGATAAGGTGGTCGAGATGATTCCTCGAGGGTTCGCGGTTCGCAGAAAGAAACGCAGAGGTTCCCGCGATTTAAGGATAGGTTTTTTTCCTTCTTTTTTTGTTGCCGCTGTCATAGATGTAGATCGCAAAGTGGTATTTACGATACGGCCGTGTTAGAAGAAGTTTGGCACGGCCGTTGTTACGCTAATCTGTTGAAAAGAATGTCTGCCAGTCGCTCGAAGGCAATAAAAATGGGAATGACGCCATTTGGTCTAGTGCGTTCAGGTAGCAGACCAGTTTCGATCATCACGCAATCCGATCCCTAGAGGTAAGCGGTTCTGAGGAGTCTTCCAAAAATATCCGCGGTGTCTTGTTTTAAAAGCAAATGTTCTCGTCGCATCGAAACGAGAAAATCTGGAAAGCTTTTGACCGGAAGCCTTTCCTTCATTCTGATGTAAATACTTTAAAACTTTGCATACTGCGACGTTTTTGCGGTCGGAAATGATTCCGATGGTTATCTTTATTTCTAATGAACGCCTAAGCACGATTTAATTACGAACCGAGATTTTTTTACATCGGAACATGTACACTGTACATGTTCCGATGTCCTTACGCACTGTACATTGTACAGTGCGTAAGAAGCGAAAAAAGCATCTCGGATGAGAAAAAAAGGAGGCTCGTCCTAGCCTCGAGGCCGAGTTCTTAAAGTTATTATGACTCACCAAATGGAAATCGGAATCTTCTGTGCCATTCGGTTTCACTTTCTTCGTAAAAATTAATTTCACCTTCTTCGGCTCCTTTAAAATTGTTCAAGTCCCAATTGGTGTATCGGCTGCTTTTTTTTTTTTTTTTTTTTTTAATAATAAAGAAAAAACATTTTTATTTTTTCAGAAATGCCTAGATGACGAAGCTTCAAAAGTACCTACTTTCGCTAGAACCGAACCGCAAAATCATCAAGTGACAAAGTCAATCATCTCACTGCTCAAATATTATAGTTGGAAGAAATTTTCGGTGATTTTCGAGGAGAAGTGGGCGACGGTGGCTAAATCTTTGCATTCGCAAGCGACCACCAACAACATGACCGTCAATCACATGAGGAAAGTAGTGGACGAGCATAAATGTTGCGAAGAAAAATTAGCCTGCTGTCATTCTGGCTATTGGTACCAAGTCATCCAGGAAACTAGAAACCGTACCAGAAGTAAGCTCTTTTTATCTAGATATGGTTTCGAGCTTTCACAATGCCAGAACTTCCGACAAAAAGTTTACCTTGACGGACGTTAGTGGTCCCGGTAAATAAAGTTTTCAATCCTTTTTCTTCTGTTTCAGTCTACGTGTTTCTCGGACGTGCCGTGGCTTTGATCGATATGATGATGACCATGCAAGCTCTTCAACTATTCGATAACGGGGATTATATGGTTATCTACGTCGACATGATGACTTATTCTACCAAAGAGGCTCAGAAATACTTGTGGAGTAAGTACAAGAGCAAAGATTCCAATTTGAACGGCGGCATCTCTTTCTAGAGGCATCGGACCTAACCTGAAAATTTATTTTATTTGACGGTAATGCTCGAAAATATTTCTTTTCGTTGCAGAGCCTACCGCTTTTGAGAAATACTCGTCTTGCGACGAACAAAAAGATTTTTTACAACGAGCCAGATCTCTTTTGGTAGTGGTGTCTTCTCCGCCGACCAACGAATACGAAAATTTTACGCAAAAAGTTAGGGAATACAATGCAAAAGAACCGTTTAACTTTACCACGCCTAAACTTTTCGAAAATATCCAATATCAAAAAGTGAGTATCGAACGAGGCTATTTTTTCTATCGACAACGAAAAACAATCAAGATTTAATTTCAGTTCGTTTCCATTTACGCCGCTTATTTGTACGATGCGGTCAAGCTTTATGCTCGAGCTTTGGATTATTTAATAAAAGAAAGAGGGAACAACGTTACGGAGGACGTGATCGATGACATTGCTAGTAACGGCACCAACATCATCCAAACTATTATCAAAAATCGAACCTACGAAAGTGAGTCCTTTTCTTTTTGATAAAAAAGGTAAACTTGTAGCTAAACGGTAAAATCGTGTTTCAGGTGTAACGGGAGCGACCATCAAATTAGACATGAACGGAGATTCCGAAGGAAACTTTTCCGTGCTAGCTTTAAAACCGTTTAATCTTGTTATCGAGAACTTTACCTGCGGGTATCACATGATGCCAGTCGGGCAGTTCCAACAAAGTGATCATCCAGTGAGTGAGTTGGCTTTTAACCTCTCTAAAATTTAGTTTCTTCCCGCATGACCCTCGTACAAAAAATGTCAGGCCCTAGATATTTCACGCTATCATTCCCAGATTTATAAGAGGTGAAATCGATCCATGAATATTTAATCGATACCGATAATAAAAAGGATTCTTTATCTGAGAAATTGGGAAACGAAAGATTTTATTTTACAGGAGTACAAATTAAATTCGCCGAATTATGCACCGGACTGGCCTAGCGGCAGAAAGCCCGACGACGAACCGTCTTGCGGTTTCGACAACGAACTTTGCGCTAAAGACGACACTCATCAAAACAGCGTCGTCGCTGCGGGGACTCTAGGGGTGCTCTTGTTTTGCGCCGCGGTCGTCACGGTCTCGATATATCGAAAATGGAAGATCGAACAAGAAATCGAAGGTTTGCTTTGGAAAATCGAACCTCACGAACTCCACGGCTACCTACCGACGGACGTCATGTCTTCTCCTAGTAAAGTGAGGACGCCTTTCCGAGAGTAAACTTTATTAAAATTTATTAAATCGACTCGAGTTTACGGGAACGTTTTTATTTTCAGTTAAGTCTCGTTAGCGCTACTTCCTACGAATCGAGATGCGGACCTCAGGTGTTCGCCATGACCGGTCAGTTCAAAGGAGTCGTGGTCCGAATCAAAGAATTAAAATTTTCAAAGAAAAAGGACATATCACGCGACGTGATGAAAGAAATGAGACTTTTGAGAGATTTGAGGCACGATAACATTAACTCGTTCATCGGGGCTTGCGTCGAATCTTTCAGAGTTCTCATCGTGACGGATTATTGCGCCAAAGGAAGTCTTTACGTAAGTCGCTAGAATCGGATGAAAGTTAAAAGTTTCGGCGATGAAAACGTTTTTAAACCGTTTATTTAGGACATCGTCGAGAACGAAGACATCAGGCTGGACATAATGTTCGTGGCTTCGTTGGTTCACGACCTGATCAAAGCCATGCTTTTTATACACAGTTCCGTCTTGATTTGCCACGGAAATTTAAAATCTTCTAATTGCGTTGTGACGTCCCGTTGGGTTTTGCAAGTGACGGATTTCGGCCTTCACGAATTGAGACAATGCGCCGAAAACGATTCCATCGGAGAGCACCAGTATTACAGAAGTAAGCCCTTTTCGAACACGTTTCGGCTCGAGCCGATAGATCCAACAAGTTTTAATTTATTTTCGTGGCACAGACATGTTTTGGAAAGCGCCGGAGTTGCTCAGGGAATCTTGCGCTCCGGTTCGAGGAACTCAAAAAGGTGACGTCTACGCTTTTGCCATCATTCTTTACGAAATAATCGGGAGGAAAGGACCTTTCGGAGCCTGCGGCTACGAACCCAAACGTGAGTATTTAATAATAACACCGTAATTAAAACCTTATCATAATTATCTTATCTGCGGCACTGTTATTTTACAGAAATTATCGAGCTGGTGAAAAGTTACCCCGAAACAGGAGGAGAACCGTTCCGACCGGATTTAGACCTTCTGAGGGAATCCGAAATCGGTTGTCCGGAATACGTAACGAGCTGCATCGAAGACTGTTGGTCCGAGGTTCCGGAATTGAGGCCCGATTTCGCCGTTATTAGAACCAGGCTAAAGAAAATGAAAGACGGAATGTAAGAAAATAATATTTAGAGCAAATAATTATAAGGCAACATTCATTATATTACACCCGTTTAATTTTAATTTTTCAGGAAACGAAATATAATGGATCAAATGATGGAAATGATGGAAAAATATGCAAACAACTTGGAAGATTTGGTTACGGAAAGAACTAGGCTTTTGTTTGAAGAAAAACAGAAAACCGAAGATTTGCTGAATAGAATGTTACCGGCGTACGTATATAATAACCGTTTTTCTTTCATTGACATTTGAAAACTGGTTTCGATCGAATCTAAAAAAAGTCAAATCTTTATTTTAGCCCTGTAGCTGAAAGACTGACCAAAGGAATAGGAGTGGAACCGGAATCCTTCGATCAAGTAACGATATATTTTAGCGATATTGTAGGTTTCACCGCTATGTCAGCCGAGAGCACGCCGTTGCAGGTATTTTTTTCATTCTCTCCGGTTAGCAAATCATTAATCTTTTAACGAAGAAATAATTCCGTTTAATTCGATATACTTAATTCCTAAGAAATACAGCAAGCTAACTAAAAAGGGAAATTATTAAATTCATTTTTTAAACCGTTAAAATCTGCAAGATATTTATATTAAAAAATTATTTTTTTAATTAGGTGGTAAATTTTCTCAACGATTTATATACTTTGTTCGACGGTATCATCAAAGGCTACGATGTCTACAAAGTGGAAACCATAGGCGATGCTTATATGGTAGTGTCGGGATTGCCGATCAGGAACGGAGATCGACACGCAGGAGAAATAGCTTCCATGTCTTTAGAACTATTAGAAGCCGTTAAAAATCATAAAATTGCTCACAGACCTCACGACACTTTAAAGTTAAGGATCGGAATTCATACAGGTAACTTGATTACTCTTCGCGGCTCTGTCGGCTTTCCCTTGCTCTTCCTTCCCTTGCCAAAAGAATTTACAGAATTAAAAAATTCGGCCGCGTTCTCGAGATATTTGCATTTTTAGGTTTCACTCTAACGAAAAAAATGGGCGTTTTTTCGATGTTTTCAAATCGATATTTCAATTTCGATATATGAATTTTTTAACTCAAAACTGGCCAAAATATCGATGAATTATATACTGGGAGATGTATTTTAATCTGAGGAATCGATTAAGACTAGGTAGAACACTCAGTTTTTCGTTTTCGAAAAGATATTTAGGAAAAACGGATTTTTAATATCGAACTTTATCGAAAATCGATTTTTACAGAAAGATGATTTTTCCTACGCTCTAGAGCTGCAAACTATAGCTTAGCAGACGTATTTCGATGCAAGGAATCCGTTGGAATTTACAGAATTAAAAAATTCGGCCGCGTTCTCGAGATATTTGCATTTTTAGGTTTCGCTCTAACGAAAAAAATGGGCGTTTTTTCGATGTTTTCAAATCGATATTTCAATTTCGATATATGAATTTTTTAGCTCAAAACTGGCCAAAATATCGATGAATTATATACTGGGAGATGTATTTTAATCTGAGGAATCGATTGAGACTAGGTAGAACACTCAGTTTTTCGTTTTCGAAAAGATATTTAGGAAAAACGGATTTTTAATATCGAACTTTATTGAAAATCGATTTTTACTGAAATATTTTTTTTCCCACTCCCAAGAGCTTCAAACAATATCTTAGCAGACGTATTTCGATGCAAGGAATCCGCTGGAATTTACAGAATTAAAAAATTCGATCGCGTTCTCGAGATATTTGCATTTTTAGATTTCGCTTTAACGAAAAAAATGGCCGTTTTTTCAATGTTTTCAAATCGATATTTCAATTTCGATATATGAATTTTTTAGCTTCAAACGGGCCATAATATCGATGAATTATGTACTGGGAGATGTATTTTAATCTGAGGAATCGATTAAGACTAGGTAGAACACTCAGTTTTTCGTTTTCGAGAAGATATTTAGGAAAAACGGATTTTTAATATCGAACTTCATCGAAAATCGATTTTTGCTTAAATATTTTTTTTCCACCTTTCCACATCTTCAAACTGTATACTACCAGACGTATTTCTATGCAAGGAATCCATTCTTTTGGGTGGTTTTTTTTCAGGTCCTGTAGTGGCAGGCGTCGTCGGTTTGACCATGCCCCGTTACTGTCTGTTCGGAGACACCGTCAACACGGCTTCTAGAATGGAGTCCAACGGAGAAGCTTTAAAAATTCACATATCTTCGCAATGTCAAGGTGCTCTCACAAAAATCGGAGGGTATGAAAAATATATTTTCTTTACATTTAATATTCGTTACAATTTAGTTTAATGAAGAAATTTTTTTTTTGGAGTAGGTACATAACGGAAGACAGAGGGTTGGTGCACATGAAAGGGAAAGGAGAAGTAAAAACCTATTGGTTGGTGGGAGCGAATTCCAACGCCATTCAGAAACGGGAGGTCGATTTGGCGGAGCTGCCGCCTTTGTTTTGCAGACCGAGGAAGTCTCCAAATTTGAATTCGAGGCAAGCCTCGCTGTGCGGAGGTTTCGGGGCAGGAAGCAGACGTCAATCAAGCGTTCCACGAGGGGCCGGAACAGACGCGGAAACGGCTTCTTCGGTCAACGTTCCCGCTCCCGAATCCAATTCATCTCTGAGAGTCTTAAAACGTCTCATCGATCGCTCTCCTTTGTCGTTACCGGATCCGTCCGCTTCGAAGTTGACGCTCGACGTGGGAGCTTTGGAAAATCTCGAAAACTCCGCGTCTTCCGTCCCGTTGCCTTTCGTCGACTGTCCCTTAAAATGTTCCAAATCTTTGGATCCTTTTCCTAACAAGAAAAGGCTCGAGTCCTGCGTTTCGAAATCGAAATTGCCTAATCATTCTCGTTCTCTAGAAAACTGTACAAAGCAGACGTTCGTACCTCTAGTCAATAACAACATACCGAACGGGACCGTCGCCGGAGGCGAAGGAAGTCGGGACGACGCGGAGGCACCCCTGCTTCCTCCGACCGACGCCGCCAGGATCGTCCGTTACCGGAAACGAAACAACTCGGACGAATTTCCGGAAACGGCTCCTAAAAGGTGGCATTCTTTAGAGGAAGTTCTCGAACCGGATCCGGAACCTTCTCCTGCCGCTAAAAAATCTTCCAAAACTAGAAGTTCCATCAGGTGGTTGGTCGGTTTATTGCACGGTAACGGCTTACGAACCAGCGATGCTTCCTTGAGAAAAGCCGTTCACGCTTACAGCGACCTGCAAGCCGACAGGCAAAGTATTGTTTAAAATAATATCTAAGTGTTTTAAAAATTAAAAAAGTATTGGCTACTTCCTTGCGCTCAAGACTTAATAAAAAAGTATAGTTTTATTCGGAATCGAATTTAAATATTTTACGAAGTACTCTGCTGTAAGTGATTCGAAGTCGGAAAGGCCATTTATTTATTTGGGCTAACTGCCCAAATTTGACACAAATTTAACTTATGGACGAAGAAAAACGAGGTTTTTTTCCTTTGATGATTATCTCCTTGGGGCCGATCCCACCAAGAAAGTTTAAAGGTAATCGAGTTTAATATATTGTAAAGAAGAGAAGATGAACCTTTTTTAAACAATTAAGTAGATTAAACTCGATTATTCATTAAACTTCGTTGGTGGGACTGACCCTAAAAATTGTCCAAGATAAAGTTTCTTAATGGAAAAGACTAAACACGTATTTATTGCTTGTTTTAATTAACAATTTTCCTCGTTTTCGATTCAAAATACGAGTTTAGGTATTGGTAGAGCAAATTCCATGCCCTATGCGAAACTAATAGTCACGGTCTTAAAAATAACAATTTTTATAACTTTTTAAGGCGGGAATGAGTTTTTCTATTCGTCCCTATTCACGTAAATGTTATTAGGAAAACGTGCAACGAATTTGTAAACATCGAGTAATTCCTTCGCCATAAGTTTTGCAAGAACGTGAAAAAAAATCAGATCATCTTACTGCAGTTTGCTTTCCTAGAACTTTATTTTGATATAAATAGTGAAGACTCTCGTAAGACAGTTTAACAACGTTAAAGAAGGAGGAGGAGCTTTCGGTGTTTTGGCAATTTTAAACATTCCTCGCCGATAGTTTCGATGGTACCGGTTTATATTAAGCCCAAATTTAGTGAATAAGTTGTACCCTTTTCTTCTCTTTAAAAAAAATTAAATGGACCGTTTGATTTTTGCAATGAAAATGTTTTCATATGAAACAACAGCTTTTTTCTTATTGAACAAAGAAACGATGCGAAACTATTCGGATGTTGCAACATTAATAAGAATGTTTTTAAATAGTTGATTTTGAGCATACCAGGGTTAGCAGTTGTTTAAAATAAAAAAAATAAAAAAATATCTGAAAATTAAATAAGCCTGCAATATTTTTTCAGGTTACGGTGCGGAGTATAATTTCCAGAGTCTACCATAAATAATTTTTTTTAACGATTTACTTATTTAGTTATTTATTTTGCGCGATTTTCAAAATGAATTTTCCGTCAAGATGTGGCCAAACACTTAAAATTTTATTTCCTCGTGTGAATTTTTAAATTAATTAATTATTTATTTATCTAATTAAATCTGATTTTATTTTTGTACGAATCGATGTACTTCCTAGTTATTGTTAAGTCGTGGCCATAGTTATCCTTCATCACTTAGAACCGTCTAGGATCTCTTGCGAAATTTTATTGACGGAACATTTTGTGGTAAATAAAGGCAAAATCGAGACTTGGGTAAAATCATTCTCAATCGTCGAGAAAAAATTGATTGCGGTGATTTTTATTCTTCGTCGTAGAAACGTAGATTGTAAGTTATTAATTTCTTGAACAAAAAAGTATTTTTAAAAGATCAAAATTGTAAAATTTTTTTTCTATTTTTGTTGAGAATGATTTCATTTTTGAGACATAATTTAGAAAAAACTAAGTGTGATTTCCGGTGATCGCCGGAAACTTCAACTCGGTAATTTTAAATTGTAAATATCATGTTGAATCATCCTTGACATTTAGTCTTGTTTCAAATTTTATCTCGTCTTATATTACTGTTAATTTTGTAAATATTTAACCTTAATTCGTGCCATAAAAAAATTTACTAGGAGGGATGTAAATTTTTGTGTTTTTAAAAAAAGTGGATAGATAGGTTAAAATATGGGTAAAGACTTAAAAAAAAAAAGTTGAAGTTGGCTGTGAAAGTAGTTTGTAATCATGTAGCATAATCGAATACAAAGAGACTTTTTTTTATTATAATTGCTTTTCTGTATAATGATATAAAATTATCATGTGTAATAAAGTGATTTTATTTTACTTAAAAAACATGGGGTTTCGTGTTTGCAAACGAACCGTTCTATTACTTTCCATTAAAGTCCGCTTTTGTCGCGTCCGATTGAATTTCCCGTAATCCTTGCGATTGATCGAATAAAAGAGGATTTGTCGATATGAAAATAATTTGCGATTTTCGTGCTCCGTTTTGAAATTGAGAAAACAAATAGCCGGTTCGAGTCGGTGTAAAATAAAAGAGAGCTTACGCGATATCGAAATGTCAATCTCAACGTAGAGTAACTAGTGTGAAAAAGACACGATAAATCTCTGACATTACAAGTGATAGTCTTCATTATAAGCCGCTCGAATGACGAATGTCCGCTTCGATCCCTTTTGATTAGACACGCATTTTTCCAGTACTACCTAAAATTTTTAGTTTTTAAAATTTTAAGTTTTTGCCTAAGCGGAAACCGAAAAAGTTTTTTCGTAGAAAAACTACGCTTCTTCGTGATCGTTTTCGTTTACGGTTTACCTTCCACTTTTAACGAATAAACGCTCTAAAGAATTTGAAGAAAATAAGAATGAAGCATATAAACCTAATAAAGTAAGTCTAAGATCGAATTCACAACAAGAAAAAAATAGCTTTCGGAAAAGCAAACGGTTGTAACTAAATTGCCAAAAAAAGAGCAAGATAAAAGGAACAGGCCACCCATGGCTAGGCCGGAAACTCTATATAGGTATCGTTAACCCACTCTAACGCAGCAGTTAGTTGTCCGTAGTATGTGGAAAAACGGCATGAACGTAAGTTTATTTTTTAAAATGATTATTAAAGGAAAAAAATTTTTAATTCGGTAAGTTAAACAAGACGTGTTTTACTCCAACTTTTTATCCAATTAAAATTCTGATTACGAACGATACTTACGGTAAAAAGGAAACTCGAAAAAAATCCTTTTCTTTTTTCGGCACGTAAAGTGTTGCGCTTCCGTTACTTTTCAGCCTCAGTTTCTTCCGGGTCGGTTCTCGCAATTTTTTAAAATAAACGGGGGAAAAAATCGGCCCAGACAAAAGGAGACTAATTAACGTTCATTTGAGTTCCCTTCAATTTAATATCGTTTGAAATCTACCTTTTCAAATAGTAAGAATAATTTTTTTTTACATTTTTTATTTTCATCCGTCATTCGTCAGATTTTCTCGGAAAAAATCGAAAGGAAAAATAAATCGTCTTAAGTCGATAATAAAAAAGACACAAAAGAAAGTTGAGACAACGAGGATTCGGGAAATTTTTTGAGGTAATCTTGACACTTATTAAAACCTACGTCCGAGATTTCAAAAAACCATTAATCGTTAACAGGTGTTTCCTCTGCCAGTCTGACGTCGACCAATTTTTTTATTCTTTGGAGAAATAAAAAAGATGATCCTTTTCGTGTTGTTCTTCTGCGGGGCGGTTTCGGGAGAACCGATTCCGAAGAACGACGCGGACGTTCCCGGAGGTTTTACCCCGTTTAAGCCGACTAAAACCAGAGCGGGAGACAAACCCTGGTGGGGCCCGGCCAGATATTCCTCTGCCACCCAATATCCGGAGCTCAGGTCGAAACTTTACCAAGGAGATATTCTTCTTCCGGGAAACGTCGATTCCAGGAACGCGATCAAGATCAAAAAATACTTGTGGACCAACGGAACCATCCCTTACAAGTTCGCTCCCAACTTCAGTAGGTTTCTTAAGGTTCTTACGAAGCGTTTGGTTCGAAAAAGCGTGCCTACTACACATATTTATTTTCAGCCGAAACGGAAGACGGGATGATCAGGGAAGCGATGAAGGTGATAGAAACCAAATTGGATTCCTGCGTGAGATTCGTGGAATACAAAAATCAGGTGGAACACGTCGAATTCAGAAAAGTTCCTAACAAAGGATGTTACGCCATGATAGGACGAAGGCCGGGTAAAAAGGACTCTCTGCCAATTAATCTCCAGGTCTGAAATCTTCGTAGCGTTAATCGAAAGGATAATTATCGATCCGTACCGTTAAAAATGAATTTTTTTTAAGGCCCCGGAATGCTACGCCAATCGAGGGATCATAGAACACGAACTGCTCCACGTGGTCGGTTTGCTTCACGAACAAGCCAGGCCGGACCGAGACGATCACGTGATCGTTCATTGGGAAAACATCGATCCCGCATATTGGAGCGATTTCTCAAAAGCGAGAACCAAAGACGTCACCACTTTCGATCTTCCTTACGACTACAAAAGCATAATGCATTACCCGAAATGGGCCTTTTCCAAAAACGGAAAATCTACGATAACGGCAAAGGTAAAATAAATTTTTCAATCATTTTTTTGAGATAAATTTTTGTTTTTCTCTACAAGCAAAGGGAATCGTAACCGTCTCCCGAGACGCTTTTAGTGTTACGATTTCATCAAGAGAATATCGTCAAAAGTGTGTTTGTCAATCTCGCAAACTTATCTAAGGTTTAGTTCATCGAATATCGCATTTCGACTTCAATCTAATAAGAACCGTATATTTGTAACAGATTGCAAGTTACATCGGCGGCATATTCTCCCGACTGCCCGGTTTTTTTTTTTTTTGTTTTGTTTTTTTTAATTTACTGTTTTTTATTGCCAGGGCAACCCCAAACTGGAACTCGGGCAAAGAGACGGGCCCACGGAAATCGACGTTAAAAAAATAAAAAAAATGTATCGCTGCAACTACTGAAAACATCCGCGGCAATAAAAGGACCACTTTTCTATTTTAAAAGGTTAACAGCGAGCCAACTTTTCTGCTAATACTACCTACCGGACGGTCTGATTTTTCAATCTACTACTGCTCTCGTTTTAAATTAACCATTTCGAATCTTAAAAAATATCCCAAGTTTTCCTTAGATGTAAATTCGGATTTTATAATATAAAAAAAGCTTTTTAAATCATGAGTTATGCGGTCTTTTACTTTTTTAAGTCATATGAAACAAATATTTATTAGATTATAGTTTCACTCGATAAAGTTTTAACAATTTCCCTTTAGAAAACTCAAAAATAGCGAACACGTTAATCTAAACGTTCTTTTTAAGGCGCCTGCTTTGGAATTTAGCGACGCGACCGTTTCTTGAAAGCGAACGCTTGGTTTTCTTCGCTGTTTCATATAAAAAAAGAAAACGTTCGGCAATCGGCCGAAGATAACGCGGGAAGATAGAAAATTGAAAAAAGGAAATCCGTTAAGGATCGGCCGTGAATTTTTAGTTTTTCATGTTTGACAAGGAATCTGAATCAATCAATCGAAGGTGAATGCGAACCGACATCGCTGCTCGACTCGAGCTTTTCCATTCGACGACCGACACGCGGCTCGAACGGTTACGCCAACCTTCCCATTTACCATTCGTTTTCGCCGAAAGCTTTACATCTTCGTTAATATCGTGTAAGTACATTTCCATTTTTTTTAAAAAAGTGTATTTAAATTTATTTATTTATTTCCTAATCGTTAGCTCCTAATCCAATCGGTTTTCCAAGTTATTTGGTCTTTTTTTTTTAAAGTTTTGCCTGGCCGATATCAAACCCAAAGGATAAATAATCTGTCATCTCCAACGTAAAATTAATACGATCACGTGGGTCAGATTAAAATTATTCCGAGTTAATATGGTGTACGTTATCGCTAAAAAAGAAGTTAAGGCTAGGAAAAAGTTAATTATATTTGTGTCAAGTGAAGTAAACGATTCGACTCGAAACGACAAATTATTTTTTTCTTAAGAGTAATTCGTTTTCGACACGAAACCGTCGAATAAAAAGCGGTATATGAGCGGGCTTTTTATTTATTTCGAGTGTTAATAATTTAGGAATTTCGCGATGATTTACGGTCGGTGCAGATAAAAGAGGTTTCCCGGCAGGAGAAAGGCAAAACTTAAAAAAGGGAATTTTTTATAATTGAGGAAACTCTTTAGCCCCTTTGTTATTTTCGCCGCTACGTTAGCACTGTTTTCTATTTAACTTTTTCCTTCCAGTTTTCGTGCAGCGAAAAAATTCATGGAAAAATTTACTTTGCCTATCATGGCTCCATAAAAGATGATAAAAAAAATGACGGTTGCTTTCCACCGAAATCTACGAGTCACTTTTACTGTTTTAATTCTTATTTGCTTTTATCATCGTTACTCCCAAAAATTAATTAGCTCGTATATTTCCCAAGTTGGTATTTCAATATGTGAACTCTCGGATGATCACATAATAATCGGATAATCCTACTAAATTTTCTGCTTGATTTACACGATTTAGTCTATCTTTTATTTATTTGTTTCGGTGATTTTTTTTATAATAAGGGGAGGAAATTTTTTTTTACTCCCGAAAATCAAAAAATTAAAAAAAAGAGTCGGATAAGGGAATCGGCAATAGGTTTACAATTGACCTGACACGTAAAAAGAAAAAGTATCGAAACCGATTCTTTCATTAGCTATAGAATTTTTTTAGGTCTACGCGAGACCCTCTATACGCCGTCCTCGTCTTATAGAAAATTAAATAGTTTCGACCCATAACATTTCAGATACTAACGGTAAGTGTGAAAATTGAAAGAACCACTTTAATCGAAGAGCCGAAAATCTTTTCACTCGAGAGGATATCTTCCACGTCATATTTTTGAATAATGGGAAATCGTTCGGAATACTTTGATTTCGATTCGGATTTCGAATCCTGACCTATGTGCAAACAAGCGCAGACTTTAAACTTTTAAAATATTTTCTCGTAATTAGCAGTATCGTCTATAGTGAAGATTCGGCAGAGCCGGAAGTTTTTCTTTATCGGGTTTGACCTGGTGTAAATAACATCCTCGTGTTAATATTTTCTCGGGTTCAAAATCAAAGCGAGATGTCCTCTTTACGACTGTTTATCGATTAAAAAGTTTTTAAAAAAAGGGAGGAGTGAGAAATAAATGAAGTGATGTCGGAGTGAAAAGAGTAAAGTGTGCAATTGGGAGTTCTGGATCATGAGGAGGTCTGTTCGCTAATTGATTTCACACGGGCGACTGAACTCCATTCATTTTTAATAAGGGAGACACCATATGGCGACCTTTCTTTTCTCTGTCCTCGAGTAGATTGTTAATATTTTTAAAACCGGTGCAGAATCCCTCGACTCCGTTTTGACAAAAGGAAAAACCGAGAGGAAAAAAAGTATTTTCGATACCGAAATCAGAGTCTTTTTATTTTATTTTTCTTTTCCCGTCGGATTCTCGAGCGATTTGCGGCACCTTCTTGGGCACCTTGTCTAGGTTTTTAGTAATTCCTTTTATCCGGCACTTAATTCCTGCTAAAAGAAAAACGAGCGAAGGATCTTGACCTAACGGTTGCGAGCCCTTATTCTTCGGATCTTTCCGATATTCCGATAATTCCGCTTTTTATCGGACAAAGCCAAGTTTTTTCTTGCGATTTTAAGGATCGAAGATCGGTCCCCACCTCGTAATAAGATTTCAACGAAACCGTAAATTGCTGGGAAAGGATGCGGACGCGACTTCAAACGAAACCGCGATAAGTCTGGATGACGATTTTATCTCGAAAAACGTCAACGGCACACGTTCGTCTCCTTTCTTTCGGTTTCGTCCTTTTATTACGTAAAAAGGTTCTTTCGTTTCCGTATGCGTAACGATGCGTTTAGATAGAGGATATCTAAAACGACGATATCCATTTACTGCGAACGGGATTTCGTGTCGTCGATTAAAAATCCCGAGCTTTTACACGTTCGTATAATTCAATATTTACCTAAATCAATTTGGGCAGACAATCGGTTGCGTGTGTCCGACACCGACCGTCGATTTTAATATTTAAGATCCGACGAGAGATACGTTCTTTAGCCCTGTCTATAATAGATATAATGGCTCGCTTATCTCTGCTTTCTTCTGCGGACGGCTAAAACCCGAACCCGGCTTAATATAATCCCTGCTATAAGAATCTCGTGCGATGCATGCCTTTGATTAAATCTGCATTTTACTATCGCAACGCTAAACTTTTTTTCCCCTTCATATTTCATTAAAAACCTCGGCCGAAATACTAAGTTTCTGTGAATTGCAGCAGCTTCTTTGGGGATCGAACCCGTTTGAAAATTCGCCGATTCGAATCATGAAAAACGTTTCAAAAAATTTCTTTTTCAATTTTTTTAAGACCGTTTGCCAGTAAACCAATTAAAAGTCGATCCGTTTATTTTGTAATATTAAAAATTCTTGAAATTAAGAAAGAATTTCACGAGTTAAATTTTTTCTTTGAGAATGTTGAAATATTATTAACAATATTTTTTACAACACGAAAAAAGGTCGAAATCTCGGGAGATGGAGCGACCAGCGCCTTTAGATTTTTTACTTTATTCCAAGTGTGGGTCGAGCAAAGATTCACGCTAACAGATCGGGATCTCTCTCAAATCTTTGGTTCAAGTTTCTAAAATATGAAAAATTTCAACGGATATTATTTTTACTTGTAGGAATCTGCCAGGATTTAAAGTCTTCTTCGTTATGGGTCGGCATCGACCGAAACTTTGGCTTCCTTTTAAAAGCTGCCTCTGTTAAGGTAAGATCCGAAACATCGAAAAGGTTTTTTTTTTTATTCTTCTTTTCTTTTGTTTCTCGTTTTCGGAGGCCGTTCCAAATCTTTTATATAGGTGCCGATGGACAGTTATTGCCCTCTCACCTGTCATTTTTACGACTTCAACATGAAATACATCCGGTTTCGTTTTCCTAATTCGTCTTTTGCTTCGCGATTCTCTTCCTTTTTTTGATGGCGTCGTACGCTATAAAATGAAAAGTTTGCTTTTAAACATCTTCACGGAGAGTAATAAGACAAGACCCTATCAAAATTCGTGTAATAAAAACGAACAATTATAAAAACGATTTTATAACTTTAATTTTAAAAAGTTGATCGGAATCGACTTTAGAAATCCGATACCTTATCTTAAGTTTTTTTTTTAACTTCCGACTATCGAACATATTCTTCGCGAAAACGAAGGAAAAATTGCGAATGTAGATCCGATTAAAAAGTTAACGATTCTTTTCCTCGAATTATTTATAAGTCTTAGGTAAATTACTCTTCAATTAGGAAAACGGCCGACGTTAATCTAAAATGATGGATCGTATTTTGCATCCCGAGATCGGGATTCTGTAAAGCTTTTTTTTTCTTTTTTGTTTTTTTAAAGCGCATTTCGAAAATGGTTTTATTTTTGGGAGGGATTTACGATGCGTTTCGAGTATAGGTCCTTCGAGACTTAAAAAGTGCGAATATGGAAGAGTTGTAGCGGAAAAGCCCGACTTTCGTCACAGAAAATAAAGAAAGAAAAAGAATTCAAAAAACGGGAAAGGCAAAGTCGAAAATGAATGGGAACCGATTTGAAAATAAAGAGGATATTTGTCATCGGATATTATTCTCTGCTAATCATGTTATACATCGGGTCGATTACCAGATTGTTTTCTTCTTTTCCTTCTTCTTCATTTTCAGTCGGTACATGTTCCCGTTCTTTGGAGAAAGCAATTCCTTGTAACGCCTTTCCTCTCTCGTCTTTTAGTCAGACCGTCGTGCCGAAAAATTTCCACGCGACGTTTCTAATCGAAGCATGACTTTAATAAATCGTCCAATCAAAACTGGATTCGTCGCTAGTGTTTTCCCCTCCGAAACGAGATGCATAAATTACTTTGCGACAAAGTCCATTACGAGAAAATCTATGCCCTTTATTAAAGAAACGGCGAGCTTTTATAAAAAAAAGCTTGATATTAGCAGTTTGGGGTAGAGGAGAATAAAATCATGTTGCCGCTGTTAACTAATCGGCTTACGTTATGAGAGTTTTGTTTCTTTTTTTTTCGGAGATTTAATATATTTTTTGCAATAATAAAAACCTAGTTTCGCTTAGAGCAAAGGTCGAAAATTATCTTTTAACTTGAGTTTTTTAAGGATGCGTTTTGCATTCGATATAAAACGGGCAAGAAAACTTCCGGCTTTTATTTCTCTAACGCCGGTTTTTGAAAAGTCGAGAGGATAACGATACAACTTTTTTCGCGGTACTTTCGTGACATCGTCAGACGAAGCCAATATAGATTTTTCTCGTTCGAGTTTTCCCTTTTCATTTCTTTCTTTTTTTTTTTTTTTTTTTTTTTTTTGCAGGAGGCCGGAAAAGGAGATGGCGACGAACGATCGCAAAGATGAGGACGAGGAAGGAGGAGAAAAAGAAGAATACGCGGATGAAGGATCGAAAAAAGCTTCGATCGGAGATTCCGAATCGGATCAAACGGGTTATCAAAGGACGGTCGCTAAATACGTCAACAGCACCGTTTTAACCCTCACCCCGGACGTTCCCAGAGAGACTTGGGACAAAAAAGTGGAATTCTTGTTGGCGGTTATCGGATTCGCGGTCGACCTCGGAAACGTCTGGAGGTTTCCCTACATCTGCTATCAAAACGGAGGAGGTAAGTTTCTTTGGTTAAAAAAAGAAACACGCTTCGAAAAATCCTTTTTCTAAATCTTTTCTCCGGGTTGAGCCCTATCGCCTTTTCCGTCTGAAAAGTAAGGGGGGAAAAAAAGGAAAGAAACGGGCCCGGATTAAAGAATACTACCGGCCGAATCGAACCGAGTTTTCTTGATTGTTTGCCGACCGATTCCGCATATCGAGTAAACAATTTACCCAACGTGACTGAAAGTGTTTAATTTCAATGATATCTTGTTGATTTGTGATTTCACGAGGTTTTTCCTTCGGCCGAATTTTCTTCCCGAAACGGGATCGCTCCTTTCTCTTTGTATACGTATAACGTTTCTCTAAAGGGTGCTCGGTCTTTTGAAATTTCTTTTCTCGTTAGTAAAAAACTTTTTGTTTTATTTTATCTAAGAGGGAATTCGAAAAGAATGTGGAGAAACTCAAACATTCTTTATCAAAAACGATCTGTCCGCTTTCTGCTTTCCACGAAATCTTAAAATTTTCTATTTCAATTTTTTATTCTTCTTCCATCTCTTTTTCAATCGGTTCGGTCGTAAAACTTAGGTTTCCATCATGTTAAATCTTCCGTTACTTTTCAAAACTATTTATATTAAACTTATCTTGCCGAGATTCCTTAACCGAGCGCTTTCCGTTCTTCTCCCTTTTCCTAAAACTTTTCTTTTCGTAAGAAGCTCGCTTGGATATGTTTCAGGTGCGTTTTTGATTCCCTATTGCATCATGCTGGTGTTCGGAGGAATGCCTTTGTTTTACATGGAATTAGCGCTGGGTCAGTTTCACCGTTGCGGGTGCCTCACCATTTGGAAAAGGATTTGCCCCGCGTTGAAAGGTAAATTTATTTTTTGTCGGCGTACAAGAACGGGATCGATTCCGGGATTCGACCGCACGTTAAATTCGGCTTACGTCACGTGAATGGTCGGTTCATTTGTCAAAGCTCTACGTAATGCGTTCAAAAGAAGCTCGAATCGATGATTTTTACGTCATCACTAGTACGTCATCTCCGAACCTTTCTCTTCCCTTACGGAAATAACCGTTATTCAACCGTTACGTTTCCATGTAAAAAATACGCGCGGGCGACGTGTGCGAGACTAACGAAATTCGATTTCCAAATCCCTCCCCCGTTTTTCGCGGCTTTCCTTTCCCCGTTCTTTCAAAATTTATTACTATTTCTTTTTGTTGTTGTTTGTTGATTTTTGAGACAAAGATAAAAATTCCAACAACAGAAGAATCGAAAAAGCAAATTCTAATAGGAAAAACTATGCAAACAGCGAATTCGCTTTCACCGACGAAAGACTATTTTTCGGCCTCGCAGCCTTCCTGTTTTTATAAATAACTTTTACCATATTTTCCTGCGATAAACAAAAACAGAAAACATTTTTCAACTATTTTTCGGCTGCGAGCGTTTTTCTTAATTCGACTAAATAATGTTTTCCAATCGCATAAAGTTTTGTAAAAAAATTCTTTTTAAATATTTCTTCGGGAAAAGATCTGACTTTCTTTTCGTTTCTCTCGGATCACTGCATCTGATCGATACATTTGTTTTTAAATTAATAACGTTTTTTCCTTTTATCCGTTCTTGTTGCCTATGTTCTCATATACGTCTCCTTCGTCTCGCTCTAACAGGCAACGGCCGAGCCTGTTTCCTCGGTCTCGATATCGAACAAAGATGATTTCGTGTTATCGTCCCCTTTTCTCAAAAAGAATCGATTTAAGATAAAAATAAAAAGTTAAAGAGCGGAACGATTTTGTATGTTTGCGAAATGAAGAGCAGTAACGGTGTTAATTACGATTTACGAGGACGTCTGTCAATCTCCCTAATTCGTCCGCGAGATAAAGGTCCGATTGCCTTCGTTTGAAAAGTAAAACTCCGAGTTAAAATTTTGCGACGAGTCCAAATTTAGCCAATCATAAATAGCCACCTCAGCCTTTTCTATTCGCCTTTTTATTTTTATTTTTCCTCTTTTATTATATTTATTCCTCCTTAAAAACGATACGGACTAAAGAAATCAAACCGGACAAACCGTGTCGTCCAGTAAAACGGAGACTTTATAAGAGACGATCATCGGAACGAAAGCGAATCGAAATCGGCAGAGGTTTTTTTTAAAATAACGATTTTACGTAAAGAAGAATGTCCCCTCGTTCTAAAGCTCGAAAAAACACTAGAGCCATGCTCTCGACAAATATCCTAAACTCTTTTGATTCTATGGCTTTCGACAATGGAACCACTTCGGACATTCCCGGATTCGAGTTATGTTCAATAACGCTCGACTCGAGGATTTATATTTACTTTAGTGCTTATGAATGTAAAATTTAAATTCGTCGAAAGAAACCGTTCCTCTTTCGAAAAATAGCTCGTCAAAAAACTCGGCCCGTTTATTTAGCAGAACGGTATTGTGCTCTCGCCGTGAAGAGATAAAAATTAATTTAAACCGCAACACGAAAGGTTATCGAAACGGGAAAATCTCCCGCTCGATCCCTTCCTAAAATTCTTTGTTAATTTTCCTTTTTTTTTTTTTTTTTGAGGGGGGACGGATTAAAATTTAAAATGATAACGGACAAATAGTTATATTGCCTTATTACGATAATAGTTGCAATTATAATTTAAACGAGTTATCGAAATATTTGTTCAAACACAAAGTCGGCGATGTTTAATGTAGTGACCGCAACGGAGATTCTCAAAGGACAATGGAATTTCAACCTTTCCTCTTTTTCGATGTCTATATAACTCGTTTTTCACCTTCCACTTTGATCCTTTATCCCGGTTTTTTTTCTAATCGAAAAAGTTTTTTGTATTTTATATAAACTCGTTCGTCTAAAAAAATTTTGCTTACGTAGACGAATGCTTTTTCGGGCATTTTTGCTCTTGATTTCACATTTTTTCCACAAAGAAGACATCGGTTCCGTTCCTCCTGTATTAGACAAATAAATATTCAATTATGTACGATATAATCATAATGATGGTGGGAAATATGACATTGATATATCGGTTCCGCGGAATCGATAGTAAATCATTTTCGAAGAAAAACTTATTTCCTTGGCGAGTTAAATCAGTACATCTTTTTATTTTATTTTTTTTTTTTTTTTTGCTTTATGGTTAGAAAAATAAAATGCGTCGGTTTTAAATATTATGTATTTAAAAAGTAAAGCGGTTTTAGGATTAGATGTAAAACGTCTCTTCATGGAAAAGTCGCATCAAGGAGCCGGAAAATCGACGCAACACATTTGAATCCGGCTGATTTATGCCATATTCGAGAAATCAACTTTAACATTCATATTTGTAACTTAATTTGAAGCACTATGATTGATCTATTCAATATCGCTCATTCAATTAGATTCCTTTCACTTTCCCCCCCCGCTCGCTTTCTTTCTTAATTTCATCCTCCTCTGTCTTAAGAAAGACGAAATCGGTTTCAACAAGTTGACGTAATTAACGCGTTTTACAAAAACCGATCGTGTTTTTTCTTTTTCCGTCGAGTCCTTCTTATCATCGTGAACGGCAAAGGATTAGCAACTCGAAAAAACAAAAATATATAAAATTGTAAAACACTTAATTTTAAAGCGAATCCCTTTCGTCGAATAAAAGCGAAGAAAAGTAAAATTGGAAATTCGGGTCGAGCCCCGTAAGCTAAAGAAGTCGGTTTCTCATTTTCAACATAAGAATAAACAATGGAAACTGCTTCGAGGTGCTTGACAAACAACTTTGACGACGAGTCTCGGAAAATGTTTCCTTAAGTCGAGTCAAAAGTTTTAAACAATTTCAGAAAGACTCCATAAATATATATTCCGCTCGATTTCGCAACCTTTTTTCTCGTCGTGTTCCTTTCGGTTATTTTTTTTTCCTCGTTTTAAAAAAGGGGGGAAAAAAGTTTAGCGCTAAACATTTATCGTCTTGGTAATTATCGCAGTCGTTAGAACGGGAGGAAAAGGATCGGATCGTGAAAGGTGTATAGGCGTTCGTCGAATCGTAAATAGCTGTGAAGAACGTGGGACCGGAGCTCGGAAAATCGGAACCGATCGTCACGAAACATTTGAAATGTTCCAATGAAAATGTTAATTTATTTTTAGATGCTCGAACGTGAGACGGGCTATTTTTTAAATTTTTAGTTTAAAAATAGGTACACATCTTTTTAAAATTTTGCCGGCTTCGATTTTGAAAAGGAAACGATTTTCAGGTATCGGGTACGCGATATGCTTGATCGACATTTACATGGGCATGTATTACAACACGATAATCGGTTGGGCGGTTTATTTCCTTTTCGCTTCCTTTCGATGGGAATTGCCTTGGACTTCTTGCAATAACACTTGGAACACTCCCTCTTGCTTGCCTACGACGGAAAGCTCCCTAAGAAACGACAGCACCAGTCCCGCCAAAGAATTTTTCGAGTGAGTATTGTCGGGTAAATTTCCCGTTCGGGGAAAAGAAGAAAAACCCTTAGGATCCATCGCGTCCTTTTTCTATTTTCAGGCGGAGCGTGTTGCAAAGTCAGAACTCGGACGGGTTGGACAGGATGGGCCCCATAAAATGGTCCCTGGCTTTATGCGTTTTCGCAGTTTTCTTGCTCGTTTATTTCTCGCTGTGGAAAGGAGTTAAAAGCACCGGAAAGGTAAGACGAGCCGAGCTTTTCCTTTTAATCCTCGTTCGGGCTTCGGTTCGAGAAAGAAAAGTAAAATAAAAGGAAAAGAAAAAAAGAATTTGGATTGATAATGAATACGGCACAATCTCGGTAAGTGCCTGTCAAACGGGAGTAATGGAACCTGCCCGATGGAGGGTGAGGATTTCAAACTATCCGATAAAACAAAACTGATGTTCGACACTTTTAACGGAATTACTTTGACTCTTCTCTATTACTCTTTATTTAGAGATTTTTTTTTTTACACTCGCTTATTTCTTATATTTAAATTATTTTCCCATCTTCTTAGCTTGCGGCCTCCGACTAAACTTTAGTCACGATTTAAAAATTTACTTTCATTTGATTCAATACCGGAGATATTTTAATTTGCCGAAAGGTTTGTAAGTCAAAAATAAATAGCAAGAAAGTATGCGTGGTTTTTAAGGAGAGCTAATTTTTTTCTTTATCAAGCCTGTAAAAAAAAGTATTCGAGTGTTGAATCGTACTCGAGGGACTTTTTTCAATCATCTTTTCGAGCATTGTTTCCGGTTCGTTATCGGAAAGAATAAAGTGGAGATTTATTTTCAGGCCGTTTGGGTAACCGCTTTGGCTCCTTACGTGGTTCTTTTCATCCTTTTAATAAGAGGGGCTTCGCTGCCCGGAGCCGCCGAAGGGATCCGCTATTATTTAACACCACAATGGCACAAGCTAAAATATTCCAAGGTGAGTCCCGATCGATCCAAACCGATAAAGTTTTTCCGCGTGATCGAAAAAGATTTTCGATAGCCAAAGAGGAAAAAGAAAAAGACGGGAGTCGTCTGGATTCAGCAATTAAATGAAACCCGTTCCGCGATCTCCGTATCTGAAACTTTTTCTTTTCACCGATCTTTCGGATCGCCTCTGCTCGACAATTTTAATCCAGACGTGTCGGATCTCGATTTTTAAATTAAAATCCCGACGGTATCGTTTCATTTGTTTTCGGCAACGATGAGAACGTCGTAATAAAATCGATGGCGAATATTAATCGCGCTTACGTGACGATGACCCGAAAGGCTATTTTTAGTCGAGAAGGCAAAAATATCGAAAAGGGAAATGGATAAGTATAATAATTAGGGCGGCTTTTTTTTCTCCCACGCTCGCCAAGCCGTAGATTTGCATACGCGAATGCAACGATCCTTTGCCCGTGCGGCGAAAGATTTAACGAAATAAAAGAATCGAAAAGAAAATCTGAAATCCGGTCCGGGGCGACTGTAGAAAACATAACGCAAAAAATTAATCAACTCTTTGGAAACTATCTGCGGGATTAAATATCAAAGAAAAAGGGAATTCCATCGTTCCGGATTAGGTTTAGATGTGGGAATTTCCCACGCACGCGACATCCGAAATTTTTCGGATCTCCGTTTCGTTAAATGGAATCGATGAAAATATTTTTATTTGACAGATCAAACGAATGGAAACGGGGGAACCTCCGAAGAATAGTTCCAGTTAAAAATATCTCATGGATGGATCTTTTTTCTCGAACAGGTGTGGATCGACGCGGCGTCGCAAATTTTTTTCTCTCTAGGTCCCGGTTTCGGAACGCTTTTGGCGCTGAGCTCTTACAACAAATTCGACAACAATTGCTACAGGGACGCGATACTCACCAGCAGCATCAATTGTCTGACCAGCTTTTTGGCAGGTTTCGTCATATTCAGCGTCCTCGGTTACATGGCTTACGTTCAAAACAAAAGCGTCTCCGAAGTCGGCACGGAAGGTGGGTTTCGTCTTGTTCTTCTTCCTCCTTTTTCGATAAATTTCTACCTTTTAAATACGAGATAGGGATTCGGTAAAAGCCGGCAACACCTGTTACTTTAACTCGGGAAACTTTCCTAATTAAAAAACAAAACGTGCGAATAAATCCCGTCTTTTCAAAACTATTTCTTTAAAGGATATCAATCGACCGATGAATTTCGATATCGGGAAACTTAAACCCGTTCTTTCGACCGTTTCATTTTTTTATTGCCTCCATCGAATCGAAATAATAAGCTTTTACCGTTCGATCGGAAAAAGATTTCTTGTTTTCCGCCGGGCACAGCAAAATCTTTGCAAGCCTCAGAGGTTCTTGTAAAAAAAACCTTTGACTTTTCGATAGTTTTCGATTGCTTAAGCAAAAAAGCGTTGACATTTTCAAAAATTTACTTTCCCATAGTATATCCGTTCGTTGTTGTTGCACCGAGCACGCCGAAAACTTTGGGAATGCAGGCAATCGATTCAACTGAAAACAAATAGGCGATGCAACCACTGGAAAAGTCGATAAGCATGTATGTGAAGAATAATATTTTCACTTCGCACGCGTTTTAATTCCGATCGGAAATTATATTTATTTTTCATTGAAAAATGGGACGTTCCATTCGATCAGAGAAACTACCTCCTCGGAGTAACCAGTGTTTTTCACGTTGATTTTTACAGGTCCAGGTTTAATATTCATCGTTTATCCCGAAGCGATCGCGACCATGTCCGGTTCCGTATTTTGGTCCATCATCTTTTTTCTCATGCTCATTACTTTAGGTAAATTCCTTTCGATTCTCCTTTCTTCTATTTTCCGATAAACTCGTTTACAAAGGAAATCTTTGGTTTTTTTTTAGGTTTGGACAGTACATTCGGGGGATTAGAAGCAATGATCACCGCACTTTGCGACGAATATCCCAAATTACTGGGACGGCACAGAGAAATATTTGTGGCAGTGCTCCTGTGTTTTATATATTTATGTGCTTTGCCGACCACGACTTACGTAAGTAATCGTTCGGCGATCCGAGTTTTTTCTTTTTTAGTCTTTGAAGAAATAATTAGGTCTCATCAGGTGACGTAGAGCTAAATCGCGAAAGAAAACGTCAAAAGACGCAAACGGCATATCTAATAAGAAGAAGAAAAAAAAAAGAGATATTTTAGTAAAGAAGAAAAGCAAACAAGACGTGAGACGATGGAATTGAAGTGTTGAGCAAATTGATTGGCTTTTTCGAATCACATCAAGTAGATCAAAACCGCAGAATAACAGAGGAATCCTTTTAAACTTTTGTTTGGGCAAGCAAACATGATTTATGCCGGGAATTCTCTATTTCTTTTCGAATTTGGAATCCTATTTTTTCTAATACGGTAACTCGATATGCCTAAAATCCATAATTTGGAACTTTCCTTTAAACAACGAATACGTTATTAGGTTCTTGTTTGCACCGACGATGATAAGTCGACTCAAGAGTATTTCATCGAGATGAAAAAACGAGGTTACGGTGTAGCGAAGAATTAAAGGCGACTAAATTTAGGATTTCAGACGAGAAAAAGGAAGAAAATCGTATTCGCGAGCCGTTATCGGATTCATGAAATATTAAATAGCATCATCTTTGAAAGAAGTATTTATCTTGCGAGTTTTCTTATTTTATCGATGAGAAAGGGAAAATTACTCGAGTTTTCCTTTTCCGTCAGTTGAAAATAATAAGAAAAATAATATTTTTTCCTCCGTTTCGGATTCAGGGCGGCGGAGTGCTGGTCGATTTACTTAACGATTACGGGCCGAGCATTTCCATATTGTTTGTCGTGTTCATCGAGGCCGCCGGAGTGTTTTGGTTTTACGGCGTGAGCCGATTTTCGGACGACATCGAAAAAATGCTCGGGTTCCGCCCGGGCATATTCTGGAGGATCTGTTGGTCTTACATAAGCCCCTTGTTCCTGTTGGTAAGTCCCGCTTTTTCTCGACCGCTTTATAAAAAGACCCTTTGAAACGATCCGTCTTTTCGATCCAGGGGATTTGCATTTGCTCTCTCATGGGAGACGAAACTACCGAGCACGCCAAATATCCGAGTTGGAGCATCAAAGTCGGTTGGATGATTACGGCTTCCTCGCTAGTATGCATTCCTCTTTACATGGCCTATATAATCGCCATAACTCCGGGAAATCTCGTGCAAGTAAGTGCCTCGTCCCTCTCACCCGAACCTCCGTTTTCTGTTTTATTAATTTCGTGTCCGTTCTTTTCCAGAGGTTATCCAAGGTTTTGAAACCGGAAGAGCGACCGGATCATTTAGCAGTCAGCGTCAACTGTAATTACGGAACGGGAACGCACGTCTGACGCGATTATTCCGGCCCCAACGCTGAATGGTTAGTTTAACTTCCTTTTTACATTTGTGATTTTGTTTGCGCCCATTTCAGTCTTTTATCTCTAACGTGTAATCGGTATGATTAAATTTTAATACTTAAAAATATTTCTCAACGAATACTTTGATTGACCAGCTTCATTTTTCATAATTATAATAATCTCAGCTTATACTCGAATTTGGAAACTTGGGTAATTTTATACAAAATCGTCAACTATTTTGATAAATCTTTAAGAGGTTTTTTCTTCCGCGTTCCTGTGCACGATTTAACTGAACATTATTTTCACGACAGAGCGGGATCTTTCGCTTTCGCACGTCGCTTCCAAAAGTTTAACCAAAAAAAATGCCAAAATAATAAAAAAAAAAACAAATTTTGCCAACGGACAAGCTATATTTAACTGTAACTAATTTTTCTACAATAACTCGTTTAAAAAGTAAAGCTAAGAGTTTGAATTTGGCAAGAAATCGAATATACAAGTTTCATTTTAATCCTTGATTTTTTTTAAAATGCTCAGCTATAATTTAAACCGATCAAGTCTTCTCCCTCTTCTTCCCAACATTAATTTACTATAATCGGTTATCTTTGTTTTTGTTTAATATTTAATTGAGAATTAATAAAAAAACCGTTCCAGTTTTTCTTTTCTTAATGGTTTTGTTGATTGCGCACATTTCAGCGGTATTCAATGTAATCAAAATGTTTGTAATTTCTTTAAAAAAATAACTGTTTCTAGAATTAAAAAAAGAAAATTAGAATTATAAAAAAAAAAAAAAAAAAAAAAATTGTAAATTTTTTGAAGATGGAATGTCGGTTTTAGAGAAAAATTTGATTTCGAATCGATAAGTTTTTACAGCACGTATTAATTTTGCGTGTTTTGCTTGTTTATGCTCGGAAGTTGAACGGTATCGATAATATCAAAAACAAAATTTAAATGGATCTTTTCTAACGTTATCTAAATACTTAGTAAATCGGAACGATAGCAGCGTAGATATTTTCCATGTTCCATTCGAATATTTTTCTAGCCATTTATTACAGTTAAAGAAAAAGGCGATAACTTTTCTAAAATAAAAGTCTTGCACATAGACACCTACGTAAGCAAACGCTTAAAGAGTAATTATTTTTGACAATAAAAATCTCAGAGTTTATTTTGTAACTTTTCTCGGGTAAGAAGATATGTTTTTGAAAATCATCGCAGGAATATGTTTATAAGTAGCGGATTTAATTTTTTCAGTTGCAAAACTTTATTTCATTTTTACCAATTACTGTAATAAGCTATATGATATGATTATTAATAATATATAGACCTAAGTAAGTAAAAGAAGTAAAAGTAAAATTGGTAAATGAAAAGGTAAATTTTAAAATTAGATGACGGTGATTAGAGACTCGGATCGAAAATATCCCAAAACGGAAAATAATAATAATAATAATAATAAATTGTACTAATCAAATGGTTCTCGTCATGTTTGTGTTTCGTTTTATTTGATTTAGGTGTTTTTGTAGATAGTCTCGTTGTTGTAAATAAAAGTATTGAAAAAAAAAAATTATTATTCTCCCATGTTTCGGGCATGCATTTTAAAAAAGCGAATAGACAACTCATCGTGTTTAGTGTAGAATCATTAAAAACTGCCTTAAGTTTTGTGTCGTTTACATAAAAAAAAATTTCTCGATAAAATTTTTACAAATTATTTCTTTGTAAAGATGTAAAATTTCTTTTGGAGAATCAATAAAAATAGTCTTTGAGCTTTCGGCTATTTGCTACAGATCGTAGCCAGCCAAAGAGCCGAAGTAAGCGAAAAGCATATGCACGGGAATAAAATTTCATTTTTTTTTATTTGTGTCGAGGCTTATTTTTTTAACGGTTTGCTAAGAAAATCAAAATACTTGTAATAAGGTTTCGGCTTTAAAATAATAAAATTTCGGCCAAAAGTATTTTGGCGGTTTTTTTTTAAAAATCCGGCCTAATCGACTCGTATTTGTTTAGTTACGATTACGGAACGATCAAAGAGCCATCCTTAAATTTAGTAACTGTCAAAAGGCTTAGTTCAAATTAGTACTTTAGCCGATAGCTTTTTTTCTGGTAATTGTGATTTAAAACACGGTCTATCGGAAATGAATCAAAATTATCGTTTACTCGATCTTTTAAAAAAAAAGTAGTACAACGACGCCGATTATAATGCTGTGTAGTACAATCAAATTTGAAATAAATTTAACGAAAATTTATTTTAAAAAGTGTTGTATAATGTAAATATTGTTAAATTATTTGTAATTGTTAGCTTTGTATTTTACGTTTTGGGATTAGAGTTTCCGAAGTCAAAAATGTTTACACGATTAACCTGTGAGAATTTCGGAATTATCGGCCGACTCGTTCCGAGCTCGAAATGAACGATCGTCTTGTCTGCTGTTCGTTCGAAACATCGGCCACAACGAACGACTTAAAAATCCGAGTGCGAAATCGAATCGAAAGGACTAGTTTTTGCTAACGGCGTTGAATTAAAAATTTGTCGTTAATTAAAATATGATGAAAGCTTTGGCGAACGATGTTTTAAACATTAGAGCGTATCGATTTTTATTTTTTCGTACAATGTTCCGAAATTATTTCTCGCAAGAAGGAATTGCGACTCGGGCAATCTGCTTTTCAAACAGACCAAAGCACAAGTTTTTGATTTCTCATTCGAAATTTAAATGTGTCGGGTTTCGCTAAAAGTAGTTAAGATTAAATTTTGAGTTCGAGAGGCAATTTAAGTTTAAGAAATATTTTTTATAACTGCAGTGAAAAAAGTCTTCTAACAGAAATTTCCCGAAGCAAACATTTTTGGTTAATAAGACTAAAATTGTTGAAAATGTAAAACTATTGTACACTCGAGAAATGGAAAGGAGTGGATTCCGAGAAAAAGAAATTTAGAATGGAGTCAAAACGAAAAGTCTGAAGAAAGAGCATCAGTCGAAACCGTTTCGGCGATCGAAGATCAAATTACTTCCTCCCGTATATTCGATCGGATCGATGAATAAAAATATGATTTTCCCTTTTTTAAAATGAAGCAGATTGCCGCGCGATCTTTTTGATATCCGAAGGAAAGCGTAAATATGGTGAGGACCTAATTAAGATTTTGTTATAAGTCGAGTGCCTGTCAGAGTTTAAGTGCAGCCATGTTAAACTCTGACCATTAGAGTATAACACTTTCTAGGTTTAAATGTTCTTCTTAGCATTTTAATAAATAGCACGTGTTATTGAAGCACAAAAATTTTATGAGCTTTATTGAATGTTGTTTTTATGTTACAGTTGTCATTTTAATTTTAATAAAACATGTTGCTAAACAATATAAATGGAAAACATTTTTCGACCCAAAATCTTCCGACGTTATTATATTATTATTTTTATTATTTTTTTTTTTCGTGAATGGAAAATAAATGGGCAATGGGGTCGGTTGTCTTTCTGTCCTGTTACAATGTTGATGTTTTGTTACCAAGGATACCGACTTGCGTCGATTAACTTTCTTTGTGCTTCTTAGTTCGCGATCTATCGAGCAACGAGGATGCCTTTTCTATCGACTAGCGACAATTTCAAGCCTAAATTCCTCACCGGCTAAATCCTTGTCTGAAAGTGCCGACTTTTGTTTCGATTTTGTTTTGTTCGTTTTGTACTTTACGGTTCGGAACCGAGCTCGTACGTTTTACGATGTAGGACCAAATTCCGACGGTCACATTAAAATCGCTCTTGGGTTCGTACGACTCGGAATTTTTACGGCACATGAAGAGAGCTCAGGGGCCTCTTCGCAAAAGACCTCACATTTTACCTCCTTTAGCGATGATTCAAGGATCGGTCTCCGCGAGTCCCGTCGATCCGTTGCAGCCTCCTACGATCGTATCCGTAAGTACCGGCGTTACCGGCTCTGACCTAAGAAATCCTTCCTCACGTTTCGGTCTTTTTTCTTTTTCCAGATCGAACCCAGGTTCGGAAGTCCGACTCCGAGATGGCACAGACCCGCTGCAGAAGAACTCGAAATTTTTCAAGATAATCCGGAAGAGGGAAAACCTTCGATCCGAGTCACCTTTTACGATCACGAAGGAAATCCGACGGACGGAACGGACAGAAAAAGTTCTCTCGATTCCGATTTGAGGAACGATCCTCATTTTAAGGAGGACGATCCCCTTTTTAAAGGAAGAAGAAGAGAATCGTTGAATTTCGTTTCGGAAGAAAAACCCGACCGACTTTTTAACGATCGATCGATCAGAAGAAGCTCCAAGGACGAACCCAGGTGTCAATCCGTGTGGTCGTCCAAGGGAATTCTTCAGGCGAATCCTTGCAAAGTCAGGCAATTGCCTAATCGTTATGCTCCCTTGAAACCGATTTCAAAGCAATTAAACGAAGTAAAAAAGCAAGAGTGAGTTCGCCTATCGATACGTATTCGTCGCCGAAACCCAAAAAATATATTTTTGCGAATGGCTAACGTAACGCAAGGAATAAACGGTTACTCGAAAAAAGATATACAAAATAAAATAGATTAAAGGTTTTTGAAACAAAATCCGCCGGTTCGCTAATGTTGAATTTTCAGAAACCGCCAAAAATTATATTTCAATTTAGAGCAAGAGAATAAGAGACTTTTAGAACGCCGCCGGGATGAATTGCACCAGTAGGCGGTCAACGCTTGATAGAGTTACATTGTTTTAAAGATGAGAATAAATACAGCAGATATATTTCAACAATTATTTTTTGTCGATTTCGTTTCTTTTACCATATCATTACCTACGAAAAATAACCCGTCTTTATTCCCCCCCCCCCCCCCCCCCCCCCCCAAAAAAAAGTAATAATCAAATTTTGTTGCATGCTTCGGACTTGTCGGATCCAGAAACTGCGCAATTAACTAACGGATCCTTTTCCTTATCCCCCTCCTTTTGCTAGGAAAATCAGAAAAAGAATCCAGAACAAACCAAGGAAGTATTTAGAAATCAAATCTACATAAAAAAAAATTGCACGTTTCCGCTAGCGTGTTATTTATACACAGTTATAAAAAATGTGAAAGTAAGAAGTTGTGGTTTATTTGTATAAAACGTTATCCCGAATATTTTCAAGCGTTTCCAGTGCAAATAAAAAACCGGTCGTAAAATCCTAGTTTCAAGCTATAGTTTTTTTTTAAAGTTATAAATAGATTTGGAATAAAAAATATTATTTACCGGTCAGTTTGTGAAATAAGGTCAATTACTGACGGAGGCATCCGAAACCTGAAGATCACCGTCTCTTTGTTCGCAATCTCGAACGTCTTGGAGGGTTTTTTGGGATTCCGAAGGGGCGAGAATAACTTTGACCACGCTGTTCCTTCTTCTCCATCGATGCCACGCACGTGCGTGATGCTGGGCTCTGAGTAAGAGCCAAGATAGATAGGCAGTGTCGATGGCCCCTATCACGCCGACGCATCCCAAAGTCACGATCCTCGTCAGCGTGGGACTTACCAAAATGGCATCTTCGGTGTTGTACCTGAAGTAAATTCATTTGTTAACCGTCTCTTCTTTTTTAAATTTGATTGATTTGATTCGTTCGTACCACGTTTCCGCTGCCAAAAGAGCCATGTAAGTTCCGAAAAAAGCCATAGGAGTAAAGACGATCAAGGCGAGAAAATCCAACATGATTTCTCTGGCGTCTCTCCTCCGTCCGGGGTTTTGAAGCCACAATATCACTGACTTGACGATCGAATATCTGAAACGATATCATCCTTGCCGTAAAATTTAATCCGTCGGCACGAGATCTAAGAACAAAGACAAGTAGACATACTTGGGAGTTCTGACCGTTTGATACTGAAAAGAGCAAAGTTCGCATTTGGTGGAATCCGATTCCGCGAGCCAATGTTCTAAACACGATAAATGTATGTACTTCATGGTTCCTTTGCATCCGCAAGTCGTCAATAAATCTTCTTTGCTTCCGGCTTCGCGGCATATTCGGCACATGTCACTGGCCGAGCCCCCTAACGATATGTGAGTCTAAAACAAAAACCAAAATCGGTACGAGCTTTCGGAATAAATTCCGACCGACGAAGCGAAAATCTGTTGTTACCTGTTGCGAGGATTTGTTTTGTTGAAGCATAAGCTGCTTATAAAAATATACGGTCGCTTTTTTAAGGGCCGTTTCTTGTTCTTCTGTTAACTGTTCTCCGTTTACTCCTGGGGCGAAATCCAAAAGGCGACCGGTAAGGCTCATGAGATCCTCGTCCGCTTGAAAATTCGATAATTCCTCCATTGCTCTTTTCACGTATCGAGACACATCTTTGCTTCTTTTTTTTTTTCGTTTTTTTTTCTTTTTCTTTTAACTTATAATTTCGACCCGAAACAACAACTCTTTTTAAAAAATTTACCTATTTGTTGCCATATTTTAAGAATAATATAAACATTGCGCCGATTGTTTTTAATCGCCTTTTCGAAAGTAGTCTCGGGTTTCGGGAATCGTTTTGAAGAAAAGTTTTTGTCGTGGTGTAACATTTTTTTCACAAAATCAAAGTCCTCTACACGAGGTCTGTATCGCGGTCACAGAATATGTTCTCATCATTTTTACTACTCAAAGAAGGATTCGATTACGCCTGAACGTCAAAATCGAAAGATTGGAGCTGATGTGGTAAGTCCCGATCGAGTTCGGCGTCGAAAGTTTCCGGGCTAGGAAAAGGATTCGCTCGAAAAGAAAACTTTCTCCGCCTTATTCGACGAGCGGAAGCTTTTACGGTAAACCATTTTCTCTTAACCTCGTTAATGACCTCCGCGTTAAGAATGCAGTACAACAGTGCGACGCAGAAACCCTACGGAAATCGGAAAATGTTTTTCGTCTTTATTTTGCTCTTTCGAATGTAACGCGTGAAAAATAGGTTTATTACCTGCGACGAAGCGAACAACTGGTCGCAAAAAAGCCAAAGAATTTCGACGGTCGGATTGTCGCTGTACGACATTCCTAGAAAAAGAGCGTAATGCACCCCGTAAAGAGGCATCAAAACAAGCGTAGATTTAGCCCACTTCCTGTGATCGACAAAATATTCAGTCATTTTGGTTTTCATAAGGACTCGTCTTGTCAGAAAAAAAGGAGTTTACCTGTATCTACCGATTCGATGACTGATGTAATGCGAAGACGAGGAATTTAATTTTCTTAAAAGTACTCTTGTTATATTGATAAACAATACTAGATTGATCTGTGGGAAAAAAGCGATCGATTTCAATTTATCACAGAATTATTTTATAAATATCAAAGGGAAAAGCTTACCACCACGGACACGACTGTCGGGATTCTGATTACGAGGAAATTGAGCTTGTTAGTGTTTGTGGTCCAACAAAGGGTGTCTTCGTAGATCGCCCGTAAAAAAGCCCAGGGAACGACGAAAACCGCCGGCAAAGTCCACCCGACGATGACGTGCCAGATTATCGAACTCGTATCGAAGAACAGGGCCATGAAAATAAGATTGTGAAGATATATCCCTTCCATCAATATCCAAATATAATTAGCCATGATGAAATATTGCCACAGTATCGTAAATGCTTTGCACTCCCACTTCTAAAAATATACCGATTATAAGTTTAAATAAACCTTGTCAGGGAAAAAAAAAAACGTGATTTCAATTGACTGACATATGAAGATCTAGCGTCGACTATTTCTCCGTTTACCACGATGACGCTGTTTCTTAAACCCACTCCTTTTACGAAAAGATTGTCTTTTAAAAGAGCCATAAAAGCTCTCATTATAAACGAAACGAAAAGGTGAAGATGAAGCAGATTGCGAGGACATCTCAGTCGTCTACAAAATAATTCTCACGTTAACAAAACGTGTCGACGAACTTTATTTTTGGAACTTACTTATTAAAAGCCAAAATGGAAAAGGCGACGAGTAGCGTGGACAAAGAAATACTGTATCCTATTTGAGACATGAGTTTTACGGTGGGAATATGCGAATCGAGAATCGGAGAGGTTTGATATCGAGCATCTATCATGCAATTCGTGTAATTGGTCCAAGTTCGATTCTCCAGATCGATCCACCATCCGTTTTTCGTGCATAGCTTGGTCGCAAATTTCTAGCAGGGTAGGAATTCGAATTATATTTAACGAAATAAAAATACCGTTTCTTAAATTTTACCTACAGTAGAATCGAATCCTTTAATATAATCCGGGCACGAGGCGTTCACCATTTCTCCTGGATTAGAACGAGGCCAGCAACGAATTCCATCCCAAACGGTGTTACAATGTCCTGAAAAAAGTTTAGCTAATGATTCTTGTCAATTCTTTAAATCTCAAGCAGTTCACTTACCGGAAAACTTGGTCGAAAAATTTCGTTCGTCCTCTTCTTTTGTCCTGTTGCAATTTTCCTCTCCTATTTTCAATATTTCGTCTAAATTTTGATTTCTGTTCATTTTACAATTTAATTATTTACCGATTTTCATTTTACATGGCATGTAAACTTATTAACGTGAAACGTTTTTTTTTACCAACTCACAATTTAAATTTCGAATTTTAACCGAATAGTAAAAACGGTTTATTGATTTTTTTAAATGACAGAAAAGAGTAATTTTAGGCTTACGTTCAATCCTAAATTATTTAAATAAATTTATTTTCGATTGCACAGGGTAAAACTTGTAAGCGACCGTTTCGAGTCCTTGTCTCATCCATACGAACGTTTTGTTTTTCAAATCTCGTAAAAACCTCTTCGGTAAACTTCTCAAATTTCGATAAGCAAACAATTTAGTTATTACTTTAATAGCTTATCATCATTTTCTGCGATTTTATTACCTAATATTAAAATTGTAATTTCAATCATTCGTTCCGTTGTTTGCTAAACGTCCATCGGAAATCGGAAAAAAATTATCTAAATACCAATGACACAAAAAAGGAATTTTGAGAAAATCGGAGCTTTTAAAAAAAATCAAATCAAATCCATTTTCGTTCAAACTAGTTTTTAGAAAAATTTCATTTATTTACTAACTTTGCTAATATAATAAATGCAACAAGCAATTGATTTGCGTAGAACAATATTCTTACTGAATGCACTTGCTTTAAATCTACTTCTATTTACCGTATGTACTCGCGTATAAGCCGAGTGTTTTATTCCCAAAAATTGACTTCAAAAACCGCATTCGGCTTATTGGCGAGTTGGCATTTCCGTTCATTTATATGGGAGTCTTTTCCTTCTTTTAGGTAAAATAGTAGGAGTCGACTTGTTCGCGAGTATATACGGTAATCTGTTTTCTTTTTCTACATCTGTTTTGAAGCTTGTTCAATTTTATAAAATGAGCAAAAATAATTTTTTCTTGAGTAATGCTGAAATAAATGAAAACCTACACTGCATACAGAGTAATAACGACGAAATTTTTGAGAAAATTCATAGGCATAAATTATTACGTCGCTTCTCGGTTTACCTTTTAATAAAACTTACTGAGCCAAATTTTCAAATATAAAATCTTATTTCGCTGATTTTCAAAACTGAAATGGGACAAATCGTTCATTCTGGCAAACTTTTAATTTTTTCTATTTTTTAAATCAACAGGAAAGCGTGCCTACTCGAGCTGTTTTGAGCTTACTTGAATATCCCCCGAAAGCCGTTATACCAGTTATTCTGAGCTAAACAAGTGAAAAAGTCGCTTGCTTGGATGATTCCAAATGTAGTTTCAAGAATGTAATTGTGGAAGATCACCTTCCATCACATTGATAAACATGGCCATCATTTCCTGTATACGTTTTTTTTTGCGGTCATTTTCGTTTGGTCGGACAACAATAAGGTGTGAGCACGATCTATTGTTAGCGTTTTTAAAGAGGATCCTTTTTTCAGGGGTATGGTTGATGAAAAGGCACAAGCAAACCCTCAAGACTCGAAAATGTCCTCAAATCCTTTTGCTCGATCGAAAATCGAGATTCAAAATCGAATTCAAATCTGCTTCTTCAAGCCTCGCAGAGTTTTTCCAAGTTTAATTTTTCTTCCTTCGACCGTTTTTTTTAAAATGCCGGATACGACGATTTGAGCGGACGAGCATCGAAATTGGCAAATCATTTTAAAAAAATTAGTTAGACGCTAATTTGAGCTAAAAAACCTTTTTTTTTAGTATTTTCGATAACGATAAAAAAATTTTTGGTTTGAAAAATAAAATGTCTTTACAAGATAACGATGATATCATGACTAGAAATCTTTAACACTTATAAATTAATAAATATAAAGTAAGAGTGAATAACACTCGTTTCCGCTTATCTAAATAAAAATTTAACACGGTTCTTTTTTCTTGAGCGATTTCGTCATTTCCCAAGAACAAACCCGTAGACGACCTGGGCTGATTTTTTTTCTTTTTTCGATAAAAGCATTGTTTTTTTCAAAGCATGTATTCGATAATCGGAGAAATAATCGGTTCCGTAACCATTTTGTCTCTTGTAGCTCGATACGCTTCTCGCTCCTTATCAGGAAATTTAGAGGGTAAATTAGGCGAATGCAAATTAACCTTTGCGGAATAACGTATGCCGGCAATGTCGACCTCGTAATCCCCCGAAAGCACCCATTCGTTTGTCACGCGATGTGCGACGCCGTTTTCGTCCAAATTTTTCACAAAACCGAGACATATCTGTAAATATGAAGTCCTTTTTCTTCTTCTGTATCTTAAAAACTTGTTACAAGATTGCCTACCTGTTTTTTAAAAGTGTAGCCGTAGCCGGTGGTGGTAGTAGCACCGACGTATTTACCGTTCCTATAAATGGGTTCACCTCCCCATGACCATAAATCGGTTTCGTGATCGTGATCCGTAAGCATCAGTTGAACGTACATTCTTTTAACTCCCGATTCCCGTTGCTTCAGCAAGGCATCTCGTCCCAAGAAGTCCACTCCTTTCTGAACATTAGGAAAAAATAAATAAATAAACAATTTTAAACGAATTAAGTCACAAGTTCTGGTGTGATGTATCCTTACGTCGAATTTTACTCTCCAAGTACGGCCGCATTCTAAGGGGGTGGTAGTGGTGTCCAAATCCTGGCCCCAAAAAGCGAAAAATTTTTCCACACGAAGAGATCTCATCGCATAATAACCGGCGTGCTGAACCCCATATTTCTGACCCTCATCGATGAGATGCTGATATACGTGCAAAGCGAATTCGTTAGGAATATATAATACGTAGCCCAATTCACCTGTATGAGTAATGTTTAAGGCTCGAATACCATTGGCCGAACCGATTTCGAGTTCCTAAAAGCAGAAAAAGGTCAGAAAAACCTTTTGTTTGTTTACCATCGATAACTCTGGAAATACAAAAGACCTACTTTAAAGGTAAAAAAAGGAAATGACTTCGGGCTGAGATCCGTATCGGTTAGCTCGCTTAGCAAAGGTCTCGTAAAAGGACCCATTATGCAAATGGCAGTGTACATGGAAGTCACGTCGGATAAATGAACGCAGCCGTTCTTCGGAAGGAATCTGCTGATCCAGACTTTACACCGAGTTTGCTGAATCGTTGGCGCAATCATGAAGTAACTAAATAAAATATTTATTTCATACTGAAAAAGCTGTTAAGTTTAAACCGAACTTTACGATATTAAAGCTACTTACTGGTTTTCCGCCATCCTAATTAAACTGCAATCGTTTTCGTAACCGCCGTGAACGTTTTGCATTCCCGTATGTATGATACTACCCACGGGCACGTCGACGTCGTTCGAACATAGAAATTGTAAGGCGTCGACGACTTCTCTTCCTTTCGACTGCAGTAGGTTTAAAAATCGATAAACTTAGATATAGTTTATTTAAAGTTTTAAAATAAAGAAGAATAAAAATTAATGTTCCACGCACCAATAATTCAATTTTGGTAAAAGACGAATAATCGCTGAGCCCGACCGCTTCTCTGCAAGCACTGTATTCGTCGGCGACGAAATCAAACCAAGGGGGCTTCCCAAAAGTATCTGTAGCGGCGATTTTGTATGGTCTCGAGCCGTCTGGCAATCGTTCTGAAGATTCGTCAGGATCAAAATGAGTCGGTCGTTCGTATCCCATTACTTGCCCAAACACGGCCCCGGCTTCTCGCAGCTTCGGATAAATCGGTGACATCCTAAGATTTCTTCCAGTCTTATATTCGTGAAAGGGGTATATTAATCCGT
This sequence comes from Liposcelis brunnea, assembly GCA_023512825.1. NCBI lineage: Eukaryota > Metazoa > Arthropoda > Insecta > Psocodea > Liposcelididae > Liposcelis > Liposcelis brunnea. The sequence goes on along the minus strand of CM042065.1, from coordinate 17,438,860 downwards.
GGTGCATGCCTAGAAAAATATATCTAAATAAAAATTGTGTTCTAATTTGTGAGACTTTTCTCATTTCAGTTTAAAAGCAATAAAGCATAGTGATACTAATAATACATCACAGTGCGATTCCATTTAACTTACCCGGAGTCTCTTTCACCCTATCTCTCAAAAATCTACGATTATTATGAAGTCCCAAAAAACGGGAAATGTCCAATTCATACATATCGTATGAAGTGAAACCGTTTATGATCCAATCCGCTGTGGCTCTACCGACACCTCCGGCAGCAGAAATTCCGACGGTTTTCATACCCGAAGCCACAAAATAATTTCGAATCTTAAAAAAAATATTTATCCCTGTTTAATTTTTTGCCACTACAGTAATAAGATCGCGTTTCCATTTTGACACACCTCGGGAGCTTCTCCTACGATCCACTTGCAGTCTGGAGAAAAAGATTCGGGTCCGTTGCAAAGCTTCTCCAGTACCGCGTCTCCTAGGCTCGGTACTCTATGAAGCATTTGCTCTAATAAAAAATGAAACTGATCCCAATCTTCGGGAAGTGCTCGGGATAGCGGGGAATCTAAATTGAAAGAATAATAACTGAAAATGAAGCATCGTTATACTCGATTATCCGTAATTATAAATAATATTTATAACCGTGAAAAAGTACTTTTACTTTTCATTTCGGGAGGCTTAAAGCGAAAATGACTCACTTTGTAAGACAAAGATAGCTTACCGGGAAGTACGCCGTCTTCGAACGCCGGTTTTGCTTCTGGCTCGAAACCTCCGCACAGAAGCCTACCGTTATTTTCTCTAAAATAAATGTGCCCGTCTAAATCTCGAACGGCAGGAGTCATCGGATCTAATCCCGATATTTTCTTCGTATGTAGATAATAATGTTCGGAAGCGTGCAAAGGAACTTTGACTGTAGGATCGCTTAATTTTCCGATAGCTCTGGCCCAGAAACCGGCGCAATTGACGAAAAAGTCGCAATCGATGGTGCCTTCACTGGTTTCTACGCCTACGACTCTTCCTGCGTCGCAAATCACGTTTGTTACGGACGTTCCTTCGAAGACTCTGACTCCTCCATTAAAGAGAACAATAATACACTATATTTTAAGAATATGAAAAATTACTGTTAATTAATTAATTGCCTTACATACCTCCTTCTTTGGCACCTTGAATTAATGATCGACAAATTTGATATGAATCTCCTACTCCGTCACCGGGAATAAATAAGCCTCCTTTCAAATCATCTATCCGGAGCAAGGGACATATCTTCTTTGCTTCTTCTGGAGTGACCAACTCGCACTCTATATCCCATGATCTATTATTTATAACCAAAAATTATTTAAAATCTGGAGCTTAACTCTAAACAAAATTCAACATGATTATTCATTTTCAATATTTTCAATTAAATAATGGAACCTACACAGATTTTGCTTTCATTCTCTTAAAGACGGTCATTCTATCCTTGGTCCTTGCTATGCATAGGCTGCCACATTGCTTCCAACCTGTCTTCAGTCCTTTTGCTTCCATATCTTTATAAAGTTTTATTGTGTTTTGAGTCAACTTCACCTGAGCTAATTTTGGTTTAAAAGATCCAATTAAACCAGAAGAAAGCCAGGCGGTACCACCTCCACAGCTATTCAAAATTAACCAATACCAATATAAGTGAATTAAAAACTTGTTGATCAATGGTAGGGTAGGCCTAGATATTCATTACCTTCCTTTTTCCAAAACAACTGTGTGTTCACCCCATCCTAATTCAGCCAGGTGATAGGCAACAGAGGATCCCATGATTCCTCCCCCACATATTACAACTCTAGCCTTGGAAGGAAAACTAGTATCATAGCTTGCATCCACATCGTACGACGACAACGTGCTGTGAAGTTTTCTTTTTAAGAACTTATAGTTTTGAGGAGAGTAACAATGATTTGATTTTTTCAAAAATGAATACGGTTTCACTTTAGACCAAACCTTCATTTTTCCCACAATATGATTAAAGTTTGAATGCCAATCCTAAAATAATTTAACAAAAATTAACACTATTAACACCGACCTTAATATTAATATTCCGTAAAAGTTTCATACCTTCAGTTTTAGATATTACGATTACGAGGCACATGGACTCTCATCTATTAACAATGGAAGAGATAACCCAGGAAGGCTTAACGATTTCAAAAAATAAAATATTACCACATCGAGGAACGAATGCAGTTTCTCCGCCTCCTATCTTATTTAAAACCATTTTTCTAACAAACACCAAGTAATCTTTTTTACCGCATTTTTTCGGTTTTGGTTTTCCATCGACCTTACCTTACGTAAGGTTAAACTCAGTAAGCGTCATCTGCTTCTGCTAACAGAAATAACCGCTTACGGCATAAGCTAAGCACAAGAGAAACATTGATTTAAAAGCATTCACAAAATCGGCGCCATAATTTAAGTTTTAAATTTCATCCATGTAACAATACAGTGTGTGGATTTTAGATTCTCATCGTGTAGTTAAAAATTTTTCACCGTCTCCAGAGCAAACATATAGTAATCATAAGTGAAATTTACTTCAAATGCCTGCAAATTGTTTCCTTTATTTCATAAATAATTAAACAAGGATGTAAGTAGGTATATCATTATTTGGGAAAAAATCTTTACGTAAAATTTTGTTGAATTAACAAAAAATTTATTTTTTATTGTTAAAATTGCAATAAAGTCTGTAATAAGAAAAAAAAACTCATTGGTTGGATGATTGACAAAATATAAGTAAAATATGTACAATATTCCTAAAATATGATGGGAAATCGTAAACCATATTGATTGAGTTTTGAAAAAAAAAATAATAAAAAAAAAAGAAAAAAGTAAGATAAATCTTACATTAAAAACTTATTTTCAAATGAAATTATTAATTAAGCTTTATAAGCGGAACTTTATTTTTCCTCCTGATAATTACTTACGCGAAAAAAAGCGTCATTGTAAATCGATCAAACGAAATTCTTCCAAAGATCCAACTTTTCATGGTAAAAGTTTATTTAAATTAAACCGTTGGTTTTCACGTTTAAAACAATTTTAGTAACTTTTTCTCGAATTGCTGCATCTTCGTAAGCAATTTGACATACAAACTCTAATTCGAAATCTTCCAAACTCGAAAAGATTGCATGCAAATCTTCCGAATTGCTTAAAATTTTTTGAAATAATCTTTTAATCCTTTTAGAAAGGTCTTCTAATGCATCTTTACTTATGATTGCTTCTAATTTCGTCATTGACGATTCTGAAACAAAATTTAGGAAAAAAAATCGTAGGTCGGCAAGTAAAATTTGCAATGATTACATTTCTTAACCTTACCTTGACTCATAACATAAAGAATAGAAACGAATCTCGAAATTATGTAAGATTCTATTTGCAAATTATCTAAATTTTCTAATATGTTTAAGAATTCTGAAACGACATCGGAGTCCTGAGTTCGTAATGCTTCTGAATTAGTTAGGATTTGCAATAATTTCATTAAACATTTGAATAAATTAGTTCCGGTTAACTCTGCAATAAAAGATTACATGGTTTATGAAAAATTTATGGCAAAGCTAAATTTCCAATTTTCGATATTTTTTCCAGATTCACCATTCTTACCTAGATTAGCCAATCCTTCTTTGTATAAAACTATTTCTGATATAATATCATTCCAAACTGCACAGCCGCGCCAGAGCCTCTTGTTAGCCATTATTGAATCCCCAGGCTTCAAAGTTTTTAATAATTGCTTTAAGCACTCAGTCAGTCCGGCGATGACATCAGAAGACAAAGCAATTGTTTTGGCAGTATTTAAAGTTGGAACTCTAAGCAAAGTATGTATAAATTCCAGAGTGTGACAGAGGAGTTCTTCTAATAATTATAGTAAAATACATAACTAAGAATATGATCTAGTAGTACTATTATTAACATAGATAAATTGAATTCACCTCACCATTGGTTGAACTAAACAAGAAAAACTTAATTTGGTGAAGTATATATTCTAGACTATTAGCTATGTATTGAATCCAAGCTTTGGTAATCCTGTCTGTTTCTCCTAAATCCTTTAATTTTTCTTGAGGAACACTACATCTATCATTGTCTTGGCTGTTGCTTGGTGATTCACTACAACTTAAGAAAACAATGTTGCACAATTTGTTCCTTTTTCTAACTATTCAAAAAAAAAAAAAGAAAATCAGACATGTAACATAAAGGGCAGACCTGAAATCTGGAGAATAAGTTTTTGCTGTCCACAGGCAACTGTTTAACAACCGAATTAACTGGATTAATGTTAAACTATCTTCAAAACTAAGCATTTTTATTAAAATGATGCAAATATCTTCCTTTGCAGACAAGGTCTCACGAACAACATCAAGAGAGCACATATTTCCTAATATACCGACCAAGATTTCCTTCAACAAAAAAAAATTGGCTTTAAAACAAGCCACTTAAATTTTTAAAAAAATGAAGGTGAATTATACCATCAATCTGTTGTTATTGCCACATTTTGATGCGACCAAAGTTATAAATATAGAATAAAAATCATGCAGGTGGAGGAATAATGCAACATCTTTTTCAATTGTCATATCCCAAAGCAGACAGATTTCCTCTTCATATTCAGAATTCCAGTCTTCATTATTAAACTAAAATTGATACAACAGAAAATTATTTAAAAGCACAACTTCAGATTAGAATGGAAGAGATTTCTTACCTTTGACAACTTGATTAAAGTTTTAAGAACCCATCTTTCACTGTAAAGGGTGTTGCCAATAGCATCACCCTTAATTTTAATCATGTCTTCATCTTCTGAATCATTGTTACATGATTTTTTATCTAATTTGCTTCCTGGATTGGCACTGCAATATCCAAGTAAAATTTTTCACAAATGAGCAGAATTATTTATTGTAGTGGGGTCAATAAAAATTAAATAAAAAAATTATTTAGACTTGAACAAAATCTCTACTTACGTGCTTTCTTCGTTCATGAATGGATATTTAACTAAAAAAATTACTAAATATTATGAAAGTGAACATTAAATTAATTGTCTACAGTATAAACAAACCGAGTGGACACAGACTTTGTTTTGTAAACAGAACTGAACCATAGAGCGATAAGTGATAGAGGTGAGGTGTGCGTAAGAGGCTATGGTTCGTTACAATCAATTAATCATGCATCTATAGTCTGTGGTTGTTTTTATCTCATCGAATTCAATTCATTAAATATGGCGTCTCTTCAAGGACAAATTATAAAATTAGATACTGTTTTGCATTGTAAGTTATAAGTTTACAGTCCCTATGTTACATATTTTCTGAAATAGCTTGTAAAAAACATTACACTTATTGAACTTTTAATCACTAAAATAACAACTTGATAGAAATAATTCAAAGTTCGTTTCTAACGTCCCAAATTACAAGTAAAGTAATCAACATAACATATCAAAGCTTTCTATTTATCAATTGAAAGTAATTCAGTTTTTAAATATTTTGGCAAGCAGCAACTGATAGTTACTTATTTTTAAAATTCTTTTGACTTGAAAAATGACCTAGATACTTTATTTAAATTATTTTAGAACCTGAGATGAAAACCAGGCCAAAATTACATAAACAGAAATTCTATTATTACAGCTCAAGCCATTTTGTACTTGACAGTAACAAGAACAAGACTTGTTATGTTTTTATTATTTTTTTTAGGAGAATGAAAGGAACTTGTGTCTACATTGAAGAACCTTTTATGTAAATGAAGTTGAAGTATTTGGGAAAATGGGTGTAATAAAGAAGACAGATCACACTGTGAATGTGAACATAAAAACTTCCATATCAGAAGAAACTTTATAGTAAGTGTTGCAGCTTGAAAGAATGTATACTTATACTTTGTTTCAAAAATGTTTTAAAAAAATTCTCAGAGGGTTTCAAGTTTCAAACATGTGAATATTTTACCATTTCTGACATGCTTGGAAAGTGATATTATGGTATATTGTAAGCTAGCAATAGGTTCGGGCAAGTTTTGAAAATCGACTCAATTTACAGCTACCTATAAATAACTTGAAAATTTTTATCAACAAAAAAGCTATTGAACATTCAATTCAGAACAATTAATTGTGTATTTGTGTAACTTTTCATTTTAGTATTCCATCTAGTGATGATGAACACTCTATTCCTCACTTTGAAGAAGGAAGGCCTCGTCGACATCCTAGGATTTTGAGAAGCCATATTCCAACCGTAGGACCTTCGTTTAACGGCTTAAAAACTCATTCCGGGAAAAAGAAATCGCGCCGTTATTTCAATGGTAAGTTAACAACTATTTAAATTATAAATATTTTAAAATTTTACCTCAAAGATAGCATTTCGGGATTTCAGTGACCGAATTGGTGACTTTGGCAGAAGAAGATGAATTACAGGAAGTCACGATCGATGACTTCGTTGAAAATTCCAAATCAGCGTTTACAATTCTTTTAGAAGACAATAAAAGTTTAGAGGTAAAAATTATTTTTATGAGCAAAGAAAAATCTGAAACCAATACTTTCAAAAATTTTATGATTTTTTTCCATTATGTTTCAGAAATGGGACGAGTTTGTCGAGAGCAGCGAAGAAAAGCAACAGCAGTTTATATCTGATCACAAAAAAAAGAAAGCAAAAAATATAAATTATCCCTTTCAGCAAAAGTTAAATATGGCGTTAAAAAATCTTCTACGAAAAAATAACCTACCCGTAGGGATGCTGCAATATTTAGAAGACGAAGTGGTATCTTTTTTCGTTGCTATGCCGACCAAAACTTACGTTTCGCGGCAGCTCAGCAGTTTCGAAAGACTTTTGCTTCACTCAGTATCTGATTATCATCGGCTCAAATCTTTAAGTACGTTAAAATATCGTCATTTCCGCCACGATTCATTGAAACAATAATCTGATTTATCGTTTTAGGTTTTGATTCCGAACCTGAAGGCATAAGATTAGTGCGGGTAAAAAATCCGAGAAAAGAATTTTCATCTCCACCTCTCCTGCTTGCCGAATACGTTGAAATGATGAGAAGGGTGAATTAATTTTGCAGGGAGGACGGCCGGTAGAATAATCATTTCTTACTTTTTTACGCTAGGCTCCAGCGTCACCAGTCGAGCATTTAGACAATATCTTTAAGTGGTAAAAAGCGAGAACGCTCTCCCAGAGTCCGAAAAAATGTTCATGGGTACATACGGGAACATAAGGGAACATACGGATATTATCGTCGCATCCTAAGAAGACCGGTTGCGCCTATGTTTAACTTACCAAACGCCGGTCAACGGAGATATATATATGATATGTATTTGAGATATCACGTTATTATAATATATTCCAGATATATTTCATCTACGTCGTTCGGCGTGCCGTAAGGTTAACATAGGCGGAACCGGTCTTCTTAGAATAAGATTCCACCGGTGTGTATTCATATACATTTTTCCCGACGCTGGGCTTACTAGAAACGATATGTTCCTTTACTTAAAGTGTGCATTCGTGGAAAAATATGCCATATTGATGTATATATCGAAAATTCATTTTAATGTCTAAACGTTATCAGGGTTAATGCGGTGAACTTTTTTATGAGAAAAGTAAACATTTTTTAGAAAATTTTCACGAGTTGTAAATTTTGTTTCGCACTTAGATTGCACTATCGCACGAAAGGAAACAGTTTTTAACATGTTTCAAAAGCCTTATAAATCAGAAATTTTAAAATGCCCCAATTCCTCAGAGTGCAAAAGTACCTAGCCATTCATTTATGTGACAAATGGGCACTGTATTTTACGAATTTTCTCAAAAAATTGCAAACATTTTTTTTTGGTTACCTTTTTAATAATAAAATGCTTTATTACCGATATCAAAACTAAAGGCAGCAGCATTAATCCATGTTCGTTTCGTTGTATAAAAACATGATCGTTTTTAATTGATTTTAATTTTATTTATATATTTTGAATCAGTTTTATGTTACCGAAGACGGTATTTTTCTTTTTTTAATTGTACTACCAATTTTACGATTGATTGCTTATGCGGCTCATATTTTTTTTTATTTTATTGAAATATATGGGTGATTGTCGATTTGTAAAAATTTTTTTCGTTGTTTATGGGTCAACAGATCCATGCGTTTTTCTTAAAATTTAACCACATTTTATTTAAATACGATTATTTTAATTATTGGTTACCGTGAAAAAATTAAAGACGAATCAAAATTTTTCAAAGTTGCAATATGAAAGACTACTTTACTCTTTTAAAAGGTTTTCGAACAAATTAATATTCAATTAAACGTTAGGCATTAAGAAAATAAATCTTTGGTCTTGGTTTTTAAAAAAAATAAGGCCGAAAACCCGACATGAAAAAAAAAAAGTTTCACGAACGATATGCACTTTACATCTCAAGTATGAAGAATCGCTTTGACGATTAATAGCGATCGAACGATTTCAACTTGAAAATAATTGGAATATTAATGACTAATCGCATTGTATTCATTTATTTATTTGGACTAATGTCACAGATAAGGTGAATAGTGGGGCACAAGCAAAATATAGTAGTGCCAGTAAGGTAACCTTGCCATTTATAATATGTCGTAAGTAAATAAGTGAAATTTTTACTGATAGATCGGGCGAATTTTAAAACTATACTTCGAGTTAAAACAATCGCGATCGGTTTTATGTGGGTAATTGATTTTGTCCATCGGAGCACAACCGACTAAAATTTTTTAAAAGTTTTCAACGAAAAAAACCGAAACATTTTTTTAAGTTTTGAAAACGAATTATAGCAATTATCATTTTCACCACAAATACCTTTCAAGATATCTGTAATTTTTTTTTCTCAAAACAAGATCAAGGAGAAACAAGTTTGAGCAGATTTTTGAAGCGGTATGAAATAATTTCCAGGCATTGTTCTGAAGGGATCTTCAGGAAGCCGAAAGGCTTGACGAAACGCGCATACCGCGGAACGCCGTGACAATTCACTCGTAAAAACTTTAACGTCCCAAACAATAAACGATGATACGACACGATCTTTTTGTTTTTTATCCCGCAAATATAATTGTTTTTTTTCTTCTCGCAAAACATATAGAAGTTATTTATCGGTTATTAAAACAGCAGTATTAAAATATGTATTTTGAAAGCTCTAAATTCCGATAAAAGTTTCGATTCGATGGGCAAAAATCTCTTTCGATACGATAAAACCAGTTTTAGTATGTTTTAAAAATTAGAAAATATTATACCTTTTAAAACTTTTTTCCGAAATAAAAGATAGAAATGAACGAGAAAAGTGAAACCGAAGTAGAGGATAATTCTTTCCAACAACCTAAAGCAATCGACCCAAGTAAGTATTTAAAATTTTCATTTCTTTTCTTTTGAATGTTTTCTTATTTATAAAAAAGGTGCTTTGCCATTGAGGTCACGAGGGAGGAAAAAACTTTATCGAAATATGACGAGGGACCAAATCGTTATCGGCACACAACGAATTTATCGAAAAATCGAGTTATTGTTTAACTGTTTTATCCAACGATGAGATCATTTCGATGGCACCCTTTACAACAACGATAATGATCAATTAAATTTTAGGGCATAAACTTCCGATTATCTTAGTAAAACCGATTTTATCCTTTAAAAAATGGATAAGAATCAGAAAACAAAAGGAAAATGGAATTCGTTTTTGTTATGCCACTGATTGCTAGAAATCTGTAAGATAAGTCTTTCCCGATAAAAAGGATTAAAAGGTCTCGTGTATTTCAAGTGGAAGAAAAGTTCAAAAGCTTCTCGACCGCTAATTTAATTTTTAAGATTCTTTTATGAAAAAGAAAATACTAAATGTTATAGTCTAGCTATTAAGTTTCGATGAGACTTAAACAAAAATGGATTCGATGGTCTAAAATTGAAATTTGAAAATTATCAGTTTTTAAAATATTTGCTTTGTCGAGAATAAAAAAGCATCTTTCGTTTAAAATGGAAAGCAGAATTCCTTTGCTGACACTGCTGCGAGTCATTCGACGATATTTGAACAAGGTCACTCTCTTCAATAAAAAGACCCATTACTTATTGCGGTGTTACATTGTGATAAGCCTAATTTTTTTTTAAATGTCTCAAGATTTAATTATAAATTTAAAAAAAAAGCATATAAGTATTTACTTTACAACTAACTTTTTTTATCGTGGATATTACAAACCGAGAGTTTCGGAATATTTTTCGTTATCGATAAAATGTTAACAAAATCGGTTTCATTTGTACAGTAGATAGTGATTAAGATTCAAAAGACTCGCGTAAATGCTAAATTCTTGAATTTATAAAAAAGGGATATAGTCTATGGGAGATGTAGATCTAGAGCGACTATTTAGGACGAGGTAATATTAAAAGGCGAAAGCATTTCATTTCCATAGATGAAATTTATAAAGCTATCTTATTTAGCTTCGTAAGAGGTTTCATCATTTGACAGATCTAGCGACAAGTTTCGACTCAAACCGAATCGACCGTGTCGCGATTTCGATCCGAGAATCCGTCCATCGGTTGCCTACCGCAGCTATATTCTTTTTAAAATGTGAAGACGGAAGGATCGTTTCTTGTCGACTCGGCTTATTCGAAAAGTCTTTTAAGCAGCTTTTAAAACGGTTCATTTTTAATCCGAACATAAATGGAAAATAGCAATGAAACGACGCCTTTACTGAGTAGGAGCAGAGGGGAAAACGGAAACGGTCCAGGTAGACTTAATTGTAATTTACAGTTATTTAAAAATTCCCGTCGAATATTTTAATGATGCGCAAAGCTCAGAGCAATTTCGAATAACATTTCCAGCGGAATATTTTGTTACAGAACCATGGATAGGGGTTCGGCATTTGATACTGTTTCTAATATTTCTGGGCAACGCGTCAGGATACGCGATGAGAGTCAATTTATCTATCGCCATGGTGGCCATGGTTAAAAGCAACAATTCCTCTCCCAACAGCGATTTCGAGCAGTTCGATTGGGATTCTACTACGAAGAACACGGTCCTCAGTTCTTTTTTTTGGGGGTAAATCTAAATTCTACATATTTTTTTTTTTAAACTCACAATTTTAGCTCTTTAAGGGGTTTTCTGGGCAAAATCTCTCGCTTTCCATTCCGGTATGAAACCGATTCAGTGGCGTAACTAACGGGCCCGCCCACTAAAAACCTCTGCTAAAAAAAGATTTTATATTGCTTTGCAGGCAAGGAGGGCCCATCAAACCTTTGTTACGCTACTGAACCGATTGATAAATCATATAAATAATAAAATAAAATAAATAAACTTACCGGTGATGACTCATGTGCAGCAGCGAGCTATGCGATGGGAAAAATTTGCTCGGCTAAACATTTTTTTGCAGCAATCCCGAGATTTCTGGAAAAAAAATTGAAACAAAAATTTAAAACATAAAGCTGTTAGTTAACATTTTAACATATGAGAATAAATTGTGATTATTCGTTTTCCTGAGGTCAGATATGTGGTGACTCAAGTACCCAGCGGTCTACTGGCTCAATCTTTCGGGGCTAAATGGTTGCTGCTGGGAGGTTTGACGATTTCGTCTGTTGCCACGTTATTAACTCCGGTCGTGGCCCACGGTTTGGGCTGGGGAGGGGTGTGCGGCCTGAGAGTCGTCGAAGGACTCTCTCAAGCGACTTTATTTCCTTCGATGCATTCGGTCTTGTCCAGGTGGGGCCCGCCGGAAGAAAGAGGAAGAATGGCAACTATAGCATTTTCGGGTGAGAAAACTCATCTATTTTTCCGTGGAAAAGTTGGCTTCAACAAGAGTTCGAAATAAATATTAAAAACCGAAAAATTTCAGGTAGTCAGGTCGGGACGGTAGTGGCCTTGCCTCTCGGAGGGTTGTTGGCAAGCAGCGGAGGAGGTTGGCCTTCAATTTTTTACGTGTTCGGAGGAATCGGCCTGGCATGGTGCATTTTATGGTTCTTTTTGTCGGCGAGCAGTCCGGCAGAACATTCTTTTATTTCGAATCGAGAAAAGGAGTACATCGAAGCGTCTCTGCAGGAAAAAAGCACGGTGCGTTCTATAAGAACGCCCTGGGTTTCAATTTTCACTTCCGGTCCGATGTAAATTTTATCAAAAAAGAAAATGATCGTTTTTTAAATCCTACGATGAATTCAGTTAATCAAACACTATAATTTTGACTCAGGTGGGCCGTAATATTGACTCACTGCGCTCAGAACTGGGGATTTTGGATTCTCATGACCGAAATGCCTACTTACATGAACGACGTCCTCGGCTTCGACATTAAAGACAACGGCTTGCTTTCGGCTCTTCCTTATCTAACCATGGCTGTGCTAAGTTTCTTTTTCGGTTGGCTGTCGGATTTGATCGTCGGAAAAAACCTCATCTCTCTAGTATGGGCGAGGAAATTGTTTAACACCATCGGTAATGCAATATTTTAATTATCGCCGAGTCGGCCGAATGATAATTCCAAGGTCGAACGTTTTCGATGTCTCAATCGTAACGCTTTGAATAATCCATTAATTATTCGGTCGAGCTATGACGGCAGGAAAAATATAATTATAAATCGTTTCAGGTTTTTGGGGTCCTGCCGTATCATTAGTCTGTTTAGGCTACATAGAGAAGGATCAAGTCACTTTAGGAGTCGTGCTGCTGGTTCTCTCTGTGGGTCTCAACGCCGGAGTCTACGTCGGTTTTCAGGTCAATCACATCGATCTCTCTCCTAATTTTGCAGGGACCATGATGGGTATAACTAACGGAATTTCAAATATACTCTCCTTGGTCGGTCCTTTGGTAGTAGGAGCAGTCGTCACGGTAGAGGTATATCTACCTTCTACGGCCATCTATTTTCCTTCTAACGTTATAAGATTATTGTTGTAATTATTATTATTATTATTATTATTATTTTTTTTTTTTTAGGGATCAATGTCTCAGTGGCGCATCATATTTTGGGTATCTGCTGCCGTTTATTTTGTAGGGAACATTTTGTTTGCGGTTTTAGGCCGTGCCGAAAAACAGCCTTGGGACGATATCGATTATTGCGGCAACAAAAAAAAACAATTTATTTTTTGGAAAAAGGTAACGGCTGGATTTTCGAAATTAGCTCTAACCTCGTTCATTCTTAAAAGTAATTTTTATTTCAGAACCACGGGGAAAATGACGTTGCGGATCTAAAAGCGTAAACGCGCTTTTTGTGAATTGTGATTGTTTATAAAGCATAATCCGCTTGTAACACAGGCCACATATTGACCAGTTGAGTAGTTCCTTTCAAAACCATGTAAATATTATAATTTAATAAACTTTTATTTTAGTTTTTAAAAATACGATTATATATAAATTTTCTTAAATGCTAGAGTCTACTCTCCGATTAATACCGATTAATTTTAAAATCCCTTCTTCTTTTCCTGTTTTATAAATGTAATAGGTTTTAAAAAAAGTTCTTGCTTTAATCTTTAAACTGAGCAATAATTGGCGGGAATCGAAGCGGACTATAGTTCCTCTAGCGTCAATGTCGCAAAGTTTTGACCACGTGGTTTTAATTTTCCTTTCTTCTGCTTTTGCTTCTGCTTGCTTCTTGAGTCACGTTCACGTTCCAAATGACACAAAGCAAAGAAAAGGAAAATATTAAAAATGTATTCGAAAACTCCTAGTTTAAGAGTTGGAGAAAACGATTTAAAGTGTTTGAGCGGTTGCGGTTATTACGGGAATCCTCAGTGGGAAGGTTACTGTTCCAAATGTTACAAAGATCTCCTTCAAAGAGCCGAAACTAATGTCAAGAAATCATTTAACAGTAAAAATGTTTCTTCAATGCAAAAAAGAGAACGGTAAGTTCACTAGATGTTAAAGAATCGGAGGCTTTTTTTAAAAACCAGCCTGACCGACCATACATTTTCTTTTAATATCGGTTCCAGTTTCGGACAAGACAAGGCAGCTACCTTGTCGGGGTTCAGCAAGTTCCAAGAAAAAAGGGCAAAGCAAATTTCGGACAAGAAAACGAGCACCACTTTGCGGAAAATATCTACTCTCATCACAAAGCCATCTCATTCTATGAGGAAAATAGATTTGGTTCTGGATAATTATTTTGAAAATCCAGAGTTAGATAAAATCAATCAAGACTATCAGGAATTATTTACAAGCATCAGTCCGGCAGTAATCGCAGACGTTAGAAAACAAATCAAAAATTTCACGACTGCAGTTTTGATGGTAGAAAGAACTGTGGACGAATTGACAGAGTTTGTTCAAAATTCCTACAAAGCAAGTATACTTTTTGATAAATTTTTATCCTCTTTTGCAGTCAGTTTATAATCAATGTTTCCATTTATATTCTCAGGTGTTTGCCAAAAGGATGGAAGCTTCTCCCATATACGGACAAACAAATCAAGACGAAAAAGAAATACTTTTAGATTATTATGAAAAATATTCTATGACTTGCTTGTACAGATTATTGTTTTGTCCTCCTCTGACTAACGACGAAGAAAAAGATTTAGAAATACAAAATAGAATAAGACAATTAAATTGGGTCGGGACGAAACATTTAGATTGTCGGATCGACGAAACGAATGCGGAGGTTCGTTCGAGCTCGGTAAGAATTTTCGAAGTCGACGCAAAATTAATATAACGTTTACATTATAGGTTCGAGATTTGGTGTACAATGCTATAACCGATTTGTTGGGTTTAGATTCGGCGAAAGCTCCTCAGGATAAACTGGCTTGCGTCGTGAAATGTTGCAGGAATATCTTTTTGCTCCTTCAACAGTCCGTCGGAGGACCGGCGTCTGCGGACGAGTTTCTTCCCGCACTTATTTTTATAGTTTTAAAAGCTAATCCTACGAGATTTAAAAGCAACGTAAACTACATAACAAGATTTTGCAACGAAAGCAGGTTGATGGCAGGCGAAGGCGGTTATTATTTCACGAACCTGGTCGGTAAATTTAGGAACGGCTTTAATCGTTAGGCTCTGCATTCCGATCGATGTTCTTATCGAGTTTAATTTTTCTTGCAGTGCTGCGCTTTGTCCTTTATCGAAAATTTGACGCCCGAATCGTTGTCTATGGCGGAGGACGAATTCGAGCAATACATGTCGGGGAATTTGATCCTCCCCAACACGTGGGATTCGGCCTTGATAATGTTGGAGAGCATGCATCTGATGAACGAACATTTCGCCGTCCTCGAAGATCTTCGCAACAAGCACGAAAATTTGACCAAAGGCGTAGAAACGCTTCGGAAGCAGATGTTTCGATTTAAAGACGACATGTCCTGCGCGACTTCGACTATTCTCGCTCGGACGCCGTTACGCGTTAAACCCAGAAAGATTCCGACGGGGATCGATTCTGAAAGTCCGAAACCCGACAGGTTACCTTCTCCCATCGCTCCCGTAGTTTTAGCTCCTCCCTCTGAAAAACCAGAACCCAAATTAAAAGACGAACGTTTCACCGCCGAATGTAACTTTTTCTCAGAGACGTTAAGGCTGTCTCGAAACGTGGACTTTTCCGTGAGCGAGTCTCAAAGCATGGACGAATTAAAATCGGTCGATTACGACATCGATTTTTCTGACGGAAAAGCATCCGCATCTTCGATCGACATCGCGGAACGCGGCGGCAACTGCGACCAGGATTCCTCTCGCCCTTTCTTGGGTCTAAGTTTCAATTCCGAAAACGTTTCTTTGCTGGATTCCACCGAATCTCCCACTTCCAACTTGTGGCTTCCTTCCCCTTTGAAGCCCGTGCAAAGCATGTTTTCTTCCAACAGTTGGGACATTCCCAGCATTCCCTGCAATACCGGCGAATTCAATTCCTTGCAGCACATCTCGGAGGACTCTCAAAGCGACAAGGCCGGCAAACACTAAATTTTTCGAATAGGGGAACACCTTTGGAACCCACGTTTCCATAAAATATTAACAAAAGAAAATGGTTTTCTCTGATCTATCATGCACCGGCCGACTAACAGGATCTATAACGAATTTTAGCCATTTTTAAAATTTCGTCAATATGTTTAGTTGCGAACTTTATAAAAGATTAATAACTCGGGTTTTTATTCTTTTTTACACTTCTCGAAGATTCAATCGGATCGATTTCGAACAGAAGCTCGACTTTAACTCTTTACTTGGAGCAAAGTATTTCTTTCGGACTGCCTGCACAGATCCGGTTTCGTTTTATAAAAAACTCTATTTCCAAGCCTTTTTACAGCTGCTTTTACAGTTAACCAAAAGCTATGGCCGAGATCGAATTTAAATTCTTAATAGTATTCTGTAAAAATGGAAAAGCCAAAGACGATAATAGTATTTTTTACAATTGTGTAGCTAATTTATCGTGTGATGTTGAAATTTCCGACATGGAATTAAAAGAAAGTTTATATAAATATTAAAACTCTGATTGATTCTATTAAACGAAAACCGGGCTTCTTTTATCTAAAGGTAAAATTTTTTCATAGGTGATGGGCCGTTTCGAGAAGACGACAACATCTTTTACCGGTTTACATTCTACGAACAAACGTGAAACGAAGTTTCTCGATGTCCATCGTGTCGGCGTTCGTATTTCTTCGTAATAACCGACGGGGACCAAACGGTTCTTGAAATAAACAAAATAACGTTTCGAAAATAATTTCTCCGGTCTGCAGGACTAATTATAATGCCTTTTACCTGAAATCGGATCTCTTCGACGAATTTTTTCCTCGTCGAATTTATTTTTAAATAAACGGTGACGGAAAAGTTGACCGGGACCCATTTCGATTCGGATCTGTAAAATAAATTCGATTGAAACCATTGAAAGTTGACGGGATTTCATCGACGAGTTATTTGCACAGACTTTTTACCGAGTTTTTCCGAAAAATCGGAGAAACGAGGATTCCGTTGCATCGGTGTGCCAAAGTCCGTGCCGGAAGACGTTTCTGGTAACGGCCTAAAGGATAAACGATCGATTAAAAGCCTCGGTAAAATTTATTTCGGCATAAATCTCTCCGGCTTTTATTAATTCAGTAAATTTTTTATTACGAAATTTTTAAATCATCTAATAAGACTAATCATTAATTATTCCCCAAAAAGCTTTTTTCTCTCTCACTCTATCATGCCCTTTTTTACGCATCGAAGGTACAAGATTACGACTGTTTTCGCACTTAATTAGGAAACGCGCAAAACAAAAATTTATATACTTGTGAATGAATCAGCATTTGATCGCAAGATTGTTTAGTCGATCGAACGAAGAGAAAATAAAGGTTCCGATGGCTTGATATATTAATAATTACTTACTTTATCAAGCACCAACGAAAAATATCAGGAAAATAAAAATGGATCGGTCCGCGTCAGGAATAGCCGCGGATTAATAAAAAAGTCGGTCGGATGGATGGCAAATCGTAGGCCAGGCTAGGTACGCGACTTATCTTGTCACGTGCCGATTATTTATAGAAATGATGGCTTCGATAAAACCTGGCTCTATTATCTTCGCTTCGAAATTCTATCCGTACCTGTTAACCAGTCGATTAAGATTAACCGAAACCTATTACTTTTATTATTTAGATACGTGCCGGATAAATAAAACGATACTTTTATCAAGGTCAAGATGTAAAAATTTAAAGTCGTACAGAAAAAAAAGCCTTTTAAAAAACTTACGAGGGATCTTCGGTCGAATTTGCGGAAGGCCCGAACCGTTTTTTCGATCCGAGTAGCGAGCTCTTTTTTTCCATTTCTACGACCATGTCGCGAATTTCTTTCAAATTATTTTCCATTTTTTTCTCTTGCATCGAAAAGGTCGAGTCTAACTCTTTGTACAGGTCGACGTCAGTCAAATCTTGGAGCGATCTATTCTTCCGACTTTTCGGCCGGGAAAAATCCTTGTTATTCCGATCGTCGGGATCGCCTTCACATTCGAACAAAGCTCTTCTTTTTTGAAATTCTTGTCTGGTTATCGTCTGAAAAGTCGAAAAACTACGCCTGTTTTTTTTAAAATTCCTGTCGAAAAAATTTTCCTGAGTAATGGGCGCCGTTCCTTCCATCTAACGATTTCGACTTCACCTGCTCTCTCCTCGAAATTAATGGGATTCTTACGTGAGGCAGATCGGACCGAATCCGTATATAGCTTTTCCGGTAAATTCTCCCGCGAATCTCTTTTTTTTAAAAAATTGCTCGCGTCGACTTTCGCAAACGAAAATAAAATAAAATTTGACACGGCGCAACCCGTCGGGAGCATCCAATTAGCGTTCTTCTAATTATTGTCCGAAGTGACCTAGAAAAACATTTGCGGCCGACAGAAAAGCGAAATTAACTTTAAGAAAAAGCAAATTCAGATACGGAGTCATAAATAAAACGGGATAACTTATCAAAGAACATTAAGTTTAAAAAGGGGGGGAAAAAAAGAGAACGAAAAAACGAAGAGAAAAACGAGTCGAAAAGTTTGGATTTTTTTTCTCGATTTGAAATGCGTACCTGAAAGGCGGGACACGTTCTTAAGATTGCGAAGCAGTTAATATCCTCCGAAAAGCAATATCAGGTGTGAAATCACGTATATGATGCAATCATGACTTGCTTCCTCTCCTCTCCTCACGATCCATTATTTATTTCGCCTTATTCTTATACGCTCTTTACTCTACATCGACGATGCATCCGTTTCGAGCCATGAAAAAAAATTTTTTTTAATCTGAAATCAGCTTAAATATCCTTGTTAAAAAGATTTTTCAAACTGACAATTTTGATAAATTCGGGAAGTTTAGAGAAAGTAAGCGCCGTAATACTTTTCCTGTAGATTTAAGCATATTTTAGGAAAAAGAAAAAATGATAGCGTACAAAGCGAAACGTGATGTATCTGCATAACTTAAGATGATCCTAATTTATTTTGCCGATATATATGGAGGACCTTTTGTCTCATGCTTACCTTTTATTACAAAGAGATATCTTTTACCTTTATCTCCTTTCTAAGTGGATTCCTCCGCCGATTTTTCACCCATTTATAATTTTAACTTAAAATCAACATTTTTTATCTGGGAATTCTCGGCCAAGACTTTTCCTAGGGAATAAAACTTTCAAGTTGTTTTTCCTTTTTGCGAGATCGAAAAAGTTTTTTTCCCTCGCCAAAGTCACTTAGTTTTATTGGTTTCCGGGGCAGAAATCTCGTGCCGAGCGGCGCTAGAGTTCGCACGGATTTTTCTTCTTTTTTTTTTCGTCTCTTCGAGCATCGATTCCGAATCCGATAAATCCTCTTCGGCCACTTGTTGAATCGTCTCACGTCGAGTCGACTTATTTTATTTTCGAGATGATCGGTTTCGAAAACCGACGGCACGGGAAAGGAGTCTTGGCGTTATTATTTTGGAGAAGGTGGAATTAGGTTTGCCGAAACTTAAACCGGAGGCGAACCCTTTAAGGGAAACGTGTTCCGAGTTCGCCGGGGGACTTCCCGGCAGGGAAAAGGAGCTCGATTAAATCTTGTAAAGGAAAAGTCGTCGTCTAAGGAGGATTTTCCTCGGGTCGGGAGTCAGGAAACGAGAGAAAAGCGTGACGTCGCTAAATTTTTCAATTAACATTTAAAAAGGGCTTACTTATGAAAAATTAAGTAAGAGAAGAATCCGAAAGAGATTCCGATGAATGGTTAGAGATAAGACGATTTTCCAAAAAGGTTAAGAACGAGTTTACAAAAGATGACAGTGACGGGATGTGGGGCCCCATATAAAACGTCGACCTCTCTCCTTTCCCATTATGTTCATTCATTTGGGTCGCATGACGCAGAGAGCCCGACCATATATATAAAACTACGACTTTGTCGAACCCTTTCTTCATGCCTTGTTTTACGAAGGAAATCTTTTGAAATAACTAAAAAAGATATTAGAAACGTCTAAAATCCTGATTTAAAAGACAAAATGGAAATAGTATAAATAAATCTTTGTTGCGGGAAATTCAAACGGAAAATAACGTCGAGAAGATATCTATTACATTTCGTGCGACGAAATAAAAAGACAGCCAAACCTCTTGAAATCCGTTAAAATCATTTTAAAATCAATTTTAATTTCTCCGAATTCAAGTTAAGAAATAAGCCTTTCGTAGTAACTGCCGATGCCGGCCTCTGCCTCCTCTCCAATGGTACCGGAGGTTTTTCGGTTTTTCAGATCGAAGTTAAGGCGTTTTAGCCGCTAAACCTTCTTGGCAAGAATTGGAGAAATTGGAGAAATTGAAATTATTTTTAAGGAAATCAACACTTAATTCGTCACGTCACTTAATTCCCGCCATTATAAAAAATAAAAAAAATTTTCAAGCAATTTTAAAAAATTAGGGTACAAGCCAAAGGAACTTTTAGATATTTCATTTTATTACGGGCCGATCATCCCTGAAATCGAAATCGTAACGTCGGTGAAAAAATAACACGTCCTAAAACATTTTTGTCGGGCTTGGATTTTTATTCAGTCGAGAGATTGTTTGTTCTATTAACTCGAGAGAATTGGATTTCGTAATGAGGTAGGATTACCTAGTCATAAATTCCTTTTCTTCTTTTCCCCATTTTTATTCAGTCGAAAAAAAGGAAATGCATTTTCTTTTTCCTTTTTTCTAAAGAGGTATGTTGTCGATCGATTAGATTAGCTATTGTTCGCATTAATAAAAATTAATAAAAAAAAATTTTCCGAGCGTTTTTTTGCAGTACTTGATCCGTTGTAGTTTTAAAAGGAATCCGAATGCGCGGTAGATACAACGTTTCATTCATCCGAAATGGAAAGAAAATTTAGGAACCGGGAAGCTGCTCATGTTTTT
This sequence comes from Liposcelis brunnea, assembly GCA_023512825.1. Taxonomy (NCBI): domain Eukaryota; kingdom Metazoa; phylum Arthropoda; class Insecta; order Psocodea; family Liposcelididae; genus Liposcelis; species Liposcelis brunnea. The sequence continues at coordinate 17,418,202 of CM042065.1, read as the reverse complement.
CTTACGGAGGAGCCGATTTACGAAAACGGGTTCGGATCCGGGAGGAGTTTCATACTCGTCTCTTATCTGACATCAATTTAAAACAGACCTCGTGTCGTCGTGCTACTTGATGGTACCGGTCGCTTTTCCGAATTCGCGCTCTTTTTACGCCCGCGAAATCTCATCAGGATAATAATCGCATCGGTAAAGTTTCTAAAATTTTCATTACTTTCTTTTTTTTTTTTAACAACAGCTTCTTCCCGCTTTTATCGATACTTTTAATATTCGGATCGAAACTTTTCTCCGTAAATCAAATTATCCGCGACCCTCCCTCTTTTAAAAAGTTTCCTCTTTCTCCTAAATTTATTTTTTGTCTCTTAAATAGATTACGATCGCTCGTATAATTAGCTAAATATAAAAATCAAGGATAAAAAGGAATTTGTTTCCGACCCAAATCGAAATCGTCAAAAAAAAAAAAAAAAAAAAAAAAAATGCCAAACCTAGTTAAGTCAATTTTAACTTTCTTTTATTAAGAAAAAATCAAAGTTGAGGCTAGTAGAAAATCATAAGGACGTTCGGATGCGGCGTTTTAAAAGAAGCCGAGAAATCCTTTTTAATTAAAAATGCATCAAGCTGTGAATTACAAAAAATTCTTTTGAAAAATCTTTTCAAACATCTTTTGATTTTTGATATTAGTATGGGGGCATCTCATTATTGATCCTTCTGTTTTTTCTTCGGGGTTACCTATACTCTCTATCGACTCCGTTTCTTTCGCTTTTCCCGAGTAACCATATAAAAAAAAATATGCGAGGAATGTTTTTATAGTTTTAAAAATACTGCTTACTCTATCGAAACGATTTGTTTTGTTTGCTCGATTTTAAAAGAAGCGGTAAATATTTACAGAGGGATTCCATTAGGTTTCGGTCGAGCCTAGGTAAAGTGGCTTCGAGATTGCGTTGGAGGGTTTTTTTTAACAGGCCGTAAAACCATTAGATTTGGGTAAGTCTTAGACATGGAGTCATTTTTAGCGGTTCGTTTAATCGCTTTTCGACCGGAGATCCGTCCGAGTCGAAAGAGGAAAAAAAACGAGACTGAAACGAACCAAAAGAAACAAAATATATAGGAACGGAGAAAGTGGATGCGTTCATTAAAAGGCGAAAGAGGAATCTCGTTTTAATTTCAAACGAGGGAGGGCTCCGGTCACCCCGAAATAAATTACATTTATGACGATGCTCCTCCTAGATAAAGAGTAAAAAGTCTCTTCGGGTGGGAATATAGGTTAAGGGCTCTTTTCGTCTTCCGGTTTATCGGATACAGGGAAAAGAAAAAGAGGAGGCCCGATAATAGAGTGAAACCGAGGAAAGACGTGACCCCGTCCGAACTTGGGCTTCGAGCCGACTCATCCCTTTAAACGCCAAACGAGGCACGCACTTTGAATAAATCAAAATTTCGCTGTCGCCGGTTTTCTCTACACGTCCCCGTTTCGTAAATAAATCTAAATCATAGATATATATCCGGTATACGATAAAGCGGATTTTTATTCTCGTCTCGACCGATCGACCGAAAGCAAAATCCGTTAGGGGGGTTTATCGGATCCGATTCCTGCCGGACCTCGGCGGAAACGTTTCCTTATCTCTCTTCGACCTCCGCGCCTTTGTCGATCTCGCGCCGAGGTCATCGCGGGATCCCGTCGGCCCCGAAACAAAATCCGCACCGATAACCCCGAGCCGGAAGAAAATTTTAACCTCCCGATTCCCAGGAAAATTAAGTCGCAGTTCGGCAAACACAAGGATCTTGCCTTCGATTACCGTGCAATAACAAACACGCAAACGGGTTTGCTTAGCTTTAAACTCCTATTTGCAGTCTACTCTTCCACTTGTCGCGATAGTTATTGCTTTCCTTCGCGTCCCGATTGTTTCTGCAAATAATAAACATTTCCCTCCCGGAAAACGAGAAAACCGCGAGGCTTTCGTCATAAAAAACTCAACGTTAACCGAGAATAGGTTTTTTTAAAGACGTTTCGGAATTAGCCCAGTCTCGGAAAAGCCAGGACGAGGATTAAAAGGAAAGAAACTTTTATGCCGGTAGAAAAGATGACGTATAAGGGCCTCGTTTCATCCGACGAAACCCTTTTTATGGGTTTTTTACCGGGTTTAATCGGGATTCGAGGAAGAGGAGCCCGCAAAAGAAAAAGGCGACTGGAGGGACCGATAAAAAAAAAGCGCGTTAAAGTTTGGGGTTCTTCGGCGGAAACAAGCGCAAGTATATTTGGGAGGCTTTAAACAAAATGAAAAATGGCGGTAAAACGGGTCGCTTTAATTTATAACTGAGTAATGAAAATAATATTAAATTACAGTGCTGACACTATTTTCATTACCGTCTGTTTCTCCTCGGTTTTATTAATCTGCGGGACTCGGAGGTGGTTCCCTCTCCTTTTTTTTTTTATATTTCTCCCTTTTTCGGTTCGACCGGGAATAAGAGCCCTTTGTTTTCGGATGGTTCCTTCCGACGGAACGCGGAGATTACCTACATTAATCGAATCGAATCAATCAAACCGAAATCAGATCGATCAAGGCGAATCGGACACGGGGAAAAAAATAAAATAAGAAGCCAGATTCGATGGTTCGTTATCGGTTTAAGCAACGTGATTAATTAAAAACCGCCGAGATCGGACATTCGATCGAGTCTCGTTAAATCGATTCCAGGTAGGAGCCGTGTTTCGTTTCGACGATGAAAACCGTGGCCCTTCCGAGTTCGGATCCGGTTAGAAATCCTTGAATTTTTCTTTTCTTTTTTTTTAACGGCGATAAAATTTAATCCGTTTGCGACGCGAATAATTTTCTCGGGATCGGATTCTTGTAGAAATCGACGAGGCGGAAAAAGAAAACAATTAAGAAAACGATTTAAATTCGCCGATTATTATTATTTTGTTAATGTAGAGGAAAGGATGAGACTAAAGCAAACACAAACATTGGAGAAAACTCGGTTCGATTAAATTCTCGGTTATAAATTAATCCAATTAAAAGATCGATCCCCTCGAGAGAAGCATAAGAAAATCTTGGATATCGTTCGAGGTAAGACCGAACAACCTCGAAATGGGTCCCTCGGAGCGTGAAAGAGGAAGAGGAGTGAAAAAAAACTCTGGGGTTTCGCGACGAAATTTGCGGTCGAGACCCTTTTTCGAGGGTCGGGCAAGAAAACGAGCCCCCTTTAAAAATCGTTTAACGAATACGGAAAAATCTCTCGACTCGGCATGTCACGTCTCCATTAATTCCTCGTTTCCGACGATTGCGGCTCATAAAAAAAAAGCAACAGGTATCTTTCTCCTGCGAGCTCCGCTCTTATTCCGATTTCGATCGGCTCTTTAATATTTTCCCTTTTAATGCAGTCGGCACGAGAGCTACTTATAAGCGACTGCTCAACAAAAAAAAGAAAAAGTTGCATAAATTTGGAATTTGAGAAACGTCGATCGTCCGGATGCGATTATAAAAAAGTAAACGGATCCCGGCTCTAAAATAAGTTTCTTTCTTTTTGATCAAACGAAATTTTAGACGTTTTGACACTGACATTACGAAACAGTCAAGATAGAGTTGAAAAAATGTAAAGTGTGCACGTACTCGCGTATGTCAGCACCATCGGTTTTATTTTCGTGGAAATTTTTTTTTCAAACATTTAAAATGATGTAGAATAAGAGTGTATGCATCAGTAAAAAGGGAAAAAGGATCGGTGTCAAAAACTAGAGCTACGAAACAGATGTCGCAAGGATCTTGTTTTTTCGAAAACGATTGAATATGTAAATCCCGACATCGAATGCGAAAACCGGCCTCGTTTTGCGGTTTCCGATATTTTTCATCCCAAGGATATATTTAGTTAAATATTCGCTTTCGGTTCTCCGTCTTATAACCGACGAATCGTTAATTATCATTTCCCGTAAAATAATTAATTATATCGAGATCGAAAACCGCGATCCCGATTCCCGTCCGCGGCGAAACGTCGCGATCCGTCGGGAAAAGAGAATTTTTTTTTTTTTTTTGATGGATTTAGATAAAAAGAGAATAAGAAGCTCGGTGCTCGCATACGTTTTAAAGAAAGAATATAAACGTGGCTTTGTCTCTATCATTAATTTTGATTATGAATTCACCTGAGCTAGGTTTCCACGATCGCTCCGTATTTATTTTGAATTCGCAACGGGATGAAAAAGAAAATTTTTTGAAATAATAAGAAATAATAATTCTTGTTAACTGTTCTTTTTTCGAGAGGAGCAGAAACGATTATAAACGAATTAAGGAAGAGAACATCTGTTGCTGGCGATGCGGCCGTCGTTTCGTTAATTTTTTCTCACGGGGAATTTGGATTTGTTTCTAGATCGTTTGGGAAATGCCCGAGTGAAAATCGAAGGGAAAATGTCGAACCAAGGAGCGACTTTGACCGCTTGCAACGGAGGAGCTTCGGGTTTGCTCAAGGACATTCAAAGACGTCTCTCCTCGTCGGGGATTCTTCCGGGATTGAAACCGGACCCTCCGGCCGTCGTCCTTTCCCAATCGGCCAATTCCAATTCTCCCACCCAAAACAAACCCTACAAACTGAAAAACGTTTCCACCGGGTCCGAGAGCTACGACAGTTTGCACTACAACAGGAACAAGGTGAGCTTTAACATTTTTAAAATTTTTTAAACGCCTTCGAAAAGGAGAAAACAAATAAAAGTCTCGTCTGGGAGAAGGATATGTGTAACGCTAAAGAGCAGATACGGGAATGATTTGTGTTATTTTGCCTCGGCACTCCTAAGAGGTTTCTCCTGACGTGCGTCATCCACTTGCAACGTTATCCTCCTTATACCTAATATCTGGGGATAACGATATAAAACGTACTTTTGAATATTTCACTCCGCGAGGACACTTTTCTCCTTTTCGTCTCGGCTCGGATCGCGAACATAAAACCTGCCAAGAGTTACACGCGATCCTTTGCATATTTAATCCCTCAAAAAAATAAGGAAAACTAATTGCGCCCGTCTCGGGCAAAAGAAAAAGAACAAAAGGGAAAACAAACAAATTTTATGCACCATATTATTTTATTTGTCAAAGTCGGCAAAAACAAAAACAATGGAAACGGTGGCATTTTGATCCGTTACGCTCGTGACACGGCATCGATATTTTATACCGATTTTATCGATTCGGAAACGTTCCGGAAGATTTATTTCCTCCGGTTAAATAACTTCTTTTCATTGTAAACGAGTAAATTCTGGGCGATCCCTTTCTTCGTTTCGTTCCTGATTTCCTATATTTCCTAACCCCGCGGATTATGATTTTATTAATAATCCGGGCCTCTTTTCCATTTTTGAGAAACCATATCCCCGGCAAAGCTTAACCGTAAGGATTCCGTCTAACTCTCGAGTTAAGAGTTAAGGGAACTTTCTCCTTCAAAGACAATGATCTAAGAGTCGAGTCTTTGTAAGAAAATTTTCCGGTTAACCGTTTAACGGTTTCTCGGGGATTCCGAGGCAGGAAATCTTTTTTTATAGCGTGTATAAAAGATTTTAGCTCGGAGGGGCCGTTCGAACGTCGGCGACTCTTGGAGCGCGAACGTAAAAGGATCGTCGGAGAAACCGAATCCGGATAACGTGGGATTTATTAACGTCACGCGTCGATTCCTCCCTTCCGACTAATTCCTCGTTTGCGGGCGACGAAGAACGTGCCGGTTTTCGCGAGTTCCAGAGGAAAGGCAAACAAGCTCGACCGGAAAATCCCCCCATCGATTATCCGGTTTCTTGCGGACCGAAGGTGACGAAACGAACCGTTAACCTTTTTTATCTGTTAATTACCTTTCGACAAGCCGCCTGTCGGCTCGAAAAGGAAAAATCATTTTTCATTCTTGTCGAGAATTTCAATTTCGTTAATTGCTCGCTTCGGTTAATATTGACAAATATCTCGAGGAAAACGGATTTTTCCGTGTCTCGTTAATTCGATAACCGCCGATCTTTCGACTTTTCGGAAGGAGCTTCTTTTTCTCCGAGAGCTCAACGAAATAATCAAACATCTTATATACAGTATAAAAGTGAAAACCCGGTTTTCGTAATTAATTTTAGTCTGAAAAGCGAGACCACTTTACTAAAATTCTCTATCGTTTTAATTCGATTTATTACGCTTTTATCTATTTAAACCTCTGCACGTTTTTATCGCGAGTTTTTTTTGAGTCGGTCACGCCGAGCTCTTTTCCCCAAATTTCCGAAAGAGACGAAACATGGGAAACGTTTGCCCCTTTTCGAGACGTCCGACCGCAAGACTTGTCCTCCCAAACTTATCTCTTGCTCTTTACCAGATAAACTCGGCCCTTCGATACTATTAAAAAAAGAAAAAACTTTTTTTACGTGACGAAAATCGAAGCCAAATAAATGAAAAATAAGTGAAGCATTAAAATTCAAAAAGTTTTTATTCGAGAGGATAAAAAAAGGTCGAGAATGTTTAGGATTCCACGCGAATTTACTATAATATAGCGCGTAGGAGTTTATTTAAGCCGGCTATAATTTGCGTGATTCTTGTCGCTCTTTTCTTTCTCCCCTTCGTAGCGATCGACAAGTTGGAAGGGAAAAGTCGGAAAATCCCCTCCGGCAAGGCGTTTAAGGAGCTAGAAAATCCTCCGGTCTGACCCGATATTTAAAACGTTTTTCTTAAATCCCAAATAAAAGCGTCCTCTCGCTTATGTAATGGGAAATATTTTCGCAGAAATAATATATTTTCGGGGCAATAAGCTCTAATTAAAACATTTCTTAAGAGGACACTTTCCTTTTGAAATGTTCTTGATCCGCGTTTAAGGGAAAGGTCGGTTCGCCGAAAAGCGTGCGAGAATCGGAGCAAGTTTTTAAATCGAGTCGATATTAGGAACAGGCAGACGACTTGGAGATTTGATCCTTTAAGCCCTTTAGAGCGTCTCCTGCCGAATAAATTGAAAATATTGTCGTTTCGAAGCTGTCAATCTATTTGGAAATATAAATTGCTTGTTTGGTCTTCTTTCTCCTTCCTCTCAGACTTTTTCACCTTAAATCTTTTTTCCTTTGTGCCGCCGCAAAGGAGAGACTTGAACCCGTAATGGAAAACTCGCATGAATAGAAAGACCGATTTTCGATGACGGGGGAGGGGGTGGGAAATCACGTCGTCGCGATTTCGAGATCGACCAAGTCCGGCATTTAACAAAAGTAAATTTCCTTTTACCGCAATCTAAATTAAACCGAGCTTTTGGAAAAGGAAGATTCCGAAGCGTCTCGAGACCCGCGAGGATTCGAAAAAGTCGTGACGGTCTCGAGGGATCCCGGTCCGAAAACTCCTTTCCTTTTCGATTTCGACTTAACATCGGTTATCGACGTGTCGTCCAAGGGTTTTATCGCGATACGTGAGGATATTTTCCTAATGCGAAAGGACTTTTCGATTTCAATAAATTTAAATCAGTTGCGGGAGGACGAGTAAAGGAAGGAGTCGTCGAAATAAAGGTAAACGATCCGATCCCGCCGCTTAAAGGTCGGGCGCGGTTTCGGGAGAAACGCAAAATCGACCGCAGGATTTCCCGCTCGCTAACCGTCGGCTCCTCGTAAAATGTTAATGAATTCTCAGATTTAAGCAATTTTAATCACCATTAGCATGTGTAAGCTATTAAGCCGATATCCCTCGGTGCGTAGTCTAATTCGTTCCGTGTAATTGGGAATTAACGTCATTTCGGAGTTACTCTAATTATCTCGGCCGATCACCTATCCCGTCTTACAGTCACCACCAAACGAAAAAAAAAGAAAGGCTCCTCTACGACTCTCCGGTCTCGGTCCCGATTTTATTTCCTCAGACTTGCGGTAAACCATCCTTTCCTCTTCTCTTGGTTCAAATTTTTTCTTACGATTCAAACTCCGAGACCAAAAAATCTGGTTTAGAGATCGAATCGGATGAAATCGTTCTCGTCGGCTCTGCGCGAACTAAAATCTCGGCCGATTAAAACTTTCCCGAGTTCTCTGAATTAATTTAAAAAATAAAGCTTTTAAATAATTCATCCGGTAAAAAAATCCAAGACTTGGGCTCGTTTTTTTTTTCTTTTCTTCTAACCGTTGAAATTCTTGTTCTGTTTTCGGTTTAAATATATTGACGAAATTCGAGGGAGGGCATTTTGATTTATCGGTTGAAATTTCACCCCGAATCGATTTGTTTGGCCCCGAGCAATAATTAAACGTGCTCGTCTTACCTGGAGAAGACGTCATTTACATTCCGAATATAACGCTAATTTTCTTTGCTCTTTCATACAAACAAGGAAATTCGCTTTCATTCTCCAAATTAAGATGTGGAAACTTGTTGAAAGAGCTAAAGATAAAGAATAAACCAGAAAAAAGCTAAAGCCGGTTGTTTTCAAAAAGGGAAAAAAAAAGATTAAAATTGTAATGATAGTAATTTTTGTGCCAACGCTGACAACAGGAAAAAAACCATCTCCTTTCTTCCTTTGTTTCCTCTTAATGCATGTTAGTTTAACGATTATCTAATTCCGTCGTAGAAAAAAAAACCCCGCTCGATTAAGGACTAGTTTTCTCGGGCGAGACAAAAAAAAAAAGGAGTGATTCGCGAAAGGAGTCGGTTCGGGTCGCGTTGGAAGAAAAAAAAATCGGAATCGTTTAAACGAAGATTGGGAAGGACAAAGGGATCCTTTTTTCGCGAGTCGATATACGGCTGCATTTATTTTGATCCAAGGCCAAAGTCAACATTTGAAGCGTTATCTCCAGGGAATTACATTTTATAATCTAGGATTTCCGAATTAGCACCCACGTATTAAAAAAAAAAAAAAAAAAAAAAAAAAAAAGTTGGGAGAAAAAAGTTTGGACGGTTCCACGTTTAATTAGTTAATAGTAATTTCGTGTTTAACGTGCTTTTTCTTTCCGAGTAAATCTTTTTCTAATTGGAAAGGTCACGGGACCTTAACCGGGATTTATGCCTCGTACGATATTTTTGCCGAGTTAATAATAATCTGGAAAGGGATCGATTCGGTTAAATGCCGTAATCTAACCGTCATTTACAAGAATATCAATCGGCAATAATAGATTAATATCGCATATCCGGTTCGGATCGGCCGGGGATTCCCTAAATCTGTTTTCGATCGCTCCGGCCTTTTAAGCTTTTCTCCTCAAATCCCCGGATTTCCTCCCCTTCCGACGAAAATTATTCGTCATCTTCGGAGAAACGCACTTTTTTTAAGGGGGAAAAAAAACTCCCGCGCTTAAAATCTCTGGGGTCGAAAAAAGAGGTTTTTTCATGTTTTATTTGGATTTCTTTAAGATCAATATGATTTGTTTTCCCACAAGTCTAAAGAAATTCCTTTTTACTAAAAATAATAAAAGAAATCTTTTTAACTGATGGAAGGGAAAAAAAAGATGGAAAGAGGAAAAAAAAACATTCCCGGTTTTACATATCCGTCCTTTTTTTTCTGTCCCTCGAAAGCCAGGGTCGTTGCCAAATTTTCGGGCCGAAATTTTTCTCGCTAAAAGAAGGGTCGGGTTCGAGAAAAAGGAAAAAGGAAAAAGGAGATGCAAAGTAATTTCGGAATCTTGACGGACGAAAGAAAGAAAAGTTTGTTTCGATATCGAGTGAAGCTCCGAGGATTATTCCGCGACAGAAAATTTCTCTTCTGGACAAAGTCGATAAGGAAGAGAAGCCGTAAGTTTAAGAGATAATAAACGTAAATTGTAAAACATAACCTAGTTAAAATGAACCTCCCGAGATTTTAAAAGTCGTTGGAACTTATCTATTAATTCTTTAACGCCTCCGTCCTTTTTCCCCGAGAATATAAAAACGACGAGGATAAGGAAATCGCGATCGCGAGACGTTCGACCGGCGATCCGGACCGTTTGTCTTCCGATAAAGTTAGGTAATAACATCCGTTCGAGAAACTCGGTTTCGACCCTAGGGACCGAATCCACCCAAAGAAACTCGTTCGACAGAAAAGATGTCCGTTCCTCACCTCTCGGGACCGGTTCCCGGTTCTTTCGACGTTTCCACGACTTTTTTTCCCTTTCAAACAAAAACGAACCAGAATTAATTACGTTTCTGATTCGGTTCCATTATTCCGATTCAAATTCGCATAAAGGTTTAACAGAAAAATTTTAAAAGCCGGAAATAGGCAATTCGGCCGAGTTTCCTTTTCGTTCCCCTCTAATTGTTAAATAACGAAATAAAAACTCGTAAAAATATGGAAAATCCTTTCGTTTCTAAAAAGTTAAAATTTCAGTTACAAAAAAGTTTGAGTTCAGGTTCTTCGCCTGACGAAATGATCGTAAAGAACGAGATGATCGAAATATTTGGTGAAAATTCTTTCCCTGAAAGTGTTTTGTCCGGGATTAGGAAGGGCAGGATCGACGTAAACCATCTTCCGGTCGTGTCTGTGTTGGAACACGAGGCCTTTAATGGGGTCGAAGATCACCTGCGACGAAAAAATCTCCATTAATCTTCGGCGTCTCCTTTTTTTAAAACGTTAATTTCCTCGTTAAATAAAACCGGGGAAAAAAAATTTCACGTTTTGCTTTTCACGGAGTCGATTTTTCGGAAAACGAGACGTCTTATCTCGAAAGCTTAACCGAAAAAAAAAAAAAAAAAAAACCATTTAATTCCGAGAATAATTTCAATTTCGTTTCAATTATGTTTCGTTACGACGTCTATTACTTTTGTTTTGTTTTTAGGAGGTCGACGGTAAAACCGTTTCATCTCTCCAGAAGCTTTCCGAGTTTACGATTTTTAACGTTACAAAAAAAAAAGAAAAACTCTAAAATAATCGGTGCACGACGTCGTTCGGTCTCGGTTAAACAGTCTAGCGGATTAACGTAAATTTTTTTTCTCCGGTTTACGGATTTCTAGCGGAACGGTAAACGTATAATTATAAAATCAATAAGGATGAGATGTCGATGTAGTAGCAAACGACAAAAGACGCGGATCTGACTTGCAAACCTCACGTTCTCCCGTTCGCGTCATCCTCGAATCCGGTCCTCCTAAAACGTCTCGATCTTTTTAAAATCTCTCGCTTTCACGGGCAGGCAAAGAATTCTTTTAAAACCTCTCGAGTTTCCCAGCGAAACGCAAAGGAAACGTATCCATTTCAAAAAGAAACTCTGATTTCTTTTTTACCGCCTAAAAAAAATTGCATTGTAAAAAAAACGGTTCGTGCCGGTTTTTCCTCTTTAAAACACGAGGATCGGAGCTCGATCGAGTTTAAACCCGTTTCGGCTTAACGAAATGAAGGAGAAAATTATTCGACAGAAGAGATAAGCAACAGAGGAAAAAAAAAAAAGATGCAAATCCGTATACGTGTCTGGTTAGACCAGAACAGAGGAAATCCAAATAAGCCATTTGTAAATGATTCGAATCAGAAATGTAAAGCAGCTTTTTACTCAAATGAAACGATTTCGTGTTTATTGCAGCGAGAGATTAAAAAGAGATTTAAACCGATCAGCTTTATAACGGCGAGGACCACTCGATTGACGATAACTCGAGCTTTTTTTATTATTTTAACCGATCGCGGAAAAGTACCCACGAGTTCTCCATCGTGACGGGAACCGGAATCATTAAAAAATAAAAAAAGAAAAAGTTACGTAAAAATTTCAATCGGCATCTCGAGGAAAAAGAAAAAATAGCCGAGAGAAAAATCGTTAACTAAGAATAATGAAAGCTTTGTCGGGAAAAAGAGCAAAAAGTCGGAAAGATATGAAAATGAGAGAGGGGAAAAAAATATTAAAATGTATGAATAATTAGCCGACGCGTAAATTTTTTTTTTTCTTTTTTTGGAAGAAAAAGTTTTTGCAGGGTCCGCGAAATGCATTTTTCGATTGTTATTTTAAATCTAGGCCGAGTGTAAAGAGAAGCAGGAAGAAGACGAAACGAAAGGGATTATTAATTCAAGTCAACGTAATTTCCTTTCGGAAAGAAAGTTCGGTTAGACGTTTTGACTGGGCGTATGTCCGTAAAAAGTTTTGAAACGCAGCTCGAAAATTGCGAAACCGAACGAAAAAGCGAATATTAGATATTCAGACGAAAAAGGATTTAACCGAATCCGATCGAGATGGGAGGCCTCGAGGTATTTGCGCTTTTCCGATACGTAAAAAAAAAAAAAAACTGCCCATGTATGAAAGGTTAAAAGGAATTAAAGCCGGGGTAAATTTTTCTTTTACATGTATAAACGTATGTCGAACTCTTCCGAGACATCAAAGCTTTCTATTTAGCTATAAGGAATTTCAATATTTTGATCCGTAAAAAAATTTATATTCAGGATCCCCGATTTTTCCTCGGGCTCCTACGAATAATCCGTCACGCGGGTAAGAGCGAAATAATATCTACGCATTCGATTATTACTCGACTCAAAAAAAAAAAAAAAAAGAGGAAAATGGAAAAAATCTGAGCCCTTCCGGTTAAGAAAAAAACAAGTGCCGACAACAGCTCGTCACTTTGACCGATAATTTTTTTATCGGTGAAATTATTTAAAATAAAAAAATTCTCAAGTATCGGGTTGTCTGGGAATTCCCTTTTTTCGAAGGAAACCTTGGATTCGATGGCGTAGAAAAACAAAGCCGTAAAGTTCGTTCACACTTAAATATTATTAGCGAAAAAGATTCCATCGTAAACGGGCAATCGACAAGAGCGATTTCCGACGAGATGAAAAGGAATAAAGAAAGGACGTTAATAACGAGGTTAAATATTTGTTTTGGTCCTTTAGGGGAAGATTCGGGATCGTGGGAGGCTTTATGTCCTTTTTTTTCCTAGCACGAAATATGAAGGGAAAACGGCCGAAGAGGTCGGAAAGCCGTGACGGGAACCTTGAATTCGGCTAACAATGAAATCGTTCCGGAGGGCACACTCGATGCATTAGGCAAGGTCACCCTAGCTACACGGACCATCGTGATCGAGATGATGCATCAAAAAAATAAATGTTAACATCAACGCTTCTCCGTTTAAACTTAAATAAGAGAAAACAAATAAATTTCCGGAGAAAATAACGAACGAGGAGACGGGGAACGAGAATAAAAAACTGATCGGATTTACATAAGAAACCGATTTTTGTTTCTTTCGCAAATATGCTAAACAGGAAATTCACTTGTTAAGTATCCAAAGAAAATTTTTACACAACAACGATAAAACTTTTTTTTCTCTCAAGGAAAACCGATCGTTATTTACCTTGCCGGAGAGTTTACATGTGTAAGACTTACGGTTAATTTACTTAGTTCGTCTCGTTCTATCTACCGATTAATTCATTTAAAACAACAAGTTTCGGCCATCCGTAAACTCGAAAGGGATTCGAAGGAAGGAAGGAAGGAAGGAAAAAATCTCGTGCGAGTCGAAACGTTTCAAAACCTAAATTTTGGAAAAGTGAGTCAAGAGTATTTCCGGATTAGTTTGAATTTCCCCACTAAACAACAGAAACCGCAAATGAATTCGAAAGAGCAAGACCACTAATAATTCTTGTAAGATTAAAAGCATCGCAAACTCGGGCTGCGCGATGCGATTTATCGCTTTCGTTCGATAAATAGTATAACTTTCTTTATTAGGTTTTTAATTGCCGCTCGAAAAATATAACGTCGTCTCGTTCGAATCGGGCCCTTTCCGGCTTTAACTATTATAAATAAAAAAAAAACGTTTGCGATAAAAATCAAAATCATGTCTCCCTCGTGAAAAAAAGAAAGGAATTTTCAAAGCTCGGCCGCGGAGCATAAAGAGCGAAAAATAATATAATAACCAAAGAAATGAACCTTTTTTTTAAAATACTATTCTTACCCGATAATTAGAGGAATGGTTGTGAGAGCTTTTTTTATTCCTCCAATTGAATGAAACTAAATCGTTTTTTCGGACTCGCAACTTTCTTTTTCCCGAAAAAAAAGGGCCCCAGTCTTCGTTCAAGAGACGATCTCGATAGTCTATGTAGCCAGAAATCTCGTGGCCGGATTTGGAATAATATCTAACGAATATGATGGTCTGAAAAAGGGGGAAAGGAACTAAAATAAACATTGTTTTAAGTCGAGTCGGGATTCGGACCGAAAACAGAAACAGAAACAGAAACAGAAACAAAAATAAAAAACAAAATGATAAGGCAGAGGTAATTGCAAAGGGGGGGAAAAAAAGAAAAAAGGATCGTCGCATAAAATGCGAAAGTCATAAAAAACCGTCACAAAAGGGTTTGTTAAATCGCGAAACCGGAAATGGAATTATAGTGCTTCTAGCTATAAAAATCTTATTTCATCTCGGAAAGAAATTAAAATTTGTCCTCTGCTCCTCTTTCCGATCGGTTAAGACAATTAAGAAAAGCAAATAAGATTTTACCGAAACGGAAGGAGAGATCGTTTAACGATGGAAACCTTTTCGGTTTTTCGGTTTTTCGGGTTTCGGTCACGGAAAATCCGAAAACAAAGGAAGCCGTCGCCTCGGATCCGACCCGCAAACGATCGAAACAAGTGAATAAGTTATTAAGCCGAGAAAGTGTTTAAGGAGCACAATCTCTTCTCGTATTCAAAGCTTTCTAATATTCTACACACATAACCGACTTAGCATAATAAGTTATATCGGGTTTAGGAGCTTTGCTACCGACGACGACGGATGCGGAACTTCCGCGACGTTTACCAACGAAAACGTTTGCGACCTTTCGTCCCCTTTTCTTACCGCCGTCGAACCCGTTCGATTTCCTCTTTCTCTCTCGGCCAATTCCACGTGCAAAGCGTCCTCGAAATCAAGGCCCACGCTCGAAACTTCTTCCGGTTTTTTGCTCGGGTACAAAGCTTCGGCCACTTCCGACAGTTTTCTATAAAATTCCTCCTTCGAGAGAGTGTCGCCGGAGCTCCTGAAACGTTCCGATTATTTTTTTGTCCCCTTTTCTTTCTTTGTTCCCGAGGATTTCCTACAGATCTCACCTGTATCCCGATTCCGCGATTTTACGCGCCGTAAGAAAATTACGAAAGTAGCAAACGTCGATTTTCCCGACGAAAGAATCCAAATATTCCTCGTAGGTTCGAAATCGAACGAGCCTCTTGTCCGACTCCAACACTTCCTTCTTGTCCATCCTCGTCGATTTTTTATTATTATGCAAATTTCAATTTTTCTTCATTTTTTTTTTTTTTTTTTTTCACGAACCTCGTTTTATTTTAATCGATATATATTTTTTATGCATTAGTTTCATTTCCTTTTGAACCGTCGAGGGTTATTTTCCGGTCTCGACTCGACTCTAAAAAATTTTGAGCTTTTCGTTTTACATCGCGGAATAAATTTGGTTGACGTGTTTACGTAAACACAAAAGCAGACGAAATGATATTTTTAAAAAAAGCAGAACGGCGCACGTGTGGAGTTGAAGGAACAGATTCGCTAGGCATCCGGTTAAAGTTTCCCGTTTTCGAAAGCAATCCTTAAAGTAAGTAAAACAATGCGGGAGTTATTTGTGCAACATTGCGGTTTAAGCTGACAGGGAACGCGAAAAGTTTGCGTCTACAACGACCGACTCGTTCTCCGTTTATAAAACATAATGGTTGAATGGTTTTTTTTTCCTTTTTTCAGTCGGCGATATGTCAACACGGGATGTGCCTCGGGAGCGTGATGGCTCAAACCGCCATGTTTTCCGAACCGACGAGAACCAAAGAGGAAGTTTTGATGCACGCAAAAGATTTCATCGATCAATACTATTCTTCCATCAGAAGGCGAGTACGGAATTATCCTCCCCCGGCCCGGCCCGTTCGCACAATAACTCGATAGATAATATGCCGTGAACCGCATCATTAAAATCGGCTCGAACGTGGTTAACCGCCGCGTGTTCGCCTTCCTGCGTTCTCCTGAATAAATAAAAGGGGCTACCGATTCCCGATCCCGACTAATTAACTAACCTTGTAAATGGCCCATTATTTTCCTACCGGTTTCATCGCGACTTTATTAACGTTTAAAACCTCGCACGTCCTCGAATCCTATTTTTCCTAGAAACATTGTTTCTCGGACGACGAGATTTAGCGAATCTATTAAAATTCGTTTTCTTCCTTTAACGTTTATCTCCAGACAAAAGGTTCGGAAAATGGAAAATAAAATTTAAACTTGCTTCTTTTCCCGGAGCCTCAGGTTTTTCCTTTCTTTTTATCGAGTTCCTCCTTCTCCGAAAAAATTTTCACACTCGATTACGGCCAGCAACGCTTTTCCGATTTGACGGATCCGAAGAGAGCATCCTCCTTCACCAGTTCTACCTTTCTTATTTTTTTTTATCCGAGAATTTACTCCGTTTCCAGATCTCGGATTTTCTTGTTATAGAAACGTAAAAACTCTATTCCGGAATAAAAATCCGAGGTTTATCGGGTTTAATACCTTTAAACATATTTGACCGCTCTTTTCTTTTTTTCTTTCTTTCTCTCTCTCCGATCTCTTTATTAAGAAATAATATCCCGGCTCTATTTCCCTCCAAACAATTTTTCCCATGCAAATTCTTGACAACTTTCGAGCGATAAAACTTTTTTTTGAAAAAAATTTACAAATGTGTCGATAAAGAAGCGCTCGAGTTTCTTCGAACCAACAAACTTTGTACGTTTCGTTTCGTTTTAATTTTTTCAAAACTAAAATCGAACGTTTTACACGGGGAGGAAGCATCCTTCAAACGAACACGGTCGATTAATAAAAACATGCGAGAGAAAAATTTCCTTTTCGTTCGACGATATAACCAATAAAATTTAAATTGTCGAAAGAGAAGCAGAGTATGATTTTTATTTGCAAGTTTCGAATGTTAAAGGAAAAGTTTTCCGATAGCGATATGAAAACTTATCAAAGGAGCCTTGTTTCGTTTCCTAAATGCGTGACAATAGAGACGCGTCGTAAAGTGAAAGGTTTCGTTTGCATTTGGAACCCTTCGATTAACGGTTTTTAACGGAATGAAAAACTGGAAAAGTTTAAAAAATGGATGGTCGGAAAGGGACCTCTTTATGATAAAAGCATGCGAGCTCGGGCAAAAAAATATTTTCTTAAATAATCAGACCGGAAATATTCGAATCCCAAAAACAAACAAAAATATCTCGACTTGGAATGCGGCGAGTGTATTTGCGTTTATTTCCCTTCCCTTACTTTTTTTTTTCCTTTTCAAAGGTTCGGTTAGGGCCTTGCTCGTGCTTGTTTTCGAATCCGAATGCGAAAATTCATCTATCAGGACGAAACCATTTAATATCGTTCAAAGAGAGGTTACGTCATTACGGAGCGAGTTATTAATTCCCGAAGCAGTGTGCCCGTTAATGAATCTTGTACGTCCCCGATATCGGAAGGAAACGTGAAATCCAAATCTCCGATTTTAATCAATTTTTATTCGAGCGCACGCTTGCGTCTATATGATTTTTCTTACGGAAAGGAGCCGGGCTATTATTATTTAAATTTCGCCTACCGAAATCCCGTCGTATTTAATCAACATCGGATTAACATAAAACGAATCCCGTCGAAGGCTTCCGGGAAATACCGACGAAAACAAACTAAAACCAAACGTTTCCCTATTTCGATTCCTCGTCTCTCTCGCTGATTTTTAAAATATTCATTCGACTTTGGTTCGCCGGCGAAAAGTCCGCCTATCGCTTTTCTCGTTTCCGAGTCGTAAATCCGAAAGCGGTAAAGATTTTCCGGTAGCACGGAAAGGAAAAAAAAGAAAAAGAAAAAGGTGATACCGGGATTTATTGAATCCGATGATGCAGAATGGGACGTAGCTCATAAAGTGTGGATTCTCTCGGGAACGCGTCCCGGTCGAAGAGTCCGATCTGAGATCGGACATCACATCGCATTATACACTTGACGGACTCTCCCTGACATCCTCCTATACATAATCAAGGAAACCTCATCGCATTATACTCGCGGCTCGAAAGAAAAATTTTAAAAATATTACTCTATATTTTCCTTTTTCTTTGTAAAACGTCTCGGACTCGAGTTGCGACCTAAAAGGTTTTGCATGGGCAACTCCGCAGGAATTATTATCCTCAGTCTCTTTTGTCCCCGTTTTCGATCCGGGTTAATGGAAATTTGTGACGTCCCGAACAAACTAAATAGACTTTTGCCCTAATAAATCATTTTCCCACGTCGAAACCTCTAATTTTACGATCCTCGTGGAAAAAGTCTTGTTTGAAAAAGGAAAGAAATCATTGTGAGCGGATTATTTTCCCTAGCTAACAAACCCATTGTTCTCCCGACGAGGATCCTTATTCCTTGTTTCTCTTTTCGATTGCAGGTTAAACACCCCGACGCATAGGAACCGATGGGAACAAGTGGAAAAATCCATCAAAGACACGGGGACCTATCAGCTGACGGAAACGGAGCTCACGTTCGGGGCCAAACTCGCCTGGAGGAACTCGCCCCGATGCATCGGAAGAATTCAATGGTCCAAATTACAGGCGAGTCCGAAAAGTGATTTATTATCATCCCTCCTTTCCTTTCTTTTCCTAATGATCCGAAAAATCCTCGAAAGGACTCCATTATCCGGATTAATCTACGCAACACGATATAAAACGAGAATTAATTTTCGAGCCTTCGACTCGAGAGGATAAATAACTTATAAAGTATTTATTCCGTTTAAAAAGTCTACACAAAGCTTTATCGCGAATTCGAAGGACTGCAAAAAGTTTCTTAGTCTCGGGTGCACACCTGTGTGTTCGACTCAAAACTCCGAGTGTTATCAGCCTTTCCTTTTTTCGAATAAAATAACTCATAATCAGCGGCTTTTCTATTTTAAACTTCATTATAACTTTTTGCTTTTTCTTTCGTAACCCGGTCTCACTTTTCTTCTTCCTCCAAAACAAAACGAAACGGAAAAAACGGAATCGCGAGTGCAGGAAAAGGAAGAGGGGCCGAGGATCGAAAACGTGGCTCGTTCGCTTTGAACTCGACTAAAAGCTTCGGAACCGCGATTCCTCTTGCCTTAAACGAAACCTTTCCCCGGAGGAAGAATTAAAACCTTTCGGGAAATTTCTTTGCAGGTTTTCGATTGCAGGCAAGTCACCACCACGACCGGCATGTTCGAAGCCATTTGCAATCACATCAAATACAGCACCAACAAAGGTAACATCAGGTGAGCGATCGTGTCCGATTTCCCTTAATTTCATTTTCCGAATCGACTCGACTTGGGGGGAGGGGGGGAAAAAAACCTCTTAAGTTTGACGGTAATGAAATTGTCGGACAATTATGCGTGACGGTATGGAAATGACAGGACTCTGGTTTCAAATACTGTTTTTCATTTATTTCGACATCAATCGAAACGGACGAGCTTTCCATTTTGATTTTGATTCTTTTTTTTTTTTTTTTTTTCGTATCAAAAATATTTCGAGGCTCGGGATCCCTTTCTTTTTGCGATCTCCTTTTTCTTTATAGATCCGCCATCACGATATTCCCGCAAAGGACGGACGGAAAACACGACTTCAAAATATGGAATGCACAACTCATTTCCTATGCCGGGTATAAAAATTCAGACGGTACGATTACCGGTGATCCTCTCAACGTCGAGTTCACCGAGGTAAGTCTTAATTTTAATCTTTAAAATGTCGCGCGCAAAAGTTAAAAATCTCCCTACTCGTTTTCGGCCTAGTCGGCACTCTAAAAACCCTCCTAAATTTCTAAATGTCGCCGACATTTCCGATATCGTTATCTTTCGCCGAAACAACAATAGACGCAACGCGACCTTTATTTCGCTTTTTGTTTTATTCACTTTTTTCGGGGAAAATAATTTCCTTTTTATCGGACCCGAGCCGAGCCCGTCGTAAATCCCGCGGGAGACTTTAACCCTTTCGTTTTTGCAACGGTTTCAGGTATGCAACAAGCTCGGATGGAAAGGAAAAGGAACCCATTTCGATCTGTTGCCTTTGGTCTTACAGTCTAACGGCCACGATCCGGATTATTTCGATTATCCTCCGGAACTTATCATGGAGGTTAAAATAACTCATCCCAAGTGAGTTTGTGTTTGCTTTTATCTAAGATATGAAAATCTGTCAATCCTTATTTTCCTAACGGATCCCACGAATCAAGCGAACGCTTTCTTTTTTCTATGATTCCCTTTCCTAAAAACTCGTACTTGTTTTTTTTTTTATTTTCATGAGAACGGCCCCGGCACACGAAATCGCTGCACATGCATCAAAGAAATAAATAATAAGCAAGCCCGAACATAAAATGAAACAAAAAACCCGGGATGGTCGCTTCTCGAGACCGTTAGAGTTCGTAGGATTAAAAAAATGAGAGAGCTATTAATCGAATAATTTTTAGTTTCCCGGTTTAAAATAGAGGTCGGGGCGTTATCTTGCTCTAGGTTTTCCGTTAATTGCAAATATCCATTATCCTTGGTCTATCAGTAATAATTTAATTTATTCCTCCATCACGACCATGTGGGACTTGACGTTAAGTCGAAAATCCCGATCGTTTCTGACACCCTTTTCAGATACGAATGGTTCCAAGAGCTCAATCTTAAATGGTACGTGGTCCCGGCCGTTTCGTCCATGATGTTGGATTGCGGAGGACTCGAATTTACCGGAGCTCCCTTCAACGGATGGTACATGAGCACGGAAATCGGTTGCAGGGATCTCTGCGACGCCAATCGTTACAACATTTTGGAAAAAGTCGCCACCAAAATGGGCTTGGACACGAGATCCGTCACCACTCTTTGGAAAGACAGAGCTCTGGTGGAAGTCAACGTGGCCGTGTTACACAGTTTTCAAGTGAGAAACCTTGCCGAGTTTTCTGTTTTATCTACCCGTCGATCGGAGCCCTATCATTCCTTTTTTTTCCTTTTTATCTTTAAAAGAAAATGAACGTGACGGTGGTGGATCATCACACGGCGGCCGAATCCTTCATGAAGCATTACGAAAACGAACAAAAATTAAGAAACGGATGCCCCGCGGATTGGGTTTGGATAGTTCCGCCCCTGGCAGGATCGATAACTCCCGTTTTTCACCAAGAAATGGCTTTGTATCATTTGAAACCGTCGTACGACTATCAGGTCTGTACGAGGGAGGCGTTTAATAATTTTCTCCCAAGAGAAAAATTGCATCTTGTTTGTCTTTTGCAGGAGCCGGCATGGAGGACCCACGTCTGGGAAAAAGATCGAGAGGTCGGGAAATCTTTGAGGAAGCCGGGAAGGAAATTCCATTTTAAGCAATTAGCGAGGTAACCGACCTTAGGTCCTC
The DNA here is from genome assembly GCA_023512825.1 of Liposcelis brunnea. Taxonomy (NCBI): domain Eukaryota; kingdom Metazoa; phylum Arthropoda; class Insecta; order Psocodea; family Liposcelididae; genus Liposcelis; species Liposcelis brunnea. The sequence goes on along the minus strand of CM042065.1, from coordinate 17,397,078 downwards.
ATTTTACGACAAAGTTCCGGGAACGCTTTGTCGAAGCAAAGTCTTTTTCCCGCAAAACCGAAATAACATTTTTCTGGGAATTTTTTCAGAGCCGTCAAGTTTACCTCGAAATTGTTTGGCAAAGCTCTGTCGAAGCGAATTAAAGCGACCATCTTGTACGCAACGGAAACCGGGAAATCGGAAACGTTTGCAAAAAGGCTTTTCGAAATATTCGGCCACGCTTTCAACTCACAAGTGAGTCGAACCTTAAGATTTCTCCTATAATTTTTGCCGGACGTTCTTTTCAAAATTTTTATTCGGCAGGTCTACAGCATGGACACGTACGACGTGAGCAATCTCGAACACGAAGCGTTATTGTTGGTGGTAGCCTCGACGGCCGGGAACGGAGATCCTCCCGAAAACGGATTGGTAAGTTGAAAAGAAAAATTTTATGTTGCACAAGGAAAAGATACCAACAGGTAGAATTTAACACGACGCAACCGTGGTATCGATTTTACACGAATTCCAAATTGGAAATAAGACACCGGAGCTTATGCGGCGATATTAAATTACTTTTTTTCCCTTATTGTCTATCGCGTTGCATTAAATTTGAAACGGACTCCTCGTAAAACTTTTCGACAGCTTTTTCGGTACCGATATAGAAATTCCCTGCGAAACGTGAAAAACGAAAAAGGGGGGGGGGGGGGAAGGTTTTTCTTTATAATTTCCAAGATTAGAAAACAGACTCCCCCCCTTTCCCCCTAAAGGATTATCGTGATTAAAACTTGTTACCGGGATTACTTTTCGGAAAAGGTAAAGAGGGAGAGGCTCGTTTCTGTATGAGAAGCGTTTACGGCTCCGCGATTAACATTCCGAGATCGACACCGGTTTGTTAATTTGTGCAAATTGAATATTGTTGTTTCGAAAGGAATTCCGAACGGGCGAAACCTTTGCATGCCGAAAAGGTCCCATATTTAATACTGTTATTTATATATAAACTTTGTTTCCGATATTCGTGCCGCAATTAGCGCCCAAAACTTTTCGCCCTCTTTTGTTTCTTTTATACGAAATCCTGCTTTGTCGACGTTACGAAATAATACAATTATTTCGTTTTAACATCTTTTAAGTAACCATTGTAACTTTGTTATTCGGCTCTGATAAAGAAACCCAGTTTACATTTTATTCAGCGACATCGGCTTAACTTTCGAAAAGATCCGCTTTATTTCCCCTTCCTATTGTAAACGGTGCCACGATCCTATTTTCTTAACACTTTTACGATGACGGAAATATTCTTTTTTTTTTGTTTTGTTTTAAAATTAAATAGACCGACGAGTCAATCACAAGTCAGTTTTCTCTTTTTTTTCTTTTTAGGAATTTGCGCAAAACCTTTACAAAATGAAAATGGATGGAGCGGCCATAGCTAGAGGAGAAGAAGATGACAAATTTAGGTAATTTTGAATAAAAACGATTCCATGGTTTCGGGCGAATCGTTCGTAGCGGCCATTACGAAGCTTGTCATTTTTTATGGCTTTAGGTAAACTTTGTTCTCGTGTGTCTATAATCGAAAAGAAACCATTTTTTTTAAACTTGTTTTCGGCCCTAGTTCTAATGTGAACGGTTTGCTCCCTTTTGAACCGATTGGGTTAAAAAAATTTTTGGGGCAAAATCTTTTGCAAGCCAAACGTTTTCGGTCTAATAATTTTCGTAAAGCCGCGATTTTAAAATGCAAACATTATTATTATTTTTTTTTAAATTTTAGCCTAGCCAGTTCTAAAAGTTTTATAAAACTGAACAGCCAAGTGGAACCGGCCGGTCACACGCAACGCTTAGACCGATTAGACTCGATGAAAGGATCTGTTTCGGACGTCATGGCTGAAGATACTTTTGGACCTTTGAGCAACGTGAGGTAAATTAAAACGGATCGGACGAACAAGCTCTAACTATGATTTTAGTTTAAATGAAAATCGGACCGTTTTTCCTTCTTAGGTTTGCAGTTTTCGCTCTCGGCTCGAGTGCTTACCCTAATTTTTGTGCGTTCGGAAAATACGTAGACAATCTCCTCCTCGAACTCGGCGGAGAAAGGATTATGAAATTAGCGACGGGAGACGAGATGTGCGCACAGGAACAAGCCTTTTCTAAATGGGCCCAGGAAGCCTTTAACGTAAGGAAACCTAATTTTGTTCTTAGTTCGTTTTGCAATCGAGGACAGGAAATTTTAGTTCCGAAATCAGTTTTTCAAGAATAAAAATGAGAGAATTTCACAAAGTCGTTTTTGTTCGACTTTCTGGTTTTGTGTTTTGTTGGCAAACGTTCTCCGGTTTTCCCTTTTTCCTTCGAAAGAAAAGATTATTTGTTTTAAATAAAAATTTATAAAAACTTACCGGCCGTTTGGAAATAACGGTGCAGGTGGCGTGCGAGGCTTTTTGTTTAGACGAAGACGACACGTTCTTGGAAAGCTCGGGGATCTTTTCCTCCGTTTCGTTGAAGGAAAGCACGGTTCGCCTGGTGGAATCTACGGAAGATCCTTTACAAGTTGCCTTATCCAAATGCCACAATAGAAAAGTGACCGTTTGCAAAATGATCAGGTGAGAGTTGGGATTTTTTTGATGTTCCCCATTCTTGATTATTTTCACACGCCCGTCTATGTTTTAATTTTTAAAAGAAAAGTAAACTTGCACGAGGACGATAAAAACGGTGCCACATTAGGAATTTCTTTAACCGTTCCCGACGTTCAATACGAACCCGGCGACCACGTCGGAGTGTTCGCCTGCAACCGTCCCGAATTAGTCGACGGAATTTTGAAACACTTGGGCACTGCCGATCCGGACAAACCTTGCGAGCTCCAAATCCTCAAAGAGAACCACACTCAAAACGGTAAGACCATAGAATCGCAGACGAATTTTTTTTTTTAACCCGACACGCTTTCACTATTTTCTTTTTGTTTAGGAGTGGTGGAAAAATGGGAAGAGCACGACAGACTGCCGAGGTGTTCCTTAAGAACCATGTTTACACGATTTTTAGATATAACTACTCCTCCGTCTCCGAATTTCTTAGGATATCTCGCATCCGTAGCCACCGACAAAAACGAAAAAGAAAAACTTCACCATTTGGCCACGGTTTGTCGATCACGTTTAACCTCTAAATCTATAATCGTCTGTAGAGCTTCCATTAAATTTTTGATGCTACGTTCGCAGGATTCGTCGGCATACGAAGATTGGCGTCATATCAAGTATCCGCATCTGCTTGAGGTTTTGCAGGAATTTTCTTCTACGAAACCGAAGCCGGCGTTGCTCGTGGCTCAATTGAGTCCTTTGCAGCCGAGGCTTTACTCGATATCCTCGTCTCCTATCGCCCACGCCGGAGAGGTTCATCTCACTGTGGCTGTAGTCACTTACCGAACCAACCGTAAGAAAAAAAAAGCGCTTCAATTAATATTAAATGAATTTCGAAAACGAAAGAACACTCATCTAACATAACTAACTGCATCGATGACCGAGACCGAAGCCTGACCGAAGCCAACCGAAACCCACCAACCAAACGACTCCGATTTTTAATTGTGGCCGCTACCGCAATGCCACAGAGCGGAGCAGCAGCACCATCGTTCAGCTGTTTGTGTCTGTCTATGGGTGTCTATGGACCAAATGTTGACTTGAATCACTTGACAAAAAATGTTTATTTTTATTAAAATTTCCTTTTTTTGCTTCGTAAGTCGTTGAGGTACATACATCCTTTTTGTTGACGATTTTAAATAATTACTTAAGTAATGCCCTATTAATGGAACTTTGTATTTAAACTTCTCAGTCCGAGGAATAATTCTTCCAAAATTTGTTCCCGTTCGATCATCGTTGCTTTTTAGCATGTCTGAAATTGGTTTTTTATTCATTCTTACTTATTATAATACGTTAATGCATTCTCATATGATGCTTGACTACAATCATAGTGCTTTGTTAAAAAAAACAAAATAACGCTCCAGCTCCAACCATGACTGAAAACATGTTTCATCCTTGTATCAATTTATTATTGAAAGATGTGAGTTGCGACAATAATCGATATCGAGGAAAATTAGAAAAATTTTATGCTTGTGACAGTACTTTGCTATTTTTTCTTTAGCACTTGGCTCAGGTTTGCCATTTATTTAATAAATACTTTTTCCGGATTATTTTAAATAACTGAATTCAAATTTTGTATTTACATTCTTTTATGATTTCATATTGGATTGCAGATGGAAAAGGTCCTTATCATTTCGGAGTGTGTTCCAATTATTTAAATGATGCAAAAGTTGGAGACGATCTGTTTATATTTATGAGGAGGTAAGCAAATTTTAAAATTGAATTTTAAAACAATTGTTATGCTACAGTAAAATTATTTTATGAACTCATTTTTTAAAAAAGTACTCTTGCTTAATCCTTAGTCAAAATTCAAAATCAAATATTTATCAAATTTTTTTTAATACTTTGTTATATCAAGATTTTAAAGCTATAAAATTGTATTAAAACAAACAAAAAAGGAGTATCTTTTATTTATTAAGCATAATTTTAAGAACTGCTTTTTTAATATAAAATAATTAATATAGTTTTGCCATCGTTACACATTTTAATTCAACTTGAAGTACTTACAATTAAATATCTAATTTACAGTTCTTGACAAATATGTAGAATTATTAGAAAAACCGTTCAAACCTGAAATATTAGCAAGAGTTTTGCATTATTATTATGCAAAGCCTTGGGGAGTTTCTCTGAAAAATCTTTTTAACAGTTATTACAAAATAAATTTCTTTTGAAAATAATTGTTTTTTTTTCTAACAAAAAAAAGCTTTTTTAGTTCACTTTCAAAAATGAAATAAATATTTAGATTAACGGAATATTCTTTTTTAGTGCTTCGAGTTTTCACTTACCTATCGAAATTGACAAACCTTTAATTCTGGTCGGACCAGGAACCGGAATCGCCCCTTTCAGAGGATTCTGGCACCACCGTCTCAGACTATTGGAGCTGTTGGAAAAAAGTAAGTCTGAAAAATTGTCTTTTAATTTTAGTTTGTCTCAAAAGAAAAGTACGTACAATAACCAAATTAATTTTTGGTTTCAGACACCAAAGTAGGTGGTATCTGGCTGTTTTTTGGGTGTCGCAATAAATCTTTAGACTTATATAAAGCCGAAAAATTGGAAATGGTTGAAAACGGAGTGTTAGAAAAAACGTTTTTGGCTCTTTCAAGAGACCCGGATATCCCCAAGGTAAATGATTTTTATCTAGAATTAATTTGATGGAATTTTAATGACTATCAGTCAAAAATGTTGACAGACATACGTCCAAGATATCATTCGCAAAGAAAAAAAAGCTGTTTATCGAAAATTAGTCGAAGAGAAAGGTCATTTTTACGTTTGTGGAGACTGCACAATGGCCGACAACGTTTACCAAACGCTGAAGCAAATAATCCAAGAGTTGGGACGTAAGACGGAGCAAGAAGTAGAAAATTACATGTTATCTATGAGGGTAAGTCTAAAAAGTAAAAATGATTGAAAAGCATATCAGGATTTGAAATATTTTTACTTTTTGTTAGGACGAAAACCGCTATCACGAGGACATATTTGGAATCACACTAAGAACCGCAGAAGTTCACAGTAGATCCAGAGAATCTGCTAGAATGAGGATGGCATCTCATTCTTCTTCTTAGAAAACAAATAAAAAAACCATTCCAGTCTTGTTTAATATTAGGGCATAATGTACGACAATTAATATTTTTCAATCTTTTAAAAGTTTTAAACTTCTCAAAAATTTAACTTTTTACAACGTGGATCGAATACAGGTGATCCATTGCGCATTCCCGCCAATTAGCATACTAGGAAAATGACGTCTCGTCGGGGAAAAACCTTGCATATGGTTCGCCATTTCATTGAATTTTAATTTTTTTTTTGTTTTTGTTTTTCAACGGACAACGGCTGCGAAACAGGTACATACCAAAGGGAGGTCATGCTCGATCCGCGACTTTCTTCTTCCTTTAAGAAAAGAATAGACGGTTTATAATGTGAAAGTGGGAGAATTGGTTTAACGAAATTAAATAAATATTGACTTTTAATTTATATGTTGGAACCACTGCGATAAGAATCTGTCGATCACATTTCGTTAGCGCTTTCGATGTCAAGACAACGACTAAAAAAGTTGGGCATTTAGCTAAGGACCATAGTCCCACCAACAAAATTTAAAAAATTATCCAGTTTATTCCATTGTTTGAAAAAGGGTAATCTCTTTCTTACAATAGAATAAACTCGATTATCGTTTAAACTTTGTTGGTGGGATTGGCCCTAAATCATTAATCAACAAGAAGTTTTCCTACTTATTGATTAGAAAACCGCGTTCATGAGTAGAGTGACGGAATGCGCGAAAAGGGTCAACAAATTAGACGAACTTATATAGCAAACCTGTATAGATTCACTTTGCCTATTTAGAAGATTTGCGAGACGAAACAAGGAAACCTTAATGAAAAATAATAATAAATATTATCTTTTGCTCTGGGTTTCAATAAGGTTTTTCAAAATGCACATATCTTTATATTTGTAATTACTACTATGTTTTTTAGTGTAATAAAAGATTTAATTCTATGCCGAAGCCTAAGTAAGTCTCTCTCGCATATCTTTAATTTTTTAAATGTGTTTGACTGGTTCAACGATGAAGGTAACAATTATTAAGATTACGTTTGACATTGATTTTGTAACATAAATTGCTCTCTCATAATCTTAAAAATGCGCATGAATTTTTCGTGTGAAGCTATCCTTTCATTACATCTTTTAATACGACTTGAAAATGGCATTAGCGATTTGGTTAAATTAAAGATTAAGTCAGGTCACTTGGCCTAAAGTGAAGCAATATCTTTTAGTTGCATCGAAAAACTCTACATAAACTTAGTTTCAGTTCGCTAGCACTATATCTGCGGGAATTGTAATTCTGTATTTATTTAAAGAGCAATCTATATAATAAAATTAATGCCCCCAGTAATGTTGGCCTACTAAAATATTTAAAATAAAGTTAATCGAATCACCATTAAAAATTTTTTATCATAAAATCTTTTTGATTTGCGGGTTTCCCTCATTCATAAAAAAAAATCCTTGTACAATCAATTTATTTTTCCTTCCGGGAAATATTTATTATTAAAAAAAGTCGCAAGAGGACTTGTATTTAATAATCTTTTATACAAAAAGGGTAACTTTCCTTCAATGATTTTTTTTAAAAATTAATTTTCAGTTACCGCTGTTAAGTAACGGTCATAACTTTATATAGCCTATAGGGGCCTATAGCAACAAATAAAATGTTTATATTTCGATTAAGAAATGAATCGCTAAAGCTATATATTTTTAATCTTTTAAATAACGAACATTTTGTTTAAAAACATTCCTTCCAATTTTTATCTAATTGTTAATAAGTTATCGTGCGTTTCTTGATGGTTGTAAAGTGAAATAAATTATTATAATCAAACAAAAATTATCGTTAATCATTTACAAAGTTGATATCCAACCTTAATTTGAAGAAAAATTTCTTAAAAAAGTAACATTTATGTTCTTTTTATTAAAACTCATATCTGCAATGGGCATGAAGCTGTAAAGTACCTAAACCGTTTGAAATATTCGATTATTTTTCAATAAATTTGGTTTATTGTTTTTAGCTTTTTTTTTTTTTTCTTTTCCGAAAAAAAAAATTGGTTTATTGTGCTTGAACTGGAAAAAACATCCTATTTTTTGTTAAAATCTCATAAGAAGTTTACCATATATAAACTAGAGCGACACAATTGATATATTTCTCCTCGGATTTTCGTAATTTCTCAGCCTCGGCTCGGCTTTGTTGCAACTATGGCTACCCATGTTTCGTAATTTTAAACTTCAATTAATCCCGCTAAAGTTGATCGGGGCACCAGCCGATCACAGTGCAGCAGAAGAGAAAACTCGCATCTTTTGTTGGCAATCTTTGCTTTTGTTGCTGCTGTTGTTGTTGTTGTATGTAATGCATGTAATCAAATGTAAACAGTTCTAATTAGTATTAGCTACTAATGAATTCCGTCTATTATTCTTAATAATGGTAAATAACGCCATGTATTCGGAAGACGACGATAGCCAAGAAGACCAGTATGTAAATTACAAACAAAAGTATAGAGAATTAAAAAAAAATCTTCGATATTTAATTTATGAAAATGAATGTTTCCAAGACGAACTTCGTAAAGCTCAACACAATTTTGTCAGCATCAGCAGAGACAAAAGTTTTCTCTTAGATAGAATTCTTAAATATGAAAAACCTCAAGGCCATAGCAGCGACAGTGAAGCTACAGAATCTTCAGATGAGGAAGAAGAAGCAAGTAAGAACAAATAATTTAATTTTAAAACTCAAAAACTACTTGAAACAGTGCACTATATAAAATTTTAACAAAATTTTTTTTTTTTTTACAGAAATACCTTCTGCTGCTGCTCAATTCCTTAATCAAAGGAAAAAAATAACTAAGCGGAAAAGATCCGAAGCAGAATTGCATAATGGCAATTCAAATGTTCCACCAGCCGAGCTAATGCATGGGCATGTAAATCCCAAACAAGCTCCGTCAAAGCCTATAGCTTCTAAACCCATATCAAGTAAAAATAATTCATTAATGAAAAAGCCCAAAAAACAACAAACAAGGAAACCATCATCAAAAAAAGAAAGAGACAATTTGAAAGGAAACATTGACCGAAATTTGATAAATTCACATGTGATGAAGAGTTATGACTTGGATAACATGCATATAGCCAATGAAGAACAAGGTAAAAGAACTACAGTTAATTTAAAATATACTTGAAACAAAGTGTACATTTCCAAAAATTGTTTAGTCATTTTTTATTTAAAAATTATTTTTCAACTTGTTTTATTGAAATGCAGTAAATTTTAGCAAACCTCATGCTGACTTGACTTGCCATGTTGTTTTGCAGAAATAGAAAACAAATTCTGAAAATGTACATTTTATTTATTCGGTTTCTTCTTTAATACAATGCTCTGTAAAAGTTTTCAATTTTTCAAAATATTTTGCCTTGTGCAGGTTTGCCCTTTTATAGCCCATCAATCAATGAGCTGCAACAGTATGTAGGCCCTAAGAGACGAAGATAATGAAGATGAAGATGATGAATCTAATAAAGATCACACTCAAATAAGTTTCAGTAAATCTTATCTATTGTACTTGGATCCTTGTCTTGTAATTACGATTTTAAGAAACAAACATCGTTGGGAATAAATCGTTATAAACACTTATAAATTCAAGCTCGGGCCGAATCCGAATTTTTGATCTGTCAAAATTAGTCAAATTTTTAACGGGAATCGAATATCGAACCACATTTAATAACGATGATTTTTTTGTTGTTAGTGAATGCTACGGAAAATGATTTGCAGAACAGCGTAACCGATTATAAAAATGTAGAATTCGAATTTTCCGCCATGTCCAGTAGCGAAGGCCACATGACGAGAGAGGAAGTCGAGAGGCACTTAGAATCGCGACGATTCAGTCCCGAACTGAACACAACAGCCACCGTACCGGCGGAACTCTTTAGCCACGAACCAGAGCCGGAAAGTGATTTTGAAGACGGCGAAATTTGCGAATTTATCCAACTGGAAGAAGACGGCACCAGCGCCGACATGATGTTGGAGTAATTCGTAACGGACGCATATTATACACGAAAAACTGGTACCACTTTGAACGAAAACCTCTAAATAATTAGCGACTGTTAAAGGTTCCATATCAATTTTTTTAACTTTGTCGATCGAGTAAATGCATCTGTTGTGTCATGCGGCCAAATAAAACTTGCATATAACTTTTATACACTTATGAAATTAAAACATTGATAGTTCTGTTAAGAAAACCAAAGTATTATGTGCAGATAAAAACTGAGAAACAATTTTTACCTCAAATAGCGCTTTTTTTATTTTTTTTAGAAATTCAAAATGTTAAAAAGTGAATTTATTTTGAAATATTATTACGTTTACATCAAAATCTGAAAACGTGAGTACCTATTTTATGTATCAACAAAGAACAGGAATTGAACTTTTTTCAATCCTAAAATTTGATTTAGCTTAACTTTGGGAAAAGTACCGTCTAACGTATATGAAAAAACATAAAAAAGTTCCAAACCAACATTTTATAATTTAAAGATTTAATTAAAATAAAATAAGTACAAATTAGCACGAACTGTGTTTAGTTTTCATCTTTTTCCTCTTTTAAGTTGATTTTTACAGGTCTGCAAGCAACTAAAGTTTTAAAATTTTTCACTATAAAAAACATACAGCTATTTTCTTAAAAAAGTCTGACTTCAGACTAATTTTTTTTAAAAAAGGAATATAACGAGGATTGTTTTTTTTGCTGTGCAGATGTTGTAGATGTCGGTTTCGTCTTAGAATTTTCATTTATTGTTTTCACCTTTTTTCTTGGAGAACTTCGTTTGGGCGAATCCTCTTTTTCCTTAATATGCCTTTCCTCCTCGTTTCCGCTGTCCGATTCGTACACAACCTCTTTCTTTGTTTCTAAAAAAAAAGGAAAAAATCGATTCAAAGTTAAATGAAAACCAAAGATAGAAAAAGGTATAAAAACAAAGCTGAATTTTTTTAATATAGACGATACTGTAACGTACCCATAAATCCGTCATCATGGACAACTAATTTGTCTACTATTTTTCTTTTTTTCCTTTTGTTTTGAGGGGTCGGTTCATCTTCGAGATCCACGTTTTCCATTTTAGATTCTATTTGGTCTTCGGGCAAACAAACGTCCGGCTTGACAGGTGACGAGATTTTATTATCTTCGGATGATTCTTAAAAATAAATGCTATATTAAATAAAAGAGTGCCTGAAAAAATATTGATCAAATGATTAAGTAAAATACTACTTCTTACCGTCGTTACTTTCCTCTGAATCGGAAAATACTTTAATTCTTTTCCTTTTTTTCTCTTCTCTTTCCTCTTTCTTTTTCTCTTTTTTTTGTTTCGATGGCCGGACATTCGGTTTGGAAGCTCTCATTTTTATTTCGTCTTTTTGATCGTCCTCATCGGTTTTAATTTTTCTCACCGGGTCTTTATCATCAAACGATTCCACTTTCTTTAAGCATTCACTTTCTTCTTTCTTCTGCCTTAAGTCAGTTGGCGATTTCAAGCCCTTGGTAGGTCCTGCATTGTTGAAAAAGTTTGCAATATTTCGATCTTTTCCAGTGTTGATGCCCTTTCTACCTAAATGTGCCTGCAAAAAAATTTTGCTATTGCAATTTGTTTGTTTTATAATAATTTTTCATATCTTCTTTTAGACAATTATTCCACTGAGTCAATAAGTAGCTCAGTATTTATAATTTTGACAAAAAACCATTCATGAATTAGGACTACATACTTTTGTTTTAATGCTTTCTTTTCCTTGATTTCCATTTTCCTTTTTAGGACTGATAATTTTCTTGTTTGTTTCTTTGCTAGCTTCTGTTTTGTTACTATCCCTTATTTCAACACCATCACTAACAGTTTTTTCTTTTGCATTTTCCAATACACAAAAGCTTTTTGACCTCAATGTGTTTTTATTGTATTTAATGGGGTTTTCAAAGCTGAAAAAAAGATGACAGACAAAAAATATAGGTAAAGTCAAGAGAAAATAAGAAAAATGCAGTATAGTATATAACATATTAAGTTGCAAATTGTTTGAATATCCACTTGCTGAAATAAGGATCAAAAAATACTGATGCTTTAAATCTGTATTAACTAAAGGAAATTTAGTCTAATATTTTTATTTCAATTATTCACCCTGCTTAGCTCTTAAAATTCTGCTGCCATCTTGTTGAAGTAAAACTCAAAAACAAAAATTGCCAATATATCAACAAAAAAACATCATACCCTTCAGCATCCTGCACTGATTTGGTTACTGCATAAAGTAATTGCAAGTTTTTTATATACTGGCTTTTCTGAATGCTGTATACATGCTCTGAAGTGATTTCCTTAAAATTATCACGAGTTGCTACTAAGTCTTCTTCATTTACAATTGATACTCCTTTGCTTCCGTCTTTTAGTTCCCCAGCCAACAAATGTGTGGCTGTTATTTTACAAGGACTTTTCTTTTTCTGCTCTGACAGATAAGCAAACAATAATCTAAAAGCATAAATGCAACCATTAAAGCAGCACTTGAAAAATTTATAAATGTAACTTGAAAATACAATAACTAACATAACATTCATCATGATTCAAATTATACTTACTGTTTTGCAGTGTTGACATGTACTTTTAGAACTTTGCTTAACCATTTGTATGTTACCTTCAAACATATTAGAGAAAATAAAAATTATTCCTTAGTTAGTCCGTATCATTGCTTTTGCATCTTCACTTCATTATGATATAAAGTGAAATTAAACTAGACAGATTTTCAAACTTACAATTTTGTCTTCATCGATAATCCATTCTCCTATATTATGTAGATAAGATTGCATGAGTGCGGTATTCATTTTTTTCCCCTCTATTTGCTGTGGGAGGCTTTCGAGGGCTTTGGAACGTTTGTTTTGGTCCGGTCCGGTCGGTAAGCGAGATTTTTTTTTCTGAGACAGCTCATGGCTCCTTTGCTGCTGACATGGAATTGCTGCAAATCACTTATTGCTATACGCCAGGCAATCCACGCGTGACGTCGCAACCATCCGCCATATGCGGTGGGCGTATCGTCAATGCCCTCGCGGTGCATTCTTTTGTCGCACAAATTTAATCGACCGCCTTTTCCTTCATTTTTTGTTAGCTATCGCTCGCGTCTATATCAAAACGATTCTTATATCATGTGTCTGTGCCGCGATTGAATGTGAAAAATACCATCCGGGGTATTTTTGTAGTCGAGAACCCAGCGCCTGGATTTTTTTATTTGGATGTATACAAATTTATTTGGGCTTCTCCAGGAATTCTAAGAAGACCTGTTGCGCCTATGTTTAACTTATGAAACGCTGAACAAAGTATATATCATATTTATATGGAATATAAGATAATAATCGTGTATTTCATATAAATATGATATATACTTTGTTCAGCGTTTCATAAGTTAAACATAGGCGCAACAGGTCTTCTTAGAATTCCTGGAGAAGCCCAAATAAATTTGTATACATCCAAATAAAAAAATCCAGGCGCTGGGGAAACGTAAAATAGTGTAATGTTTACTTGCCGTAATGTACTGTTATGTTTACAGGTAAAAAAATTAAGCTGTGTTGTGATTTCATTTAAAATATGAAATTGATGAATAGAAATTAAATTTAACGGTGATTTACGAAGTTCATTTTACTACTAGTGCAGTTAGTTTTGAATGTGCAAAACAGAAAATATTTACGGGATTCATTATCAAGGATAACGGACTAATGGTTTGCAAATTAGATGAGTATTTTTTTTTTTTTGTTTCCAAGCTTTTCGCTCTTAAGCTTTTATTTCTTAGGATTGACTCTTTGTGGAAATTATTTTTCAGATAAGAATCTCAACTTGGCAGCAGCCAATGCCCAGAGGAATGATCGTATAACAGAGTTGAAATATTGGTGCATTTGTTTTTTATTTCAACATAAGATCTTAAAATGGGCAAGGCTCAAGAACTGTAAATGAAAGTCAGATTTACAAGTTTTTATAATTTTTTCCTCATACCTTTGTCCTCGATTTTCTATTGAAATTTTTTTTTTCCATGACTGAGACGAGGATAAAGTGGCATTATTTGTAATAGAAGATTTTTCCTCAATTTTTAAAAAAAGAGGATCATATTTTAAACGGATCCAAACGGTTTTTATTGAATGAAATCCTTTGATTAGTGGGAGTTTTTAATACTTATTTCTTTCTCTTGAATTATGATTTTTTTAAAGGTAGGAAATTAGAACTAAGGGTATAAAAAAATTTATAACTTGGGGATTTAGAGCTAGACCATATTTCGTTATTTCCATCGTAGCCAATATCAACAAGAATAATAACTTAGAATAATAAAATGTATAATTTAAAGCGCTGATTGTATATTCAAATAATATTAAATGAAAATTAATAAATTATTGGAAACCCCAAATTTATAACTACATCTTTCTTTGGAGGGGGGATTTGATCTGAGTCAAAGGATTACAGCCAAGAACAACTTGTTCCCACAGGATTACAGTCAAGAACAAATTGCTTTTAGGTCTGTCTGGCCAGAATAAACTTTTATGACGTTTATAAAGGGAAAAACAAATTGTCCTTATGGTTTGATCGAATTATCCTGAATGGAAAACGAAGTCATTTTCACTGGACAGGTTGGAAAAGAAAGGCATTTCAGATAATATTGCCTCAAAATATTTAAATGAAGAGTTGAATATGAAATGTTTTATATTAAACAGTGGAATATCGCTTTCGTGCGACCGATATAAAAGGCTTATAAGTTAAAGCTTCAAATAGCGGAGGAAAAATTACCGACTTCCGAAATTGATGAAATCTGTACAGCATGTTTTCCACAAATCCAACCAAACGCTAATTTTTCTGATTCCTTCAAAGGGAAACCAATTATTTTCGCAAAAAGTATAAATTTCTTTGTAATTCTGAAAATATTATAATGGATCAATCACCAACATCCGATCAAACATCCGTCTGTATTACCTACAAAGAGAACATAAATGTAATGAAAAGAAAATAAAAGAGACAAGCTTCTGGACATACCTCCGACCATTTTCGAAGTGGAATTTCAAATTCGCATTCTTGGTGCTCAAAGATCCATCGGGATTTGGGCCTTCGGAAGAAACACTTTCGAAGTGTAACAGTTTCCCCGACCTGAAAAAAAAAACACAATAACAAATATTTAAGTAGATATTAGACCGCAAAGAAAAAGAAAAGAAATGAAGATACCAATTACCTGCAACGTTCTCTCAAAATTCTGAAAGGTATCCGGTGGTAGGTCTTGGGAAAATGCTACAACTCTTACGATTCCGGAATCGTCAGACAAGATAGCCGAAAAATACTGGCCGCCTGAATATGGTGTTAACGGAAATTTTTGTACAACTTTTCCTCTTATACCCTGTAAATTTAAATTCTTCTGTCCTTTGAGATCTGCAATGCAGATTTCCGTCCTCCGTTTCTTTTTTGGGGCTTGCTGGTTTTCTGATGCGGGGGCCTGAAAGAAATTAATTACCGTAAGGATTTTAACGGACGAAAATCTTGATATAACGGATACGTACCGGTCTCCGCTTTGGAGTAAGTGGCTCTTTTTTCTTTAACTTTTCTTTAATTGACTCAAATTGGTCAATGGAAAAGTTTAAAGATTCTATACTGCAGCCTTCCACCAGGTCAATCATTTCAAACAAAAGCCCTCTGGCTTTGTTTACTAGGGTAACTTTTGTTTTACCCTGTTCCACTTCGTCTAAAGCATGGTCCTTCAAAGCATTGAAATCCTTTTCGAATTCCTCCGCCGACTCCTGACCGCAAGCAAGGGCGATTATGTCAGTTGTATCGCCATCCTCCATATTCAACAACAACTTAGTTAACTGTGAAACTGGGGGAAACGGAAACGTTATTAAATTGGTACAATCATAAACAAAGATTAGTGCAAAGGTCAGGCCTATAGGTAGGGGTATGATGGGTGCACTATTCTCCCCATATCTCCACATGGCCAAATTGGCTCACAAAAGAAAAGCGCACACTTCCGTGTACTATAGGTTCAGACGAGTCACGAGTCATATATAGAGCAAACTTTTTTGTACCGGTCGGTGAATCAATGTTCCCCAACAAGGGCCACACATTCACTACGCAACCCCGTAAAGGGAGAGAAAGGCATCCGATAAAAATAATGTAAACAATAAAAGCAATTATTGCTTACCAGTATTCCTCGCTTGTTCTTCGTCATTACCCAGAATCCTGGACCATTTCTCCACGAATTTCTCCATATCTGTCACAAAATAATTGTACAGCGCTATATTTGTCGGCGAGGCGTGATAACTGAAGAAGGCTGTGGCTAATCTATAGGGCCGTGCAAGTAAATTATTTCTACAATATCGCTACGATTGGGAAAAATTTCAAACGATTTATTTTTACTAAGCTTATTACGATCAATCATGGCAAAAAATGGGAATTTTTGCAAATAGGGAGGCGCTGATGTCTGTACTTGTACGAAGCCTATAAAGTATTTTATTTTGTAA
Source organism: Liposcelis brunnea (assembly GCA_023512825.1). Taxonomy (NCBI): domain Eukaryota; kingdom Metazoa; phylum Arthropoda; class Insecta; order Psocodea; family Liposcelididae; genus Liposcelis; species Liposcelis brunnea. The sequence goes on along the minus strand of CM042065.1, from coordinate 17,380,982 downwards.
ATATACCGATTAAAAAAAATTTAAAAAACATGGTGAATTTTTGTGCTATGTTTGGCTGTGCAAACAAAGTGAAAAAGGGTTCTTTGGATTTGTCATTTTACCGTATTCCGAAAGTAAATACTCGCCCTTGGGCGCGATTTCCAAGATCTTCAAAGAAATCGTAGAGCTAAATGGATATCTGTAATAAACTGATCAGATTTGCGGGAAGACCAATACGATTCTCTGAGAATTTGTTCTCAACATTTTTTGAAAGGTAAAAATGCTAATTTCTTGAAAAATTATGAATTTTTACAGGATTGATTCCATGTAAGCATGGTTTGTGTTTTAATATTACATTGCGTTTTAATATTGCCATTAAAATTACAACTAATTGTTAATTTTTAGGGAAACCTGCTGAATTAGCAGATGTCAACAATTGAGATTGGGCACCTTCTGTCAATTTGGGGTATGTATCATCGTCCAGGAGAAAAAAGAGGAAGATGTAAACCGGCATCAAAGGGCCACCAAAAGGCTTAACGAATGGATTCAATTGGGGAAAATTCAGGGATCAGTGATCCTTATGTACATGATTTTAAGGATTGTGTTGCTGATGTGGACGAAAACTGTAAGGCCACACAGACAGATATAACTATGGATTTTATTGACAGAATGGAACAGGAATTAGTTGCTAACAATGCAACTTTATATGATTTACGGGAAAAAGTGGACAGATTGTTACCAAAGAGAATGCATTCAAAGGGAGGGAAGAAATGCTGTTGCATTACACAGGATTACCAAGCTTAAAATTATTTTATTTTATTTTAAATATTATCATGCCTTTTCTCAAAGACAGAGGAGGGCTTACTCCGTTCCAGCAATTGTTACTAACTCTTATGAAGTTAAGGCTCAATATCACATTCATAGGTTTAAGTTATTGGTTTGATGTTTCAAGAACAACCATTGCAACAATATTTTACAATGTCATTGCACGTTTGGCGCATGTCGAGAGAGTAATCGGAAATATTAGAAATAAATTTAATATTTTGCGAGGACCAGTCCCAATAAAACTTTTAACAGTGAAACATGGCAAACAGTCATTACTAGACCAAGTATGCCAGGTATGCTGTGCTTTAGTTAATTTATGTCCTTCGCTAGTTCCTTTAATTTAAAGGACGGGGGAAAAGGAAATTATTCTCATAACGTTTTTTTAAATGTTCATATTTATTTTGACTAAGAATGCAAATATATCTTAATTTTAAATTTTATTCTGTCGACTAAATGTTATCACACGTTCATTTGGCGAGGTAAATTTTTGTTATTATTTAATTTAAACAGTAACTTAATATTATTTAAAAGTATTACAAATACGAATCGCTTAAAAATTATTTAAATTAATAAATCAATCATAGATTGAAATAAATGATTTATAATAAAAATTTAACTGTCTTTTTTTTCTCTCTGGAAAAAAAACCGCGAGAATTTTTCTCCGCGTTTATCTTAATCGCGGAATGCAAGGAAAGAAGAAGAAGAAGAAGAAGAAGACAACGATGATGAAGTGGAAGAACAGCCAAGAGGAAAGAAAAAAAGTCCTGCCCAATGCGCAGTCCATTTATTTATACAAAAAACAAAACAAGACTGTGAGTCCAAAAAAAGCTGAAAATTTTTTTCCATTACAACGCTTTTATTGAAATTGTTTACACTACAATGGTTTAAAATCACACAAATATCTTCCTTCTTGAAAGAAAAAGCTGTAGTTATTAGTCCAAAGAATAAACTACTTAATATTAAATTTTAAGAACAAATTATTAACTCTAAAGCTTAAAATCTTTAAAAGAACAAAACATTGATAAACTTGTTAATTTTTAAAGTCACAAACGTTTTTGCCACTAGGTTTTGACATTTATAGTAATCTTAAAGAGAAATCAATTGAATATATTGCAGCCAATATTTCAATAACATATTTGTAAAATTAAAAAAAAATTTTAACAATCAGGCTTTCTAAAACTCAGCCATATTTTACAACAATTTTACATATTTTTAAATGTTAACTAAAAATTAATAGAAACCGCGTAAAAGGTAACTTTAACTTATTGACTTTCTTACTATCACGAGAATTGCAGCAATTTAATGACTTTTTCCCAAAGCCACATTGTTTCCCACACAATGACTCAAATCGTGTGGTGCTGGCCTTGTTCTTTTCCTTTTAGGGAATGGGGAGGAGTTGTTATTTTGAATTCCATATCCGTGTTCATTGGTAAAGCTTGCTTTTGGAGGACGGCCGCTGGAAAAAGCTTTTCGGCCTCCAAATGGCGTTTTTCGGCGCGAAATAGCTGTGCTCTGAACGGCTATTCGACTTTGGCCGGCGTTTCGTTTTCTTCCCGAATAGCCTGTAAATTTTCCAAACCAGTGCAAAGCAGATACTAGCGAAGCTTCAGTATTGATCTTTTTCCAGTGTTTGTTGAACGATGCTACTCCTGACAGATAAACATCTTTATTTTCCTGAACTTTTTTATACATTTCATCTAATGTAGACTTGAAATCGCTTAACATTTTGTCTTCATCGCTAGTCGTTTTCATCACGCGATAATCGTTAACTTTATCATCGTTTACCGGTATTTCATTATCGATTATTACTTCATTATCGTTATTTACTTTATCATTGTTTACCGGTATTTCATTATCGATTATTACTTCATGATCGTTATTTACTTTACTATCCTTTACCAGTACTTGATTATCTGCAAAAATATTATCTACAGTAGATAATGGTTCATAAAAGCGATGTTTAAAATTTTTGTTGCCTGTAGCAATGAAATGAAGATATTCTTTTTCTTCTTTGGTAGTGGGCAAAGCTAATTGATGCCGAATGTTATACTTCTTATATAGCATGTCGAAATGCTTGCAAATGCCTCCCAGTTCTCCTGACGGGCAAGAGCAAACATTAACGTCGACATTAATCGTATATGAATTATTGTTCTTCAGATTTTTAACTTGAAAAATATTATCGTTTAATTTTTGAATGTCATAATCGTTCATTTCATATTTGAATTTTTTCTTGAGATAATTTTCTGGACGCCCAGACGCGGTTTTCAGCAGCTTTCTTTCATAGAAAGCTGCAAAATCTTTGACCAAAAAATCGAAAAGCTGAACTGGAGAAAATGCCCTTGTCCTGTCGAAAATTTTATCTTTTAAAACTCGCATTGCAGCCTCTACAATGTTGTTGGTGTTTTGATTTCGCAAATAGACGTCCGTTCTCAGGCACAGAACCCAGTCTTCACGCTTTTCATACCAATTTTCGAAATATTTCATAAAATTGGGATACTGTTCAGCAAATTTACAGTCTGACAACAGAGCAAAATTATTTTCAACATCATCTTTGGTTTTGGCGTACATTATGCGCTTTACATAAGAAAATAGTTCCGGGCGGTGCTCCTGTTTGATATGATTGCTACCATTCATCAGCCATCTCCAAATTGCTTGGAGAACATGAAAAATGCAAAGGAGAACAATACTCTCTGGAAAAATGTTTCCTAAAGCGTTCCTTTCTGCGTCGCTACAATCTGTCATGAAGAGCCTAGGACCTGCTGCACCTCTTCCACCAAATGAACTTTCTGATAGCAACGAAGAAAAAAGTTCTAATCCAGATGTAATGGCTGCCTCGGATTCACTGGTGGTAATTAGCACGCCTAACGGTAACCCTCCCACCGGACTAGTACACATTATTAAAAAAACCCGACATCCAAAACGATCCAATCCTCCGCTAGAATCGACAAAACAAATGTCTCCTGCCAGAGATGTATTCAATGCCCTCTTCATGATTGGTAAAGACATGGCAATGCAAAAAGACATATCTTCTTCGCATTTTATTGCAGCAAACTGGCCATTTAAATTATTATTCAAGTCTTCAACAGCAGATCTTAAGCTGTCAAGCATTTCAGGTCCTTGAGCTTCCCCATAGGTCATTTTAAAGGTTCTATAATAAAAATTATAGACCCAAGCGTTATCAGGACAAAGGCTTCTATCCGCCAGGGCTTCGTAAACGTCCTCACCGAATTCTTCCTGCAAATCCTCCTCATGCTGTTTTATGGCTTTTCCCGGAGAATACCCCGCTTGGAACATTAACTTGAATTTGTTTACGGTGTCGTCAGAAGGATGAAGGAATTTAAGAGCCGAGGCTGTATCGTTTCTATGATTGTGGGTATGCTGAATCATTACATGACAAAATAATCTGGAAAATAAAGGAAGTAAAATATGTTATAAATTTAAATAAAAATTTTAAACAGGCAATCTGAGTACTGATTTCTACAAGTTATACTTAAAAGACTTACGGTTCCGAATTTTTAATTGTAAGAGATAAAGACGCAGGACAATCTAAATTTTTCTTGTTCTTTTCAGACTTTTTTTGAGCATTGAAATGGCAGACAAATTTGTGCTAAAAGAAAGAATTTATTTGTCAGATCTTGAAAGCAGTTGAAAAATCTACCCGACTGCAATTCAGAATTTTTTTTGCTTTAATGGTAAAGAAATAGATATTGATAAGAAATAGATACCATATACGACTGGCTAGAGGTGTTAGTCCAATCTGATCGGTACTCCACTTTATTTAAAACTTTAAATTCATGAAACCATACAAGGGAATCATTTTTTTCTTTAATTTCAAAGCTCACTTGAAAGCAAAAATCGTCGTCATTTCCTTTACTATATTTCATTGAAACGTATTCAGTTTCATATGGGAAAATATCCAGAGATGGTAACTGCTCCTACAATTATAAGAGAACAAATGATGGGTTATACTGAAAAAAAAAAAAAACTTCCGTAACTAGACTTATTCTAACCTTACACTTACTTGCATTACATGTTTAGGATCTTGTACGTCCTCTGTTGCACCAGGTTTGATATATTTTAGACTGTAATGATCTAAAAATTGAGGATGTGCCACCCTAGCATGCCGATCTCGGTTTTTTTTGGTTGTATAGGCCAAAGTGCAAAACAGACACCGGTGAATCTTTTCTAAATGCCTCTCTGGTGGTTGACTTTTGTGAATATTACGTAAATGTCGCTTTAAATTATAAGATTTTGCAAAAGTGGATCCGCACAGAGAGCACAGATGAGACATTTTCCCGTCAACGAATTTCAATTGTCTGTAGATGATTTTGCTCCTTCCCGATCGAGCATGACTCACGCCTTCTCGCGGTTTATAATTTCCTATCGCTTCTTTAGGCAATGTGCTCGTGACGTGTCTCGTGACGTGTCTCGTGACGTCACGAATCTAAAACCTATATTTAGCTTATATATTCGAGTCCCGTATTGGATCTGCATAACTTGCGCCTTAATTCGCTTCTGCATAAGCTAAGAATAGGTGATTGTCCCCGAATTAATTTGGCCTATCCAGTCGGAGGAAGGAGCACGACATAGCCTATTTGCTTTTTAAAATTATTGTTTACGTTTCAAAATTTTTTGTGTGTTGCTTATGCTCTTATTCAAATATTTCGCCGTATGAGAGGTTAGGAGTGGATCTTTAGAGCTACATTGCAGCTGTAACATAGCTGCAGAGTAGCTTTTAAGCAGCTAATAAATTATTTTGCGCTTCATTCTGTAGCTACTTACAAGCTACAACATAGCTCACGATTGACTATAGTATGCAATTCCAGTGTGATTTAGTATTCGTTTTTTTTTTAAATTCTTTCATCCTTTGTTTCAGGTTCAGGTTCAGCTTCTGACTCAAAGCAGCAGCAACAATTATGTAGCTAATTATAGATGACTAGAGTGAAGTTGCACCGAAGCTGCAATTAAAATGCTTAAGTTGGACCAATGTTTTGGATTAATCAGATACGTATTACTTTTTAAGTTATGTTAAATATTTTAATTGCTAAGAATGTTACTTTGTGATTTTTATCCTTTTTTTTTTCAGGTGCAGTTCTAGCAAGGGTGCTTGACGAGAAAACGTATCATGCACTGGCATCTTTGTCTTGCAATAAGTCTGAAGGTTCCAGGACATATATTTAAAAATGATATAGTTTTGTCGGGTCAATGATACGTTTGCTCAGTTCGTGTAGATGCTTAAAAAATTTACGACATGAGTTAATTAAAAATATTTTTTTTCTTCTGGGAATAAAAAATAAAGTCTTTTAAAAAAACTTTTTTATTATTTAGGCCTATTATTTTATTTTATTCCTTTTTTTCCTATTTTTTAACCACTTGGAGCCTGTTTTATTTTTAACGGCAACCTTTCGTGGCGGTATATTATTTTTGATCATACTCGACATATTCCTAAACATAAAGGATGAAATGAAACAGCCTCGACAGTATGCTAATTAGTATGGACGCGCTCATAACTTTAAGCTTTTAATATTATATATACATCAATGGAACAGGTCGCACACGAGCGGTTATAAGTTTCGGTCACCAGCCCAAAAACCCCTAAAACTTCGCAAAGTACCAGTAATGTCTAAGTCGATTTACTACACTTGCTGTAGTAAAACTACATCCAAGGTTAATGAAATCCTAGACAGTCGTACCTATTGGTATTGAGTAGTTTTACTACACTTGCTGTAGTAAAACTACATCCAAGGTTAATGAAATCCGAGACAGTCGTTCCTATTGGTATTGAGTAGTTTTACTACACTTGCTGTAGTAAAACTACATCCAAGGTTAATGGAATCCGAGACAGTCGTTCCTATTGGTATTGAGTAGTTTTACTACACTTGCTGTAGTAAAACTACATCCAAGGTTAATGAAATCCTAGACAGTCGTACCTATTGGTATTGAGTAGTTTTACTACACTTGCTGTAGTAAAACTACATCCAAGGTTAATGAAATCCGAGACAGTCGTTCCTATTGGTATTGAGTAGTTTTACTACACTTGCTGTAGTAAAACTACATCCAAGGTTAATGGAATCCGAGACAGTCGTTCCTATTGGTATTGAGTAGTTTTACTACACTTGCTGTAGTAAAACTACATCCAAGGTTAATGAAATCCTAGACAGTCGTACCTATTGGTATTGAGTAGTTTTACTACACTTGCTGTAGTAAAACTACATCCAAGGTTAATGGAATCCGAGACAGTCGTTCCTATTGGTATTGAGTAGTTTTACTACACTTGCTGTAGTAAAACTACATCCAAGGTTAATGAAATCCGAGACAGTCGTTCCTATTGGTATTGAGTAGTTTTACTACCCTTGCTGTAGTAAAACTACATCCAAGGTTAATGAAATCCGAGACAGTCGTTCCTATTGGTATTGAGTAGTTTTACTACACTTGCTGTAGTAAAACTACATCCAAGGTTAATGAAATCCGAGACAGTCGTTCCTATTGGTATTGAGTAGTTTTACTACACTTGCTGTAGTAAAACTACATCCAAGGTTAATGAAATCCGAGACAGTCGTTCCTATTGGTATTGAGTAGTTTTACTACACTTGCTGTAGTAAAACTACATCCATGGTTAATGGAATCAGAGACAGTCGTTCCTATTGGTATTGAGTAGTTTTACTACACTTGCTGTAGTAAAACTACATCCAAGGTTAATGGAATCCGAGACAGTCGTTCCTATTGGTATTGAGTAGTTTTACTACCCTTGCTGTAGTAAAACTACATCCAAGGTTAATGAAATCCGAGACAGTCGTTCCTATTGGTATTGAGTAGTTTTACTACACTTGCTGTAGTAAAACTACATCCAAGGTTAATGAAATCCGAGACAGTCGTTCCTATTGGTATTGAGTAGTTTTACTACACTTGCTGTAGTAAAACTACATCCAAGGTTAATGAAATCCGAGACAGTCGTTCCTATTGGTATTGAGTAGTTTTACTACACTTGCTGTAGTAAAACTACATCCATGGTTAATGGAATCAGAGACAGTCGTTCCTATTGGTATTGAGTAGTTTTACTACACTTGCTGTAGTAAAACTACATCCAAGGTTAATGGAATCCGAGACAGTCGTTCCTATTGGTATTGAGTAGTTTTACTACCCTTGCTGTAGTAAAACTACATCCAAGGTTAATGGAATCCGAGACAGTCGTTCCTATTGGTATTGAGTAGTTTTACTACACTTGCTGTAGTAAAACTACATCCAAGGTTAATGGAATCCGAGACAGTCGTTCCTATTGGTATTGAGTAGTTTTACTACACTTGCTGTAGTAAAACTACATCCAAGGTTAATAGAATCCGAGACAGTCGTTCCTATTGGTATTGAGTAGTTTTACTACACTTGCTGTAGTAAAACTACATCCAAGGTTAATGGAATCCGAGACAGTCGTTCCTATTGGTATTGAGTAGTTTTACTACACTTGCTGTAGTAAAACTACATCCAAGGTTAATGGAATCCGAGACAGTCGTTCCTATTGGTATTGAGTAGTTTTACTACACTTGCTGTAGTAAAACTACATCCAAGGTTAATGGAATCCGAGACAGTCGTTCCTATTGGTATTGAGTAGTTTTACTACCCTTGCTGTAGTAAAACTACATCCAAGGTTAATGGAATCCGAGACAGTCGTTCCTATTGCTATTGAGTAGTTTTACTACCCTTGCTGTAGTAAAACGACATCCAAGGTTAATGAAATCCGAGACAGTCGTTCCTATTGGTATTAAGTAGTTTTACTACACTTTCTGTAGTAAAACTACTTAATACCAATAGGGACGACGGTCTCGGATTTCATTATCCTTGGATGTAGTTTTACTACAAGCGGACATATGGGATCGAAGAATAAAAATCATTGCACCTTGGTAGAACAAAATTATTTACAACGCTTTCATGTTTTCGGTAATTTTTAACATTGATCGATCAAGAAAAAAGCTAAAAGTATTTTTCTTAATGCGGTCTTTACTTTTTCATTTGGATACTTAAAAAGTTGAGATCTATGCTAGCTTTCCATAAGGTTATTATATGCGTACACTTTTTTCTCCTCTACTGTTACAGAACACGTGCATTCATCCAATCAAATTCTCTGAAGTGACAATGGTGATATAGGGGTAGGCAAAAAATTCCTTTGATCGTTAAACTGATAATAGAGCCCTGACTATTTCAAGATCCCATCTTCTTTCTTGTGTGCCATGTAAAGCTTCAGAGTTTAAAATATCGGCTAAAAAATTGCACAATACTCCTTTAAGATTTTAAGCAACCAACATTTGTATTAAATCATTCTAGATTTTGCTCATCCCTGGCTAATCTCAGGTTATACATTGAATGCTTAGTATTTTTTAAGTTGAGAATGAAACACGTGAAGTTGTCCAATCAGATTCGTAGAATTCACGAGCTCATTTTTATTTCATGATTCAGGGGTGGGCAACAATTACCGACAAATCAATCAATTAATCTATCTAACAAAAAAGTGCCAACATTAAAAAAATAAATGCATTTTTTAATAATCAATTAATATCCATGACTCTATTATATCGTTGGTTCCAAAAACTTTAGCTTCTTGTAAAAGGCTATATTCCAATATTGTAAAGTTCTTGCATTTTTCCCATCCCTAGCCTTGCATGTCATTCCTTTGAGGTTCCTTTTTTCACGTTCCTTTGTAGTTTTTTGTGCGAAATATGAGGTATAATTGTTTACATCATTCTTGCTATAAAAAAATCTTATTACCGTGAAAATCTATATGATAAAATATGGATCGCTGTAAAAATTGCGATAAATTGAAACGGGCATTAATATCTGAAATAGATAGTGAAGATGACCAGGACATTGAGTCATTAGAAGTAAGTAACAAATCATATTTAACACACAGAAAGCTTTGTTTATTATTTTTTTCGCATAATCAACACATTAACTTAAATTGCTTTATAGGATTTAATAAATGGTAACATTGACGACGTTGAACTGAAAAAAATCAAGAAAATTCCGACGTGGAGCAAAATGACCAACAGCCTTTTAAAAAAGCTGGCAACTAAAGAAGAAATGCAGACATGCAGTTTGAAGGGATTGCCTTGCACAGCCAATTCTGGTAATGAATTAAAGGTGAAAAACAAATTTAGTTCTGAAAAGCGGATTGCTATACTCCGTAAGTAGTATATCTTTTGACAAGCCTTAATTTTATGTGCGTTTCTTATTTCATGTTTACTTCTTTCATTTCCAGTTTTTGTGAAACTCAGGTTTCCAACTGTAAAATTTGCCTACATAGACAAAGTCATAAAAAATAAACTGAATAATGAATCCAAAAAAAAGGGTATAGGTGAAGGTGAAGCTGCTCAACCGGTTGTCCCTAGCAAAAAAAATGTCCAAAGGAAGAAAACTATTAGGGCAAAAAGGCGCCCTACAGCTGAAGTAGCTGGTCCAGGAAGAGGAAATGAAGAAAACAAAAGAGGGAAGAGAGCGAAGAGAGAAGTTAGGGTTAAAAGTAGCTATAAAGCTTAAAAAATGAAAATACTGAAAAATGTTTGATAAACTAAGTCATAAGTAATAAACGAAATCGTTTTGGACATCTTAAAGTGGATGAAAAAAATTACCATTAAAATAGCAGATTAAAAAACATTATTATTATGTGATTTAATAGTTTAATAGGAAAAAAAATTGTTGCAGCTAGTATAAATGGGATAACGTTGAATCTTTGTCAATGATATCGTTATATCCTTGTGCCAAAAACCTAATGAAGGGCATTTGCTTGCTCTTAATTCCTCCTTAATTCTTGTTAAATTCTTTAGATTGTATTTCCATTCGAACGTCCTTAAATAATTGATGGAAATTCAAAATAAATAAAAGATTTGCTTAATAATTAATTGATTTATTAATTTATCCATTCATTCATTCATTCATTCATTCATTCATTTATTCTTCCCTACATTCCTTTGTAAGAAACTGAACCGCTCCCGGATTCTGAAGTTGGAAAAATTACATTCAACAAAAAGGTAAAGATTAAAGCTGTAATCAGCTTGATTGAGGCTCTTGAAAGCTGGTTGCGGAAAAGCCAACCCTAAAATTTTTTCTTTTTTTTCCAGACAAGACTCGATTAATTTCGTTGGTGCTAGGCGGAACTGTTGGACATGCTAACCCGTGAGCCATTTTAAAATTCCTTCTACAGCTTCTTCCGGTGCTACCTTCGGCGAAATTCGGCAGTTATTAACAGGTTAGATTTTAGCCTAAAAATTTTCTGAAACAATTCGAATAAATTACAATTTTTTTCCTTTTTCAGGTATGCTTGAAAATGCCTGGTTTGAAGAACAATTACTTACAACCACTCAACGGTTAGTTTGCTCTGATCTTCAAGCACAATTAGCTTGCACTTTAAACGGAACTAAAAAAGGGATCCGTGCACCGAGTGGGAACTGCTCAGTTTGCAATCAGTTATTGAAAAAAACTTCCATTATGGTCTTCCCTTGTGGTCATCCCGCACATAGCGGCTGCATTTCTGATTTTTAGTGCCTGGTGTGCTACACTGTAGCTCTTGATAACGTAGTTTGATTCTAAAAAATAAAGGACAAAGCAAATTTAGCCCTAATGTTTAATTTTTATATTGCTTCAAACAGTAGAAGGAAAACATGCGAAATGCACTTGAATTTAGAAATTTTTACACTCAGATTCATTAATACATCTTAATTGGAATTTTCCTACAATTTTTCCAGATTTTTTTTTCAGTTCACAAACTGATTTTCAATTGTTTCAGATTTTTCCCAAGCTTAGAAATATTTGTAAAATTTATTTAGAACTAATTAAACAAAAATCATTTTGTTGCGTAGTAAACTAAGCTAGGTCCATGCCTGCATCCCTTGAGAGGGGATGCAAGAGGGCGATGTCCAGCGTACCTTTAGTTTTGTTTTAATAAAAATAAATCAGTCTTCAAGTAACACTGGACCAATTTATCATAAAATTGAACTTTCACCACAGTTACTTACCTCTATGTTGCCCAACATATTACTACGCTTCAGCTGCGCATTCCACTGCATAGGCGCACTTATTTTCCATTTTTTTCTTTCCATTCCTTATTCTTCCAAGTTTTTTTCTGATTGTTTTTCCTTATCTGAAGATACACAAAAACAAGAAAACCACAAAGCAAGTTCGTCCTTTAAATTAATGAAGAAATGTTATAACTGATTATACTTATCTGACAGCCCTGACTTCTGTTTCACTATCTTCCTCTTAAGAGTGTACCAGATAAATCTGAATTCCAACTCAGAACAATTTTCCCTCTCACATGCATGTTTCTCGCTCTTGCTCTATTTTCTGATGAGCTCACTGCCAGATTCTCTATTCCGCTGACAGGCATCCTTGTGGCTCCCTTTTCAAACACAATTAAATTCCTTTTCCTTTAGATCCCAATTCCTTCTTTTCATTTACCCACACTCTAGTAAGGAAATCATCTCTTCATTTTCAATGTGCAACCAGACCGAGATGCAGAAAAAAAGCAGTAAAGGGCGGGCGGCGGCGAATCAAAAAAAATCGAAGTTGGGCGAATCTGACTGCATTTCAGTTGTTAAAACAACTGTAAAAACAACTGTAAAAACAAAAGCACGCTCAATTACTGACAAATTAAAAAATGAAATTATTGCCAATCTATTTCGCAAAATATTACAAAGCATATATAACAAAAACAACACTCGCGGAATTAACGCAGCGATAAACGCAACAAAACACGGCGGCGGCGAAGGCTTGAAGCAAAATGCATACACCATGCTAGCAGCAAAGGAGCCATGAGCTGTCCTCAGATTCTAAAATCTCGCGGTCGGTAACTCGGGTAACTCGCACGATGCGCACTATGGCGGGGCCATAGACGTTAAGAACGTTCCTCGCGGCTCGGGCGAATCGTGTCTATATCCATGCCCATGTATAATAT